>JAUNZM010001465.1:0-307448 GCA_033459285.1 Clamator glandarius
AAATTTTGATAGGAATGGTTGGGCTCGATGATGCGGTGGGTCTTTTCCAACCTGGTGATTCTATGATTCTACGAAAAGCAACTTTTAAAGGCAATGTGTCTGATCATACGACAAGGGAATAAGTACAGTAATTAAAGGACTAAGTACAGTAATTAAAGTGTCAGGGCCCAACCCCGACATGAATAGTGTTCGTGTGACCCCCTGACCTGTGATGCTGAAGAGGGAGGTTGGTTGATATCTGTGCAGGAACTCGGAGACCGACAGATCTCCAGGTAAAAGCAAATGCAACATTTTTTGGCGCCAAGGTAAAAGAACAAACCACTCAGCCGTCTCCCATCAATGAGGACATGGTTTTCATCTCGGATAGGTGACCAAGCTCCTTTCCATCAAACCACTCACAAACGTGCCCCTTGCCCACCTTCCACTGGGGTGAGGGACTCCACCTCCCACTGTGCTTTGGGGTGAGGATCTCAGGCTCCCACCGTGCTTTGGGGTGAGGATCTCAAGCTCCCACCGTGTTTTGGAGGGAGGATCTCAAGCTCCCACCGTGTTTTGGAGGGAGGATCTCAAGCTCCCACCGTGTTTTGGGGTGAGGGACTCCAGCTCCCACCATGTTTTGGGGTGAGGGACTCCAGCTCCCACCGTGCTTTGGGGTGAGGATCTCAAGCTCTCTGTACCTGCAGGTGATGGAGTCCATCTCTCAGTGTGCCATGGGGGGAGAGACACCTGATCCCAGCTTTTGGTTGGGTGAACATCTCCAGCTCCAAGAATGCTGAGGGGTGAAGGACACTAGTTCCCAGCAAGCCATGGAGTGAACAGCGCCGGTTCCCAGCGTGCAGCGGGTGGAGGGCTCCAACTCCTGCATGCAACCTTGTTTTCCATAGCAAATAAACGTGAAGAATGGCCTTTCTGCATTGCAATGCCTTGTGACTTTGGTGAGAGTCGTCAGTTCCAAGTGTTATCCCTTCTAGAGACAGACTGTCTGAAAAGCCATGTGGATAACTTTCAGAAAAGGATGCTCCTTAGAGGAGGCTGAGCTAAAAAGTTAGAAAATTGATTCTGCTTTAGCTCAAACCTGAACATTCACCCCTTATTCTAGAGCTCAGGTCACTCCTGCTGATACCTTCAAATACACACACGTACATATAGATTGCTGCTCCAGAGGGAGAAGAACCTCCCTGGCCCTGCTGGCCACGCCGTCTCTGATCCAACAGGTCACTGGCCTTCTTGGCCACCTGGGCCCCTGCTGGCTCATGTTCAACCAACACCCCCAGGTCCTTCTCCTCCAGGCAGCTTTCCAGCCAGACTTCTCCTAGTCTGGAGCTGCTCAGGGTTGTTGTGCCCCAAGTGCAGGACGCGGCATTTGGCCTCGTTAACCCCCCTGCCCCTGTGCAGCCGGAGGGTCTGGCACTGCATCGACCAGCCTGCAGGTCCCTGTGGGTGGGCAGCCACCCCCTGCCCAGTCGAGCTTGGTGCCAGCCCTACTGCACACCAGGTAGGTGGCACGCAGGATGCAGGACCAGGAGCCGTCCCACCCCAGCACAGCTTCCCCCTGCCCTGCAGCCAGGTTCCCAAGGCACCTTCCTGGCCCGGTGGGAAAATGAGAGGAGCTGGTGAGGCCACGAGGCATGCAAACACCTCCCAGTACTGCCAGAAATTAGAGGCTTTGGATGAGAACAGGTGGAAACTCAATCCAAACACTTCGCTGTACTGCAGGTGCTCAGTGCAGCTACCGAGCGAGCGCAGCTCGGTACCACAGGAAGGGGTTAAGTATTCTCTCCCCGATCCTTTCAAAAGCTGCTCCATCTCTCTTGTTCTCACCCCAATTTACGGGTGATTCCCATGCAGGAGCCCTAGAGAGGCCCTAGGGGTCCCTAAAGGAGTTCTGTGGGTCCCTAGAGAGTCTCTGGGGGGTCTTAGTAGGATTCTGGGGGGTTCTAGAGGGGTCCTGGGGGTCCATAAAGGTGTTCTGTGGGTTGCTAGAGGGGTCCTGGTTGTCTCTAGAGAGGTCCTGCCGGGATCTAGAGGGGACTTGGAGGTTCTTGGAGGGATTCACCAGGTCCTGAAGGGCCCTAGAGGGGTTCTAGGTGTCTGTAAAGGAGTCCTGAGTGTCACTAGAGGTGTCCTGGGGGTCTCTAGAGGAGGTCTAGGTGGGTCCTAGCTGGGTCCTGGGGGGCTCTAGAGGGGTTCTTGTTGTCCCAAGAGAGGTCCTGGAGGGCTGTAGAGGAATCCTGGGGGACCCTATGAGGGTCCTCGAGGGGTCCTTGGGGGCTCTATAGAGGTCCTAGGGGTCCCCAAAGGGGTTCTGGGGAGTTCTAGAGGGTTGCTGGGGTGCCCCTGCCCAGATCTCAACCCTCTCTCCCACCCCACGGGTCTCCTGCTCGCTGGCTGCTCTATCCTGCTGCTCCCTGCAAACAAGCAGCCCTCACGCGTTTCTCCTACAGGCACCCCACACTCGCCCAACTCCCCAGGGGCCGGCACGGACCCTCTGCCACCTGACAGCTCAGTGCGGACCCCAGCCCCCTAGAGCCCAGCTGGACAGACTGAGGTTTGCTGCGCCCATGCCCAGCAGCTCTGGGGAAGGTGCAGACGCTCACAGCGCCTCTCGCTCGCCTCACTCAGGCTGGGGCCACGCAGTAGGTGGTTTTCAGGACACACAGACCCCGACTCGCTCCAGGAGCTGCTCTGGGACCCACACCCATACCTGACACAAAAACCGAGGGGTCCCTACACACTGTGCTTGACTCCACCAGCTGGCACCCAGCCCATCCACGCCAGACCCCAGGAGCTGGATCATCACATTTCACTTCACGGACACACAGGACAGAGTGAGATTACGCAGGGAGATCATTAAGAAAAGTTTTATTAGAAGGCTGTGAACATCTTGAGATTCAACAAAGTGAAAAGTCCTACCCTTGCGATGGGTCAATCAGTGGCTTAATGCGTAGAATCATAGAACGTCCTGAGTTTGAAGGGACCCACAAGGAATCGCTCCTTTTCTGCCTCCAATCGCTCCTTTTCAGCCTCAAATCGCCCCTTGCCAACCTTGAATTGATCCTTGTCAGCCTCCAATTGATCCTTTTGAGGCTCCAATCGCTCCTTGTCAATCTCAAATGGCACCTTTTCAACCTCAAATTGAGCCTTGTCAACCTCAAATTGAGCCTTGTCAGCCTCCGATCGCTCCTTCTCAGCCTCCAATTGATCCTTTTCAGCCTCCAGTGGCTCCTTGTCAACCGTGAATTGCTCACTGTCAACCAAGAATTGCTCCTTGTCAATCTCGAATTCCAACTTGTCAACCTCAAATAGTGCCTTGTGAACCTCAAATAGCTCCTTTTCAACCTCGAATCGCTCCTTCTCAGCCTCAAATTTCTTCTTGTCAACCTTGAAATGATGCTTGTCAGCCTCGAAGCGCTCCTTTTCAGCCTCAAATCGCTCCGTGCCGATCTTGAATTGATACATGTCAGCCTCCAATCGCTCCTTCTCAGCCTCAAATTGATCCTCGTCAGCCTCCAATTGATCCTTGTCAACCTTGAATTGATCCTTGTCAGCCTCCAATTGATCCTTTTGAGGCTCCAATCCCTCCTTTTCAGCCTCCAATCGCTCCTTGTCAATCTCAAATGGCACCTTTTCAAACTCAAATTGAGCCTTGTCAACCTCAAATTGATCCTTGTCAGCCTCCGATTGCTCCTTCTCAGCCTCCAATTGATCCTTTTCAGCCTCCAGTGGCTCCTTGTCAACCGTGAATTGCTCACTGTCAACCAAGAATTGCTCCTTGTCAATCTCGAATTCCAACGTGTCAACCTCAAACAGTGCCTTGTGAACCTCAAATAGCTCCTTTTCAACCTCGAATCGCTCCTTCTCAGCCTCAAATTTCTTCTTGTCAACCTTGAAATGATGCTTGTCAGCCTCAAATTGATCCTTGTCAACCTGGAATCGCTCCTTGTCAGCCTCGAAGCGCTCCTTTTCAGCCTCCAATTGATCCTTTTCAGCCTCGAATCGCTCCTTTTCAGCCTCCAATTGATCCTTTTCAGCCTCCAATCGCTCTTTGTCAGCCTTGAATCGCTCCTTTTCAGCCTCCAATTGATTCTTTTCAGCCTCCAATCGCTCCTTGTCAGCCTCGAATCGCTCCTTTTCAGCCTCAAATTGCTCCTTGCCAATCTTGAATTGATACTTGTCAGCCTCCAATCGCTCCTTCTCAGCCTCAAATTGATACTTGTCAGCCTCCAAATGATCCTTGTCAACCTTGAATTGCTCCTTTTCAGCCTCAAATCGCTCCTTGTCAGTCTTGAATTTCTCCTTGTCAGCCTCAAATTGCTCCTTGTTGGCCTCCAATTGCTCCTTCTCCCTCTTCAGTTGCTCCTGGGCCGTATGAAGGCTCTCCAGATCACTCTGGAGCCTGAGCTTATTCAGCCGCAGCTCCTCTTGATCCGATTCTAACTGGTCCTTGCCCAGCCTCACTCGAGCCTTCTCCATCTTCATTTCCTCCCGATCTCTACGAAGTCTCTCCAGATCAGTCTGGAAGGAGACCTTCTGCAGCCGCAGCTCCTCCTGATCCTTTCTGAGATCTTCCCACGTTCTCTGGAGCTCCTCGTTTTTCGGGGCAAGCTTCTCTTCTTTAGGGCCTATTGCTCTAAGTTCTCCAGCACTCTTTGCCTGCTTCTTTCTACGGGGGTAGATCCAGCAGAGGCGGAGAAGCCCCAGCGATGCAGGGATGGCATCGAGTACAACGTCATGGAAGTGGAAATTCATTTTGCAGACCCTTGGCTGTTCCCTAGAAGGAGAAACAGAAATTGTGGTCAAACGATCACATGAAGGAGCTTCAGCAGCCAGGCCAGGATGCTTCGTCAAAACCCTGCAGGCAGCGATCCAGCACTCGGGAAATAAATTCGATCGGGGAGACAGAGCCCTGGGCAAGGCTGGCAGAGTTAACCCAAAATGGGGAACCTCTGGGCTCTGGACATTTCCCAGCAGAATTTATCCAGAAGGCAGAAGAAGAGGAGCTGACAAACCCCTGAAGAACTGGAGGCCCTTCCAAGGAGATTAACATCCTAGAATCCTAGAATATTAGGGTTGGAAGGGAGGTTGAAGTTCACCCAGTTTCAACTCCCCTGCCCTGGGGAGGGAAATCGCACTAGATCAGGGGCTCCAAGCCCCATCCAACCTGGCCTTGGACACCTCCAGGGATGGAGCAGCCACAGCTTCCCTGAGCAACCTGTTCCAGGGTCTCACCACTCTCACGGTGAAGAAATTCTTCCTAATATCTAGCCTAAATCTGCCCCTCTCCAGGTTATACCCGTTCCCCACCCTGTCCTGTCACCACAAGCCTTTGCGAACAGTCCCTCCCCAGCTTGCTTGGAGCCCCTTGCAGGTACTGGAAGGTCTCTGTAAGGTCTCCTTGGAGCCTCCTCTTCGCCAGGCTGAACAACCCCAACTCTCTCAGCCTGTCCTCATATGGGAGGCTCTCCAGCCCTCGGATCATCCCTATAGCCTCCTCTGGGCCTGTTCCAACACCTCCATCTCCTTCTTACACTGAAGATTCCAGAACTGGACCCAATACCCCAGCTGAGGTCCCACCAGAAAGGATCAGAGGGGCAGAATCACTTTCTTTGACCTGCGGCCACACTTCTTATGATGCAGGCCAGGATACGATTGTTGTTCTGGGCTGCGAGGGCATTTGCTGGCTCATGTCGAGCTCCTCATCGACCAACACTCCAAGCAATGACTGCCCAGAAGCAGACACGGGCAGAGCTGACTTACCCTTCACGCAGACAGATTTTCCCTTCCAGCAGAACTGGTACGGGGCTCTGCAAAACCCAAATGGCAGCCAAAAGGCGTTTATCACGCACTGAGAAAGGCGCAGGCAGCTCCCAGTGGAGAGACCACCTGCCTCCTCCAGGTCCTCCTGGAGAGTGAATCCAGAGGGTGCTTTGCCCTGGACACCTGAGAGGTCCCCTAGGACACAGGGCAGCATCACAGAGGGTGACATCACAGAGGCCACGGCCAGTGGCCAGCGTGTCACTGGTCCACAAGCCCCTGCATCCCACACGGATCCCTGTAGCAAGAAAAGCAATAAATGATTAGTATTGATTAATAACAATTCAACAAAATTTTGATAGGAATGGTTGGGCTCGATGATGCGGTGGGTCTTTTCCAACCTGGTGATTCTATGATTCTACGAAAAGCAACTTTTAAAGGCAATGTGTCTGATCATACGACAAGGGAATAAGTACAGTAATTAAAGGACTAAGTACAGTAATTAAAGTGTCAGGGCCCAACCCCGACATGAATAGTGTTCGTGTGACCCCCTGACCTGTGATGCTGAAGAGGGAGGTTGGTTGATATCTGTGCAGGAACTCGGAGACCGACAGATCTCCAGGTAAAAGCAAATGCAACATTTTTTGGCGCCAAGGTAAAAGAACAAACCACTCAGCCGTCTCCCATCAATGAGGACATGGTTTTCATCTCGGATAGGTGACCAAGCTCCTTTCCATCAAACCACTCACAAACGTGCCCCTTGCCCACCTTCCACTGGGGTGAGGGACTCCACCTCCCACTGTGCTTTGGGGTGAGGATCTCAGGCTCCCACCGTGCTTTGGGGTGAGGATCTCAAGCTCCCACCGTGTTTTGGAGGGAGGATCTCAAGCTCCCACCGTGTTTTGGAGGGAGGATCTCAAGCTCCCACCGTGTTTTGGGGTGAGGGACTCCAGCTCCCACCATGTTTTGGGGTGAGGGACTCCAGCTCCCACCGTGCTTTGGGGTGAGGATCTCAAGCTCTCTGTACCTGCAGGTGATGGAGTCCATCTCTCAGTGTGCCATGGGGGGAGAGACACCTGATCCCAGCTTTTGGTTGGGTGAACATCTCCAGCTCCAAGAATGCTGAGGGGTGAAGGACACTAGTTCCCAGCAAGCCATGGAGTGAACAGCGCCGGTTCCCAGAGTGCAGCGGGTGGAGGGCTCCAACTCCTGCATGCAACCTTGTTTTCCATAGCAAATAAACGTGAAGAATGGCCTTTCTGCATTGCAATGCCTTGTGACTTTGGTGAGAGTCGTCAGTTCCAAGTGTTATCCCTTCTAGAGACAGACTGTCTGAAAAGCCATGTGGATAACTTTCAGAAAAGGATGCTCCTTAGAGGAGGCTGAGCTAAAAAGTTAGAAAATTGATTCTGCTTTAGCTCAAACCTGAACATTCACCCCTTATTCTAGAGCTCAGGTCACTCCTGCTGATACCTTCAAATACACACACGTACATATAGATTGCTGCTCCAGAGGGAGAAGAACCTCCCTGGCCCTGCTGGCCACGCCGTCTCTGATCCAACAGGTCACTGGCCTTCTTGGCCACCTGGGCCCCTGCTGGCTCATGTTCAACCAACACCCCCAGGTCCTTCTCCTCCAGGCAGCTTTCCAGCCAGACTTCTCCTAGTCTGGAGCTGCTCAGGGTTGTTGTGCCCCAAGTGCAGGACGCGGCATTTGGCCTCGTTAACCCCCCTGCCCCTGTGCAGCCGGAGGGTCTGGCACTGCATCGACCAGCCTGCAGGTCCCTGTGGGTGGGCAGCCACCCCCTGCCCAGTCGAGCTTGGTGCCAGCCCTACTGCACACCAGGTAGGTGGCACGCAGGATGCAGGACCAGGAGCCGTCCCACCCCAGCACAGCTTCCCCCTGCCCTGCAGCCAGGTTCCCAAGGCACCTTCCTGGCCCGGTGGGAAAATGAGAGGAGCTGGTGAGGCCACGAGGCATGCAAACACCTCCCAGTACTGCCAGAAATTAGAGGCTTTGGATGAGAACAGGTGGAAACTCAATCCAAACACTTCGCTGTACTGCAGGTGCTCAGTGCAGCTACCGAGCGAGCGCAGCTCGGTACCGCAGGAAGGGGTTAAGTATTCTCTCCCCGATCCTTTCAAAAGCTGCTCCATCTCTCTTGTTCTCACCCCAATTTACGGGTGATTCCCATGCAGGAGCCCTAGAGAGGCCCTAGGGGTCCCTAAAGGAGTTCTGTGGGTCCCTAGAGAGTCTCTGGGGGGTCTTAGTAGGATTCTGGGGGGTTCTAGAGGGGTCCTGGGGGTCCATAAAGGTGTTCTGTGGGTTGCTAGAGGGGTCCTGGTTGTCTCTAGAGAGGTCCTGCCGGGATCTAGAGGGGACTTGGAGGTTCTTGGAGGGATTCACCAGGTCCTGAAGGGCCCTAGAGGGGTTCTAGGTGTCTGTAAAGGAGTCCTGAGTGTCACTAGAGGTGTCCTGGGGGTCTCTAGAGGAGGTCTAGGTGGGTCCTAGCTGGGTCCTGGGGGGCTCTAGAGGGGTTCTTGTTGTCCCAAGAGAGGTCCTGGAGGGCTGTAGAGGAATCCTGGGGGACCCTATGAGGGTCCTCGAGGGGTCCTGGGGGGCTCTATAGAGGTCCTAGGGGTCCCCAAAGGGGTTCTGGGGAGTTCTAGAGGGTTGCTGGGGTGCCCCTGCCCAGATCTCAACCCTCTCTCCCACCCCACGGGTCTCCTGCTCGCTGGCTGCTCTATCCTGCTGCTCCCTGCAAACAAGCAGCCCTCACGCGTTTCTCCTACAGGCACCCCACACTCGCCCAACTCCCCAGGGGCCGGCACGGACCCTCTGCCACCTGACAGCTCAGTGCGGACCCCAGCCCCCTAGAGCCCAGCTGGACAGACTGAGGTTTGCTGCGCCCATGCCCAGCAGCTCTGGGGAACGTGCAGACGCTCACAGCGCCTCTCGCTCGCCTCACTCAGGCTGGGGCCACGCAGTAGGTGGTTTTCAGGACACACAGACCCCGACTCGCTCCAGGAGCTGCTCTGGGACCCACACCCATACCTGACACAAAAACCGAGGGGTCCCTACACACTGTGCTTGACTCCACCAGCTGGCACCCAGCCCATCCACGCCAGACCCCAGGAGCTGGATCATCACATTTCACTTCACGGACACACAGGACAGAGTGAGATTACGCAGGGAGATCATTAAGAAAAGTTTTATTAGAAGGCTGTGAACATCTTGAGATTCAACAAAGTGAAAAGTCCTACCCTTGCGATGGGTCAATCAGTGGCTTAATGCGTAGAATCATAGAACGTCCTGAGTTTGAAGGGACCCACAAGGAATCGCTCCTTTTCTGCCTCCAATCGCTCCTTTTCAGCCTCAAATCGCCCCTTGCCAACCTTGAATTGATCCTTGTCAGCCTCCAATTGATCCTTTTGAGGCTCCAATCGCTCCTTGTCAATCTCAAATGGCACCTTTTCAACCTCAAATTGAGCCTTGTCAACCTCAAATTGAGCCTTGTCAGCCTCCGATCGCTCCTTCTCAGCCTCCAATTGATCCTTTTCAGCCTCCAGTGGCTCCTTGTCAACCGTGAATTGCTCACTGTCAACCAAGAATTGCTCCTTGTCAATCTCGAATTCCAACTTGTCAACCTCAAATAGTGCCTTGTGAACCTCAAATAGCTCCTTTTCAGCCTCGAAGCGCTCCTTTTCAGCCTCAAATCGCTCCGTGCCGATCTTGAATTGATACATGTCAGCCTCCAATCGCTCCTTCTCAGCCTCAAATTGATCCTCGTCAGCCTCCAATTGATCCTTGTCAACCTTGAATTGATCCTTGTCAGCCTCCAATTGATCCTTTTGAGGCTCCAATCCCTCCTTTTCAGCCTCCAATCGCTCCTTGTCAATCTCAAATGGCACCTTTTCAAACTCAAATTGAGCCTTGTCAACCTCAAATTGATCCTTGTCAGCCTCCGATTGCTCCTTCTCAGCCTCCAATTGATCCTTTTCAGCCTCCAGTGGCTCCTTGTCAACCGTGAATTGCTCACTGTCAACCAAGAATTGCTCCTTGTCAATCTCGAATTCCAACGTGTCAACCTCAAACAGTGCCTTGTGAACCTCAAATAGCTCCTTTTCAACCTCGAATCGCTCCTTCTCAGCCTCAAATTTCTTCTTGTCAACCTTGAAATGATGCTTGTCAGCCTCAAATTGATCCTTGTCAACCTGGAATCGCTCCTTGTCAGCCTCGAAGCGCTCCTTTTCAGCCTCCAATTGATCCTTTTCAGCCTCGAATCGCTCCTTTTCAGCCTCCAATTGATCCTTTTCAGCCTCCAATCGCTCTTTGTCAGCCTTGAATCGCTCCTTTTCAGCCTCCAATTGATTCTTTTCAGCCTCCAATCGCTCCTTGTCAGCCTCGAATCGCTCCTTTTCAGCCTCAAATTGCTCCTTGCCAATCTTGAATTGATACTTGTCAGCCTCCAATCGCTCCTTCTCAGCCTCAAATTGATACTTGTCAGCCTCCAAATGATCCTTGTCAACCTTGAATTGCTCCTTTTCAGCCTCAAATCGCTCCTTGTCAGTCTTGAATTTCTCCTTGTCAGCCTCAAATTGCTCCTTGTTGGCCTCCAATTGCTCCTTGTTGGCCTCCAATTGCTCCTTCTCCCTCTTCAGTTGCTCCTGGGCCGTATGAAGGCTCTCCAGATCACTCTGGAGCCTGAGCTTATTCAGCCGCAGCTCCTCTTGATCCGATTCTAACTGGTCCTTGCCCAGCCTCACTCGAGCCTTCTCCATCTTCATTTCCTCCCGATCTCTACGAAGTCTCTCCAGATCAGTCTGGAAGGAGACCTTCTGCAGCCGCAGCTCCTCCTGATCCTTTCTGAGATCTTCCCATGTTCTCTGGAGCTCCTCGTTTCTCGGGGCAAGCTTCTCTTCTTTAGGGCCTATTGCTCTAAGTTCTCCAGCACTCTTTGCCTGCTTCTTTCTACGGGAGTAGATCCAGCAGAGGCGGAGAAGCCCCAGCGATGCAGGGATGGCATCGAGTACAACGTCATGGAAGTGGAAATTCATTTTGCAGACCCTTGGCTGTTCCCTAGAAGGAGAAACAGAAATTGTGGTCAAACGATCACATGAAGGAGCTTCAGCAGCCAGGCCAGGATGCCTCGTCAAAACCCTGCAGGCAGCGATCCAGCACTCGGGAAATAAATTCGATCGGGGAGACAGAGCCCTGGGCAAGGCTGGCAGTTAACCCAAAATGGGGAACCTCTGGGCTCTGGACATTTCCCAGCAGAATTTATCCAGAAGGCAGAAGAAGAGGAGCTGACAAACCCCTGAAGAACTGGAGGCCCTTCCAAGGAGATTAACATCCTAGAATCCTAGAATATTAGGGTTGGAAGGGAGGTTGAAGTTCACCCAGTTTCAACTCCCCTGCCCTGGGGAGGGAAATCGCACTAGATCAGGGGCTCCAAGCCCCATCCAACCTGGCCTTGGACACCTCCAGGGATGGAGCAGCCACAGCTTCCCTGAGCAACCTGTTCCAGGGTCTCACCACTCTCACGGTGAAGAAATTCTTCCTAATATCTAGCCTAAATCTGCCCCTCTCCAGGTTATACCCGTTCCCCACCCTGTCCTGTCACCACAAGCCTTTGCGAACAGTCCCTCCCCAGCTTGCTTGGAGCCCCTTGCAGGTACTGGAAGGTCTCTGTAAGGTCTCCTTGGAGCCTCCTCTTCGCCAGGCTGAACAACCCCAACTCTCTCAGCCTGTCCTCATATGGGAGGCTCTCCAGCCCTCGGATCATCCCTATAGCCTCCTCTGGGCCTGTTCCAACACCTCCATCTCCTTCTTACACTGAAGATTCCAGAACTGGACCCAATACCCCAGCTGAGGTCCCACCAGAAAGGATCAGAGGGGCAGAATCACTTTCTTTGACCTGCGGCCACACTTCTTATGATGCAGGCCAGGATACGATTGTTGTTCTGGGCTGCGAGGGCATTTGCTGGCTCATGTCGAGCTCCTCAACGACCAACACTCCAAGCAATGACTGCCCAGAAGCAGACACGGGCAGAGCTGACTTACCCTTCACGCAGACAGATTTTCCCTTCCAGCAGAACTGGTACGGGGCTCTGCAAAACCCAAATGGCAGCCAAAAGGCGTTTATCACGCACTGAGAAAGGCGCAGGCAGCTCCCAGTGGAGAGACCACCTGCCTCCTCCAGGTCCTCCTGGAGAGTGAATCCAGAGGGTGCTTTGCCCTGGACACCTGAGAGGTCCCCTAGGACACAGGGCAGCATCACAGAGGGTGACATCACAGAGGCCACGGCCAGTGGCCAGCGTGTCACTGGTCCACAAGCCCCTGCATCCCACACGGATCCCTGTAGCAAGAAAAGCAATAAATGATTAGTATTGATTAATAACAATTCAACAAAATTTTGATAGGAATGGTTGGGCTCGATGATGCGGTGGGTCTTTTCCAACCTGGTGATTCTATGATTCTACGAAAAGCAACTTTTAAAGGCAATGTGTCTGATCATACGACAAGGGAATAAGTACAGTAATTAAAGGACTAAGTACAGTAATTAAAGTGTCAGGGCCCAACCCCAACATGAATAGTGTTCGTGTGACCCCCTGACCTGTGATGCTGAAGAGGGAGGTTGGTTGATATCTGTGCAGGAACTCGGAGACCGACAGATCTCCAGGTAAAAGCAAATGCAACATTTTTTGGCGCCAAGGTAAAAGAACAAACCACTCAGCCGTCTCCCATCAATGAGGACATGGTTTTCATCTCGGATAGGTGACCAAGCTCCTTTCCATCAAACCACTCACAAACGTGCCCCTTGCCCACCTTCCACTGGGGTGAGGGACTCCACCTCCCACTGTGCTTTGGGGTGAGGATCTCGGGCTCCCACCGTGCTTTGGGGTGAGGATCTCAGGCTCCCACCGTGCTTTGGGGTGAGGATCTCAAGCTCCCACCGTGCTTTGGGGTGAGGATCTCAAGCTCCCACCGTGCTTTGGGGTGAGGATCTCAAGCTCCCACCGTGTTTTGGGGTGAGGGACTCCAGCTCCCACCGTGTTTTGGGGTGAGGGACTCCAGCTCCCACCGTGCTTTGGGGTGAGGATCTCAAGCTCTCTGTACCTGCAGGTGATGGAGTCCATCTCTCAGCGTGCCATGGGGGGAGAGACACCTGATCCCAGCTTTTGGTTGGGTGAACATCTCCAGCTCCAAGAATGCTGAGGGGTGAAGGACACTAGTTCCCAGCAAGCCATGGAGTGAACAGCGCCGGTTCCCAGCGTGCAGCGGGTGGAGGGCTCCAACTCCTGCATGCAACCTTGTTTTCCATAGCAAATAAACGTGAAGAATGGCCTTTCTGCATTGCAATGCCTTGTGACTTTGGTGAGAGTCGTCAGTTCCAAGTGTTATCCCTTCTAGAGACAGACTGTCTGAAAAGCCATGTGGATAACTTTCAGAAAAGGATGCTCCTTAGAGGAGGCTGAGCTAAAAAGTTAGAAAATTGATTCTGCTTTAGCTCAAACCTGAACATTCACCCCTTATTCTAGAGCTCAGGTCACTCCTGCTGATACCTTCAAATACACACACGTACATATAGATTGCTGCTCCAGAGGGAGAAGAACCTCCCTGGCCCTGCTGGCCACGCCGTCTCTGATCCAACAGGTCACTGGCCTTCTTGGCCACCTGGGCCCCTGCTGGCTCATGTTCAACCAACACCCCCAGGTCCTTCTCCTCCAGGCAGCTTTCCAGCCAGACTTCTCCTAGTCTGGAGCTGCTCAGGGTTGTTGTGCCCCAAGTGCAGGACGCGGCATTTGGCCTCGTTAACCCCCCTGCCCCTGTGCAGCCGGAGGGTCTGGCACTGCATCGACCAGCCTGCAGGTCCCTGTGGGTGGGCAGCCACCCCCTGCCCAGTCGAGCTTGGTGCCAGCCCTACTGCACACCAGGTAGGTGGCACGCAGGATGCAGGACCAGGAGCCGTCCCACCCCAGCACAGCTTCCCCCTGCCCTGCAGCCAGGTTCCCAAGGCACCTTCCTGGCCCGGTGGGAAAATGAGAGGAGCTGGTGAGGCCACGAGGCATGCAAACACCTCCCAGTACTGCCAGAAATTAGAGGCTTTGGATGAGAACAGGTGGAAACTCAATCCAAACACTTCGCTGTACTGCAGGTGCTCAGTGCAGCTACCGAGCGAGCGCAGCTCGGTACCGCAGGAAGGGGTTAAGTATTCTCTCCCCGATCCTTTCAAAAGCTGCTCCATCTCTCTTGTTCTCACCCCAATTTACGGGTGATTCCCATGCAGGAGCCCTAGAGAGGCCCTAGGGGTCCCTAAAGGAGTTCTGTGGGTCCCTAGAGAGTCTCTGGGGGGTCTTAGTAGGATTCTGGGGGGTTCTAGAGGGGTCCTGGGGGTCCATAAAGGTGTTCTGTGGGTTGCTAGAGGGGTCCTGGTTGTCTCTAGAGGGGTCCTGCCGGGATCTAGAGGGGACTTGGAGGTTCTTGGAGGGATTCACCAGGTCCTGAAGGGCCCTAGAGGGGTTCTAGGTGTCTGTAAAGGAGTCCTGAGTGTCACTAGAGGTGTCCTGGGGGTCTCTAGAGGAGGTCTAGGTGGGTCCTAGCTGGGTCCTGGGGGGCTCTAGAGGGGTTCTTGTTGTCCCAAGAGAGGTCCTGGAGGGCTGTAGAGGAATCCTGGGGGACCCTATGAGGGTCCTCGAGGGGTCCTGGGGGGCTCTATAGAGGTCCTAGGGGTCCCCAAAGGGGTTCTGGGGAGTTCTAGAGGGTTGCTGGGGTGCCCCTGCCCAGATCTCAACCCTCTCTCCCACCCCACGGGTCCCCTGCTCGCTGGCTGCTCTATCCTGCTGCTCCCTGCAAACAAGCAGCCCTCACGCGTTTCTCCCACAGGCACCCCACACTCGCCCAACTCCCCAGGGGCCGGCACGGACCCTCTGCCACCTGACAGCTCAGTGCGGACCCCAGCCCCCTAGAGCCCAGCTGGACAGACTGAGGTTTGCTGCGCCCATGCCCAGCAGCTCTGGGGAAGGTGCAGACGCTCACAGCGCCTCTCGCTCGCCTCACTCAGGCTGGGGCCACGCAGTAGGTGGTTTTCAGGACACACAGACCCCGACTCGCTCCAGGAGCTGCTCTGGGACCCACACCCATACCTGACACAAAAACCGAGGGGTCCCTACACACTGTGCTTGACTCCACCAGCTGGCACCCAGCCCATCCACGCCAGACCCCAGGAGCTGGATCATCACATTTCACTTCACGGACACACAGGACAGAGTGAGATTACGCAGGGAGATCATTAAGAAAAGTTTTATTAGAAGCCTGTGAACATCTTGAGATTCAACAAAGTGAAAAGTCCTACCCTTGCGATGGGTCAATCAGTGGCTTAATGCGTAGAATCATAGAACGTCCTGAGTTTGAAGGGACCCACAAGGAATCGCTCCTTTTCTGCCTCCAATCGCTCCTTTTCAGCCTCAAATCGCTCCTTGCCAACCTTGAATTGATCCTTGTCAGCCTCCAATTGATCCTTTTGAGGCTCCAATCGCTCCTTGTCAATCTCAAATGGCACCTTTTCAACCTCAAATTGAGCCTTGTCAACCTCAAATTGAGCCTTGTCAGCCTCCGATCGCTCCTTCTCAGCCTCCAATTGGTCCTTTTCAGCCTCCAGTGGCTCCTTGTCAACCGTGAATTGCTCACTGTCAACCAAGAATTGCTCCTTGTCAATCTCGAATTCCAACGTGTCAACCTCAAATAGTGCCTTGTGAACCTCAAATAGCTCCTTTTCAACCTCGAATCGCTCCTTCTCAGCCTCAAATTTCTTCTTGTCAACCTTGAAATGATGCTTGTCAGCCTCGAAGCGCTCCTTTTCAGCCTCAAATCGCTCCGTGCCGATCTTGAATTGATACATGTCAGCCTCCAATCGCTCCTTCTCAGCCTCAAATTGATCCTCGTCAGCCTCCAATTGATCCTTGTCAACCTTGAATTGATCCTTGTCAGCCTCCAATCCCTCCTTTTCAGCCTCCAATCGCTCCTTGTCAATCTCAAATGGCACCTTTTCAAACTCAAATTGAGCCTTGTCAACCTCAAATTGATCCTTGTCAGCCTCCGATTGCTCCTTCTCAGCCTCCAATTGATCCTTTTCAGCCTCCAGTGGCTCCTTGTCAACCGTGAATTGCTCACTGTCAACCAAGAATTGCTCCTTGTCAATCTCGAATTCCAACGTGTCAACCTCAAACAGTGCCTTGTGAACCTCAAATAGCTCCTTTTCAACCTCGAATCGCTCCTTCTCAGCCTCAAATTTCTTCTTGTCAACCTTGAAATGATGCTTGTCAGCCTCAAATTGATCCTTGTCAACCTGGAATCGCTCCTTGTCAGCCTCGAAGCGCTCCTTTTCAGCCTCCAATTGATCCTTTTCAGCCTCCAATCGCTCTTTGTCAGCCTTGAATCGCTCCTTTTCAGCCTCCAATTGATTCTTTTCAGCCTCCAATCGCTCCTTGTCAGCCTTGAATTGCTCCTTTTCAGCCTCAAATTGCTCCTTGCCAATCTTGAATTGATACTTGTCAGCCTCCAATCGCTCCTTCTCAGCCTCAAATTGATACTTGTCAGCCTCCAAATGATCCTTGTCAACCTTGAATTGCTCCTTTTCAGCCTCAAATCGCTCCTTGTCAGTCTTGAATTTCTCCTTGTCAGCCTCAAATTGCTCCTTGTTGGCCTCCAATTGCTCCTTCTCCCTCTTCAGTTGCTCCTGGGCCGTATGAAGGCTCTCCAGATCACTCTGGAGCCTGAGCTTATTCAGCCGCAGCTCCTCTTGATCCGATTCTAACTGGTCCTTGCCCAGCCTCACTCGAGCCTTCTCCATCTTCATTTCCTCCCGATCTCTACGAAGTCTCTCCAGATCAGTCTGGAAGGAGACCTTCTGCAGCCGCAGCTCCTCCTGATCCTTTCTGAGATCTTCCCATGTTCTCTGGAGCTCCTCGTTTCTCAGGGCAAGCTTCTCTTCTTTAGGGCCTATTGCTCTAAGTTCTCCAGCACTCTTTGCCTGCTTCTTTCTACGGGAGTAGATCCAGCAGAGGCGGAGAAGCCCCAGCGATGCAGGGATGGCATCGAGTACAACGTCATGGAAGTGGAAATTCATTTTGCAGACCCTTGGCTGTTCCCTAGAAGGAGAAACAGAAATTGTGGTCAAACGATCACATGAAGGAGCTTCAGCAGCCAGGCCAGGATGCCTCGTCAAAACCCTGCAGGCAGCGATCCAGCACTCGGGAAATAAATTCGATCGGGGAGACAGAGCCCTGGGCAAGGCTGGCAGTTAACCCAAAATGGGGAACCTCTGGGCTCTGGACATTTCCCAGCAGAATTTATCCAGAAGGCAGAAGAAGAGGAGCTGACAAACCCCTGAAGAACTGGAGGCCCTTCCAAGGAGATTAACATCCTAGAATCCTAGAATATTAGGGTTGGAAGGGAGGTTGAAGTTCACCCAGTTTCAACTCCCCTGCCCTGGGGAGGGAAATCGCACTAGATCAGGGGCTCCAAGCCCCATCCAACCTGGCCTTGGACACCTCCAGGGATGGAGCAGCCACAGTTTCCCTGAGCAACCTGTTCCAGGGTCTCACCACTCTCACGGTGAAGAAATTCTTCCTAATATCTAGCCTAAATCTGCCCCTCTCCAGGTTATACCCGTTCCCCACCCTGTCCTGTCACCACAAGCCTTTGCGAACAGTCCCTCCCCAGCTTGCTTGGAGCCCCTTGCAGGTACTGGAAGGTCTCTGTAAGGTCTCCTTGGAGCCTCCTCTTCACCAGGCTGAACAACCCCAACTCTCTCAGCCTGTCCTCGTATGGGAGGTTCTCCAGCCCTCGGATCATCCCTATAGCCTCCTCTGGGCCTGTTCCAACACCTCCATCTCCTTCTTACACTGAAGATTCCAGAACTGGACCCAATACCCCAGCTGAGGTCCCACCAGAAAGGATCAGAGGGGCAGAATCACTTTCTTTGACCTGCGGCCACACTTCTTATGATGCAGGCCAGGATACGATTGTTGTTCTGGGCTGCGAGGGCATTTGCTGGCTCATGTCGAGCTCCTCAACGACCAACACTCCTAGCAATGACTGCCCAGAAGCAGACACGGGCAGAGCTGACTTACCCTTCACGCAGACAGATTTTCCCTTCCAGCAGAACTGGTACGGGGCTCTGCAAAACCCAAATGGCAGCCAAAAGGCGTTTATCACGCACTGAGAAAGGCGCAGGCAGCTCCCAGTGGAGAGACCACCTGCCTCCTCCAGGTCCTCCTGGAGAGTGAATCCAGAGGGTGCTTTGCCCTGGACACCTGAGAGGTCCCCTAGGACACAGGGCAGCATCACAGAGGGTGACATCACAGAGGCCACGGCCAGTGGCCAGCGTGTCACTGGTCCACAAGCCCCTGCATCCCACACGGATCCCTGTAGCAAGAAAAGCAATAAATGATTAGTATTGATTAATAACAATTCAACAAAATTTTGATAGGAATGGTTGGGCTCGATGATGCGGTGGGTCTTTTCCAACCTGGTGATTCTATGATTCTACGAAAAGCAACTTTTAAAGGCAATGTGTCTGATCATACGACAAGGGAATAAGTACAGTAATTAAAGGACTAAGTACAGTAATTAAAGTGTCAGGGCCCAACCCCAACATGAATAGTGTTCGTGTGACCCCCTGACCTGTGATGCTGAAGAGGGAGGTTGGTTGATATCTGTGCAGGAACTCGGAGACCGACAGATCTCCAGGTAAAAGCAAATGCAACATTTTTTGGCGCCAAGGTAAAAGAACAAACCACTCAGCCGTCTCCCATCAATGAGGACATGGTTTTCATCTCGGATAGGTGACCAAGCTCCTTTCCATCAAACCACTCACAAACGTGCCCCTTGCCCACCTTCCACTGGGGTGAGGGACTCCACCTCCCACTGTGCTTTGGGGTGAGGATCTCAGGCTCCCACCGTGCTTTGGGGTGAGGATCTCAGGCTCCCACCATGCTTTGGGGTGAGGATCTCAAGTCCCACCATGCTTTGGGGTGAGGATCTCAAGCTCCCACCGTGTTTTGGAGGGAGGATCTCAAGCTCCCACCGTGTTTTGGGGTGAGGGACTCCAGCTCCCACCGTGCTTTGGGGTGAGGATCTCAGGCTCCCCACCGTGCTTTGGGGTGAGGATCTCAAGCTCCCACCGTGCTTTGGGGTAAGGATCTCAAGCTCCCACCGTGTTTTGGAGGGAGGATCTCAAGCTCCCACCGTGTTTTGGGGTGAGGGACTCCAGCTCCCACCGTGTTTTGGGGTGAGGGACTCCAGCTCCCACCGTGCTTTGGGGTGAGGATCTCAAGCTCTCTGTACCTGCAGGTCATGGAGTCCATCTCTCAGCGTGCCATGGGGGGAGAGACACCTGATCCCATCTTTTGGTTGGGTGAACATCTCCAGCTCCAAGAATGCTGAGGGGTGAAAGACACTAGTTCCCAGCAAGCCATGGAGTGAACAGCGCCGGTTCCCAGCATGCAGCGGGTGGAGGGCTCCAACTCCTGCATGCAACCTTGTTTTCCATAGCAAATAAACATGAAGAATGGCCTTTCTGCATTGCAATGCCTTGTGACTTTGGTGAGAGTCGTCAGTTCCAAGTGTTATCCCTTCTAGAGACAGACTGTCTGAAAAGCCATGTGGATAACTTTCAGAAAAGGATGCTCCTTAGAGGAGGCTGAGCTAAAAAGTTAGAAAATTGATTCTGCTTTAGCTCAAGCCTGAACATTCACCCCTTATTCTAGAGCTCAGGTCACTCCTGCTGATACCTTCAAATACACACACGTACATATAGATTGCTGCTCCAGAGGGAGAAGAACCTCCCTGGCCCTGCTGGCCACGCCGTCTCTGATCCAACAGGTCACTGGCCTTCTTGGCCACCTGGGCCCCTGCTGGCTCATGTTCAACCAACACCCCCAGGTCCTTCTCCTCCAGGCAGCTTTCCAGCCAGACTTCTCCTAGTCTGGAGCTGCTCAGGGTTGTTGTGCCCCAAGTGCAGGACGCGGCATTTGGCCTCGTTAACCCCCCTGCCCCTGTGCAGCCGGAGGGTCTGGCACTGCATCGACCAGCCTGCAGGTCCCTGTGGGTGGGCAGCCACCCCCTGCCCAGTCGAGCTTGGTGCCAGCCCTACTGCACACCAGGTAGGTGGCACGCAGGATGCAGGACCAGGAGCCGTCCCACCCCAGCACAGCTTCCCCCTGCCCTGCAGCCAGGTTCCCAAGGCACCTTCCTGGCCCGGTGGGAAAATGAGAGGAGCTGGTGAGGCCACGAGGCATGCAAACACCTCCCAGTACTGCCAGAAATTAGAGGCTTTGGATGAGAACAGGTGGAAACTCAATCCAAACACTTCGCTGTACTGCAGGTGCTCAGTGCAGCTACCGAGTGAGCGCAGCTCGGTACCGCAGGAAGGGGTTAAGGATTTTCTCCCGGATCCTTTCAAAAGCTGCTCCATCTCTCTTGTTCTCACCCCAATTTACGGGTGATTCCCATGCAGGAGCCCTAGAGAGGCCCTAGGGGTCCCTAAAGAAGTTCTGTGGGTCCCTAGAGAGTCTCTGGGGGGTCTTAGTAGGATTCTGGGGGGTTCTAGAGGGGTCCTGGGGGTCCATAAAGGTGTTCTGTGGGTTGCTAGAGGGGTCCTGGCTGTCTCTAGAGGGGTCCTGCCGGGATCTAGAGGGGACTTGGAGGTTCTTGGAGGGATTCACCAGGTCCTGAAGGGCCCTAGAGGGGTTCTAGGTGTCTGTAAAGGAGTCCTGAGTGTCACTAGAGGTGTCCTGGGGGTCTCTAGAGGAGGTCTAGGGGGGTCCTAGCTGGGTCCTGGGGGGCTCTAGAGGGGTTCTTGTTGTCCCAAGAGAGGTCCTGGAGGGCTGTAGAGGAATCCTGGGGGACCCTATGAGGGTCCTCGAGGGGTCCTGGGGGGCTCTATAGAGGTCCTAGGGGTCCCCAAAGGGGTTCTGGGGAGTTCTAGAGGGTTGCTGGGGTGCCCCTGCCCAGATCTCAACCCTCTCTCCCACCCTACGGGTCCCCTGCTCGCTGGCTGCTCTATCCTGCTGCTCCCTGCAAACAAGCAGCCCTCACGCGTTTCTCCCACAGGCACCCCACACTCGCCCAACTCCCCAGGGGCCGGCACGGACCCTCTGCCACCTGACAGCTCAGTGCGGACCCCAGCCCCCTAGAGCCCAGCTGGACAGACTGAGGTTTGCTGCGCCCATGCCCAGCAGCTCTGGGGAAGGTGCAGACGCTCACAGCGCCTCTCGCTCGCCTCACTCAGGCTGGGGCCACGCAGTAGGTGGTTTTCAGGACACACAGACCCCGACTCGCTCCAGGAGCTGCTCTGGGACCCACACCCATACCTGACACAAAAACCGAGGGGTCCCTACACACTGTGCTTGACTCCACCAGCTGGCACCCAGCCCATCCACGCCAGACCCCAGGAGCTGGATCATCACATTTCACTTCACGGACACACAGGACAGAGTGAGATTACGCAGGGAGATCATTAAGAAAAGTTTTATTAGAAGCCTGTGAACATCTTGAGATTCAACAAAGTGAAAAGTCCTACCCTTGCGATGGGTCAATCAGTGGCTTAATGCGTAGAATCATAGAACGTCCTGAGTTTGAAGGGACCCACAAGGAATCGCTCCTTTTCTGCCTCCAATCGCTCCTTTTCAGCCTCAAATCGCTCCTTGCCAACCTCGAATTGATCCTTGTCAGCCTCCAATTGATCCTTTTGAGGCTCCAATCGCTCCTTGTCAATCTCAAATGGCACCTTTTCAACCTCAAATTGAGCCTTGTCAACCTCAAATTGAGCCTTGTCAGCCTCCGATCACTCCTTCTCAGCCTCCAATTGATCCTTTTCAGCCTCCAGTGGCTCCGTGTCAACCGTGAATTGCTCACTGTCAACCAAGAATTGCTCCTTGTCAATCTCGAATTCCAACTTGTCAACCTCAAATAGTGCCTTGTGAACCTCAAATAGCTCCTTTTCAACCTCGAATCGCTCCTTCTCAGCCTCAAATTTCTTCTTGTCAACCTTGAAATGATGCTTGTCAGCCTCGAAGCGCTCCTTTTCAGCCTCAAATCGCTCCGTGCCGATCTTGAATTGATACATGTCAGCCTCCAATCGCTCCTTCTCAGCCTCAAATTGATCCTCGTCAGCCTCCAATTGATCCTTGTCAACCTTGAATTGATCCTTGTCAGCCTCCAATTGATCCTTTTGAGGCTCCAATCCCTCCTTTTCAGCCTCCAATCGCTCCTTGTCAATCTCAAATGGCACCTTTTCAAACTCAAATTGAGCCTTGTCAACCTCAAATTGATCCTTGTCAGCCTCCGATTGCTCCTTCTCAGCCTCCAATTGATCCTTTTCAGCCTCCAGTGGCTCCTTGTCAACCGTGAATTGCTCACTGTCAACCAAGAATTGCTCCTTGTCAATCTCGAATTCCAACGTGTCAACCTCAAACAGTGCCTTGTGAACCTCAAATAGCTCCTTTTCAACCTCGAATCGCTCCTTCTCAGCCTCAAATTTCTTCTTGTCAACCTTGAAATGATGCTTGTCATCCTCAAATTGATCCTTGTCAACCTGGAATCGCTCCTTGTCAGCCTCGAAGCGCTCCTTTTCAGCCTCCAATTGATCCTTTTCAGCCTCCAATCGCTCTTTGTCAGCCTCGAATCGCTTCTTTTCAGCTTCCAATTGATCCTTTTCAGCCTCCAATCGCTCTTTGTCAGCCTTGAATCGCTCCTTTTCAGCCTCCAATTGATTCTTTTCAGCCTCCAATCGCTCCTTGTCAGCCTCGAATCGCTCCTTTTCAGCCTCAAATTGCTCCTTGCCAATCTTGAATTGATACTTGTCAGCCTCCAATCGCTCCTTCTCAGCCTCAAATTGATACTTGTCAGCCTCCAAATGATCCTTGTCAACCTTGAATTGCTCCTTTTCAGCCTCAAATCGCTCCTTGTCAGTCTTGAATTTCTCCTTGTCAGCCTCAAATTGCTCCTTGTTGGCCTCCAATTGCTCCTTGTTGGCCTCCAATTGCTCCTTCTCCCTCTTCAGTTGCTCCTGGGCCGTATGAAGGCTCTCCAGATCACTCTGGAGCCTGAGCTTATTCAGCCGCAGCTCCTCTTGATCCGATTCTAACTGGTCCTTGCCCAGCCTCACTCGAGCCTTCTCCATCTTCATTTCCTCCCGATCTCTACGAAGTCTCTCCAGATCAGTCTGGAAGGAGACCTTCTGCAGCCGCAGCTCCTCCTGATCCTTTCTGAGATCTTCCCATGTTCTCTGGAGCTCCTCGTTTCTCGGGGCAAGCTTCTCTTCTTTAGGGCCTATTGCTCTAAGTTCTCCAGCACTCTTTGCCTGCTTCTTTCTACGGGAGTAGATCCAGCAGAGGCGGAGAAGCCCCAGCGATGCAGGGATGGCATCGAGTACAACGTCATGGAAGTGGAAATTCATTTTGCAGACCCTTGGCTGTTCCCTAGAAGGAGAAACAGAAATTGTGGTCAAACGATCACATGAAGGAGCTTCAGCAGCCAGGCCAGGATGCCTCGTCAAAACCCTGCAGGCAGCGATCCAGCACTCGGGAAATAAATTCGATCGGGGAGACAGAGCCCTGGGCAAGGCTGGCAGTTAACCCAAAATGGGGAACCTCTGGGCTCTGGACATTTCCCAGCAGAATTTATCCAGAAGGCAGAAGAAGAGGAGCTGACAAACCCCTGAAGAACTGGAGGCCCTTCCAAGGAGATTAACATCCTAGAATCCTAGAATATTAGGGTTGGAAGGGAGGTTGAAGTTCACCCAGTTTCAACTCCCCTGCCCTGGGGAGGGAAATCGCACTAGATCAGGGGCTCCAAGCCCCATCCAACCTGGCCTTGGACACCTCCAGGGATGGAGCAGCCACAGCTTCCCTGAGCAACCTGTTCCAGGGTCTCACCACTCTCACGGTGAAGAAATTCTTCCTAATATCTAGCCTAAATCTGCCCCTCTCCAGGTTATACCCGTTCCCCACCCTGTCCTGTCACCACAAGCCTTTGCGAACAGTCCCTCCCCAGCTTGCTTGGAGCCCCTTGCAGGTACTGGAAGGTCTCTGTAAGGTCTCCTTGGAGCCTCCTCTTCGCCAGGCTGAACAACCCCAACTCTCTCAGCCTGTCCTCATATGGGAGGCTCTCCAGCCCTCGGATCATCCCTATAGCCTCCTCTGGGCCTGTTCCAACACCTCCATCTCCTTCTTACACTGAAGATTCCAGAACTGGACCCAATACCCCAGCTGAGGTCCCACCAGAAAGGATCAGAGGGGCAGAATCACTTTCTTTGACCTGCGGCCACACTTCTTATGATGCAGGCCAGGATACGATTGTTGTTCTGGGCTGCGAGGGCATTTGCTGGCTCATGTCGAGCTCCTCAACGACCAACACTCCAAGCAATGACTGCCCAGAAGCAGACACGGGCAGAGCTGACTTACCCTTCACGCAGACAGATTTTCCCTTCCAGCAGAACTGGTACGGGGCTCTGCAAAACCCAAATGGCAGCCAAAAGGCGTTTATCACGCACTGAGAAAGGCGCAGGCAGCTCCCAGTGGAGAGACCACCTGCCTCCTCCAGGTCCTCCTGGAGAGTGAATCCAGAGGGTGCTTTGCCCTGGACACCTGAGAGGTCCCCTAGGACACAGGGCAGCATCACAGAGGGTGACATCACAGAGGCCACGGCCAGTGGCCAGCGTGTCACTGGTCCACAAGCCCCTGCATCCCACACGGATCCCTGTAGCAAGAAAAGCAATAAATGATTAGTATTGATTAATAACAATTCAACAAAATTTTGATAGGAATGGTTGGGCTCGATGATGCAGTGGGTCTTTTCCAACCTGGTGATTCTATGATTCTACGAAAAGCAACTTTTAAAGGCAATGTGTCTGATCATACGACAAGGGAATAAGTACAGTAATTAAAGGACTAAGTACAGTAATTAAAGTGTCAGGGCCCAACCCCAACATGAATAGTGTTCGTGTGACCCCCTGACCTGTGATGCTGAAGAGGGAGGTTGGTTGATATCTGTGCAGGAACTCGGAGACCGACAGATCTCCAGGTAAAAGCAAATGCAACATTTTTTGGCGCCAAGGTAAAAGAACAAACCACTCAGCCGTCTCCCATCAATGAGGACATGGTTTTCATCTCGGATAGGTGACCAAGCTCCTTTCCATCAAACCACTCACAAACGTGCCCCTTGCCCACCTTCCACTGGGGTGAGGGACTCCACCTCCCACTGTGCTTTGGGGTGAGGATCTCGGGCTCCCACCGTGCTTTGGGGTGAGGATCTCAGGCTCCCACCGTGCTTTGGGGTGAGGATCTCAAGCTCCCACCGTGCTTTGGGGTGAGGATCTCAAGCTCCCACCGTGCTTTGGGGTGAGGATCTCAAGCTCCCACCGTGTTTTGGGGTGAGGGACTCCAGCTCCCACCGTGTTTTGGGGTGAGGGACTCCAGCTCCCACCGTGCTTTGGGGTGAGGATCTCAAGCTCTCTGTACCTGCAGGTGATGGAGTCCATCTCTCAGCGTGCCATGGGGGGAGAGACACCTGATCCCAGCTTTTGGTTGGGTGAACATCTCCAGCTCCAAGAATGCTGAGGGGTGAAGGACACCAGTTCCCAGCAAGCCATGGAGTGAACAGCGCCGGTTCCCAGCGTGCAGCAGGTGGAGGGCTCCAACTCCTGCATGCAACCTTGTTTTCCATAGCAAATAAACATGAAGAATGGCCTTCCTGCATTGCAATGCCTTGTGACTTTGGTGAGAGTCGTCAGTTCCAAGTGTTATCCCTTCTAGAGACAGACTGTCTGAAAAGCCATGTGGATAACTTTCAGAAAAGGATGCTCCTTAGAGGAGGCTGAGCTAAAAAGTTAGAAAATTGATTCTGCTTTAGCTCAAACCTGAACATTCACCCCTTATTCTAGAGCTCAGGTCACTCCTGCTGATACCTTCAAATACACACACGTACATATAGATTGCTGCTCCAGAGGGAGAAGAACCTCCCTGGCCCTGCTGGCCACGCCGTCTCTGATCCAACAGGTCACTGGCCTTCTTGGCCACCTGGGCCCCTGCTGGCTCATGTTCAACCAACACCCCCAGGTCCTTCTCCTCCAGGCAGCTTTCCAGCCAGACTTCTCCTAGTCTGGAGCTGCTCAGGGTTGTTGTGCCCCAAGTGCAGGACGCGGCATTTGGCCTCGTTAACCCTCCTGCCCCTGTGCAGCCGGAGGGTCTGGCACTGCATTGACCAGCCTTCAGGTCCCTGTGGGTGGGCAGCCACCCCCTGCCCAGTCGAGCTTGGTGCCAGCCCTACTGCACACCAGGTAGGTGGCACGCAGGATGCAGGACCAGGAGCCGTCCCACCCCAGCACAGCTTCCCCCTGCCCTGCAGCCAGGTTCCCAAGGCACCTTCCTGGCCCAGTGGGAAAATGAGAGGAGTTGGTGAGGCCACGAGGCATGCAAACACCTCCCAGTACTGCCAGAAATTAGAGGCTTTGGATGAGAACAGGTGGAAACTCAATCCAAACACTTCGCTGTACTGCAGGTGCTCAGTGCAGCTACCGAGTGAGCGCAGCTCGGTACCGCAGGAAGGGGTTAAGTATTCTCTCCCCGATCCTTTCAAAAGCTGCTCCATCTCTCTTGTTCTCACCCCAATTTACGGGTGATTCCCATGCAGGAGCCCTAGAGAGGCCCTAGGGGTCCCTAAAGAAGTTCTGTGGGTCCCTAGAGAGTCTCTGGGGGGTCTTAGTAGGATTCTGGGGGGTTCTAGAGGGGTCCTGGGGGTCCATAAAGGTGTTCTGTGGGTTGCTAGAGGGGTCCTGGCTGTCTCTAGAGGGGTCCTGCCGGGATCTAGAGGGGACTTGGAGGTTCTTGGAGGGATTCACCAGGTCCTGAAGGGCCCTAGAGGGGTTCTAGGTGTCTGTAAAGGAGTCCTGAGTGTCACTAGAGGTGTCCTGGGGGTCTCTAGAGGAGGTCTAGGGGGGTCCTAGCTGGGTCCTGGGGGGCTCTAGAGGGGTTCTTGTTGTCCCAAGAGAGGTCCTGGAGGGCTGTAGAGAAATCCTGGGGGACCCTATGAGGGTCCTCGAGGGGTCCTTGGGGGCTCTATAGAGGTCCTAGGGGTCCCCAACGGGGTTCTGGGGAGTTCTAGAGGGTTGCTGGGGTGCCCCTGCCCAGATCTCAATCCTCTCTCCCACCCCACGGGTCCCCTGCTCGCTGGCTGCTCTATCCTGCTGCTCCCTGCAAACAAGCAGCCCTCACGCGTTTCTCCCACAGGTACCCCACACTCGCCCAACTCCCCAGGGGCCGGCACGGACCCTCTGCCACCTGACAGCTCAGTGCGGACCCCAGCCCCCTAGAGCCCAGCTGGACAGACTGAGGTTTGCTGCGCCCATGCCCAGCAGCTCTGGGGAAGGTGCAGACGCTCACAGCGCCTCTCGCTCGCCTCACTCAGGCTGGGGCCACGCAGTAGGTGGTTTTCAGGACACACAGACCCCGACTCGCTCCAGGAGCTGCTCTGGGACCCACACCCATACCTGACACCAAAACCGAGGGGTCCCTACACACTGTGCTTGACTCCACCAGCTGGCACCCAGCCCATCCACGCCAGACCCCAGGAGCTGGATCATCACATTTCACTTCACGGACACACAGGACAGAGTGAGATTACGCAGGGAGATCATTAAGAAAAGTTTTATTAGAAGGCTGTGAACATCTTGAGATTCAACAAAGTGAAAAGTCCTACCCCTGCGTTGGGTCAATCAGTGGCTTAATGTGTAGAATCATAGAACATCCTGAGTTTGAAGGGACCCACAAGGAATCGCTCCTTTTCTGCCTCCAATCGCTCCTTTTCAGCCTCAAATGGCTCCTTGCCAACCTTGAATTGATCCTTGTCAGCCTCCAATTGATCCTTGTCAACCTTGAATTGATCCTTGTCAGCCTCCAATTGATCCTTTTGAGGCTCCAATGTGTAGAATCATAGAACGTCCTGAGTTTGAAGGGACCCACAAGCATCATTGAATCCAACTCCTCCCTGAGAGCTTTGGCTGAACGCTTCTGGCATATTGTCAGTCTCGACCCGCTGGACAAAGAAACACGTGCTCTTACCTGTGGAGCTCCTAAGGTGGTGATGATCTCTCGTCTCTCATAGCTGGGTTGATTTTGGGTTTGACTCCAGAAAGCGTTAGGGCTCGGGCTGCTCTTTTGCGGCTCAGTTAAGCAGATTGTTAGTGTTGGAAGCGTTGCCAGTGACGGGCTGTCCCAGTAACTCTCATGGCTGCAGCTTTTCCAGCCTGTGCTCTGTCTCGCTGGGGCTGTTTGATCGTTTGTATCCAGTGATTTAAGGCCGTGCGTCTTCCTTGGTAAAAGATCCTGTGTGCACCTCTAGCTCCTAGTGATTCTGAAGCACATCCAGCAGTATCACGTGGAAGGTGATGGTGTCATGGGGAGGGGGACAGGGCTCGATTGTCCCCAAAGTCCTCATTTCCCAGTGACTCTTCCCTCTCCTCACAGAGTCGTAGGTCAAAGGAGACCTCCTTTTCCTTGGCTACTTCCAATCGGCCTTCGACTGGGACGATGAGGCATCCAAGACCTGGGCTTGGCCCCTCCTGGCCCCGTGGTACCATGTGTGCCCCCCCCCACCCCCAGGGTCTCTGTCCCCACGCTGTCCCCTACCCCAGTCCCTGTCCCCCCCTAGGCCTCCAAGCAGCACCGCCTCAAGCGCTACCACAGCCAGAGCTACGTCAACGGCTCTCGCTGCGATCTCACCGGCCGCGCCAGGGAGGCCGAGGTCCATGTATGGACATGGGGCTCCTTCAGGGGGGATCTGTGGGGCTGGGGGAGGTCTCTCTGGGGGGTTAGGAGGTGTCTCTGTGTGGGGCTGGGGGTGCTCCATATGGGGCTCTATGGGGCTGGAGGTGCAGAGGGGCTCTGTATGGGGTTGGGGAGTCTCTATGTGGGTCTGGGGGTGCTCCATATGGGGCTCTGTGGGGCTGGCAGTTTGAGGGGGTGTCTCTGTATGAGTCTGGGGTGGCTCTGTGTGGGGCTCTATGGGACTGGGGGGACTCCCTGTGGGACTCTGTACATCTAGGGTGTTGCTCCTTGTGGGGCTTTGTGGTGTTGGGGGTTCCCTGTAGGGCTCTATGGGGCTGGGGGGGCTCTGTGTGGGTCTGGGGATGCTCCCTGTGGGGCTCTATGTGGGTCTGGGTGTGCTCTGTGTGGGGCTTTCTGGGGCAGGGGGTGCCAGAGAGGTGGCAGTCCAGGCACCGATGACCCCCGTGTCCTCAGTTCATGTGCGAGGAGGGTGCCAGAGACCGCATCGCGCAGGGTGATGATCCGCAGTCGTGCTCGTACGTGGTGACGGTGCCCACGGCGCGGCTGGGCCTGCACCCGCTGCTGCGCCCGCCCGCCAGCGCTGCCCCCCAGCCCATCCTGTGCCACCCCATGCTCAGCCCCAGCCAGTACGGACAGTACATCCGCGCACAAGTCTGTGAGTCAAACGGTGACGCCACTGTCCCCTCTCTCTCGGTGACATTTCCCTTCTCAGAGACACCGCGTCCCCCCTGTAGGTGACATTTCTGCTCTCTCTCTCTCTCTCTCGGCGACATCACATCCCTTCTCTCAGTGACACCATGTCCCCTCTCCTCTAATGATGCCCTGTCCCCCTTCCCGGTGACATTTCCCCTCCTGGTGACACCGTGTGCTATAAATAAAGTTGTGTTTTCTTTGAGCCAACTAATCAATTTTATTAAAGCAAGCAGTAATCAGGCAAAACAGTGCTGGGTGACCGAGGGAAGCTCAGTTCCGCCACCGGCACCCCATTCAACTTTTCGTATATGCTTATATATGTTCATGCACTGGAGCACCCTGACGAGTTAGCTCCTGGTTGGCTAGTCGACAGTGTTCCTGCGCTGTCTGCATGTGTCCAGCAGCTCCCGGATTGGCGGAAGATGTTGCTGAGTGTCTCTGGTGTCTCTGCCCCCGGAGTTCTCACATCCAGCAGCTTCCGATTGGTGGAAGATGTTGCTGATGTTTCTGCCTCTGGGGCTCTTCTGCAACATCTGGGCGCCGGCCCGGCCGCGCCATCCAGGCACCGGCCCAACCCCCACCACAAGGCTCCACAAAACACAATAAAACCTGCACAAACACAACCACTGCCCACAATGACATGCACAACACAACTGAACCCCACTCGATTTGTACAAATGTAGCCATAACCTATTACAATTCCCCCCTTTCCTTTTAACCATCTATTTGTTGATCAAATCGAGTTACCGCTTCCCGGGCTAGTAAGATCATGTCAGCTTCTTCATCGATATCATGTTTTTGTAGCAACATAAGGTGTACCTGCTATACACAGCTTTTAACTAGTCCAATAAGTTGATTTAGGAGACAGGGTCCAAAGGTTATGATAAACAATAAATTATCAAGGGCCCAGCTATTGTGGATAGCAATGTAGTTAGCCACGGGAACTGGGTAAACCAAGACTCGTACCACCCTTTTGCAGCTTCTCTTTCCCTTTTTCTCTGTTCCAGTCTCTCCCTTAATTTTGCCATCGAGTCTCGGACTACCCCTGTGTGGTCTGCATAAAAACAACACTCTTCCTTCAAGGCTGCACATAGACCCCCTTGCTGTAGGAAGAGGAGATCCATACCTCTTCTGTTTTGTAACACCATTTCAGATAGCGAGGTTAGAGATTTTTCTAAGGCGGTTATGGAGTTTTCAATTCTCTCTAGGTCCTCCCACTGATAAAGGGTCCATTTAAAAGATTGGTGGGGACTTCCCTGGTTTATTGCTACTATTACCGGTAAGGTAAGGAGGATTAGGGAGAGTGATTTAGCCCCTACTTGGTTGCTGAAAATCAGCCAGTGGAGGTTCATTTTGTTGAGGGTTGTTCTGTTTAACGGAGCTATTTTAGAAGTTTTCAGAGGCACTTGCCAATCCCCACAAGGATACCCCTCTGCCCTGCCCTAAGCCTACTCTGTTGCTTCAGAGCAGCCGGGTAAGTTATCTTCTCGGCAGCAGTTGTAGTCTTCAGGGGACTGCCTCCTGAGTTTTCTCATTATTCTGTCACAACCCACCTTCCAATACTCAACCTAATAGGGCTATTTTTGAATACAAGGTTTTGGCCACTGTCCCGAATCCTCACAGGGTTCCTGTATCTTTTCTTACTAAAACGCTTCTTACACTTCCTCTTAGTTATTTCCCAAATATCTGGACTCACAGTCCAAACAGAGGGTACCTGAATAGTTTTACTACACTCTATATCCTTAACTATAAGTTCTTTCTCTAATTGTGCAATAGTTTTGTACCAATCTCTTTTACAGTGTTTGTATCTAGGATCCGTGACACGTTCTCGTTCAGCAATTATTAATATTCTAATGGTATCTATAGTCTTTTCCCAACACTCATTACACCATCGTCCAACATAAGGAAACTTTTTCCACTGCTGTACCCTTCACCCGTTACAAACGCGGCATACCTACGGATTGCATTGCTTACAGACAGGACACACGATGTTCGACTTCTCCTAATTGTCCATAAAGAGACTAGTGTCCAGGCTTATACGTCACATGCCTGCTTCCTCTTGAAGGTCAGCTTCAACTCATCCGGTTTCCCGGCAACTTCCCAGTCTGTATGCAGGATAGGACCTTTGACTCGGCTAGAGTGTGTCCATCCTCTCTCCGCGGTGCGGACTGCGGTATCTGTGGTGAGTAAAACAAGGAAAGGTCCCTCCCAGCGAGGGGTTAATGATGATTCCTTCCATGATTTTATGAGTACTTGATCTCCTGGTTCAATTCTATGTATTGCTATATCTAAAGGTGGTCTCTGAACTACCAGGCCTCACTTTAACAGTTCTTGCCTCCTTTTCATGAGTTCTATAAGGTATTCTTGTAACATCTTTTCTTCCACTTTAGGGTGTTCTATTGGTTTCTCCAAATCATAGGGTACCCCATATAACATTTCAAAGGAGGAAAGTCCTGTATCACCCTTCGGTTGTGTCCTTATGTTCAAGAGGGCTAAGGGGAGGCACTTCACCCAGCTCATTTTAGTCTCTATCATTAATTTGGTTAGGTGCTTTTTAAAAGTCTACCTGAATCCTCTCAAATGGCTTCTTGGCTAGTTGCCTCCCCCACAGGGACTCTTTCCCTAGGGTGCTGTTTATTTATCTTTTGACGTGTTAAACATTCTCCAATGATTCTTTTTGCTAGATCATACACCCCCATGGCCATATATTTATTAGCAAATTGATCTACCAGAGCCTGTACTCCCCAATGGGTTTGTCTATGAAACTCTCTCAAGACTAGCCAAGCTACTCCTTTCGGGAGCATTTCTCTCTCATCAGGTAGCCATCACTTTCCTTCTCGTTCGACTATTCCCATTTTCTCCAACTTTTCCTTTTCCTGATTCGTAAATGTCATAGCATACTTAGTTTGTACAGGATCCTGTTCGACTGCTTTTATTACCAGTAATGCAGCTTTCTTAGCTTCTTTGTCTACTAAATTGTTCCCTCTTATTTGCGTGGAAGTTCCCTTCTGATGGCCCTTTACGTAAACTACTGCAATTTGTTTGGGCCCTCTTAATGCCTCCAAGGTTTGCTTTATTAAGGTTTGCTTTATTAATCCTTTACCTTGAGAATTCATTAGTCTCCTCTCTTCCCAAATTTTTCCGAATGTGTGAACTACCCCAAGTGCATATTTAGAATCTGTGAATATTGTTTCTCTCTTATCTTTCAACAAGTGTAACGCCCTTAATACTGCAAATATTTCGCAGGCTTGTGCCGACCAACTTATGTTAAGGGGACCCGATTCTCTAATTGTCCAACTGTTTCCGTCTATTATAGCGTATCCTGACTTCCTTCTCCCGTCCACTACCCGCGATGATCCATCTACGAACAATTTCTTTTCATATAACAACTCCTCTTCTTCTAAATCCTCTCTTATCTTGGTTTGATATTCTATTACCCTGATACAATCATGGGAAGGAGATTTGCTCGGTTCCCCATACAAAAATTGGGCTGGGTTCTGCAAATTAGTGGTTTCAAGCTCTAACTTAGGAGAGTGCAATAGGATTCCTTCATATTTCAATAACCTAGCATCCGTAATCCATTTGTCAGCTTTCTGCTGTAATACCCCTCGTATATTATGAGGTGTGTATACCTTTAATTCTCCTCCCATAGTTATTTTTCCAGCTTCTTTGACCAGGAGGGCAGTAGCAACTATGGCCTGTAAACAGGTAGGCCAACTGCGACTGACTGGATCTAATAACTTGGAATAATACCCCACGGGTTTCTTTTTGCCTGCCCATTTTTGCATTAGAACCCCAAAGGCCGTTCCACCCTCCGTGTTAACAAATAGATAGAAAGGCCTCCGGGTATCAATCAGGCTCAATACTGGGGCATTTTACTAGATCAGTTTTTAAGTTTTCTAATTGCTTGTCATCCTCTGAACTCCATTTCATCAGACCTTCCCCCACTAACTTCTGATATAAGAACTTAACCTTGTTGCTGTAATTTTCAATCCACTGTCTACAGTAGCCGAAGAGACCTAAGAGTTCTCGCACTTGTCTTTTATTCTTGGGAGGCTGGAGGGACAAGATAGCGTTTACTCACTCTGGATCTAGTCTTTTAGTCCCTTTACTCAACCAGTGCCCCAGATATTTTACTTCTTCCTCAGTAAATTGCAGTTTAGATTTTGATACCTTTAGACCCTTTAGGCTCAAAAAATTTAATAACTTAATGCTGGTACGTAGCACACTATCTTGTTTATTTCCAGCTATTAACACATCATCTACATATTGTACTAGAACTACTCCAGGTTCTAGTTCAAAGTCTTCCAGGACTTGTTCCAGGGCCTGTCCAAAGAGGTTAGGTGATTCGGTAAACCCCTGTGGAAGAACCGTCCATCTAAGTTGTTGCTTCCGATGAGTATCAGGGTTCTCCCACTCAAAGGCAAAGTAGTCACGGCATTTTTCCCTCAAAGGACAGGCCCAGAAGGCATCCTTCAAGTCAATTACACTATACTAGGACAATTCTGGGGTTAACTGGCTCATTAGGTTATAAGGGTTGGCCACTACTGGAAATCTAGTTACCGTCCTTTTATTTACTTCACGGAGGTCTTGCACTAAACGATACGACCCATCTGATTTTTTTATGGGTAATATGGGGGTATTATGGGGTGACATACATGGTTCTAGTAGTCCCTGTTGTAATAATCGATCAATTACAGGTTCCAGCCCACGTCTCCCGTCCTGTGATATAGGGTATTGTTTAACACGTATCGGTACTCCTGGATCCGTTATTGTCACTGTAATGGGTGGAATATCTAATTTCCCAACCGATTTGGGAGTGTACCATACTTCGGGACTGATCTCAGCTTCGTCTTCAGTTGTTAGAGCATACAGTTTCACTTTCAATTCTCGATCTTTTACTTCCAAACTAATTCCCAATTCAGCTATTAAATCTCTTCCTAATAGGTTATATTCAGCTTCAGGTGCTAATAAAAAGGACCCTACCCCTATCAGGGATGGGGATTCTATTTCTACTCCTTTAATTATTGGTACAGAAAAGGGTTCTCCTTTTGCTCCTATTACTTGTATTTTCTCCTATGAGGGGGTGCAACCCCGGGGCACAGTTTGGACAGTAGATCTTTCTGCCCCCGAATCCACTAAGAATTCTATTTCTTGACGCTGGGGACCTAATTTTAATTTTATCAAGGGCTCTGCTGTTTTAGAAGTCCCCAGCAGGTAAAGCCCCTGACACCCCTACTCTGCGTGATACATCTTTTCATCCTGTATACGTTTCCTACAATTCCGACGCTTATGTTCCTTCCTCTGGCAGTAAAAACATTCTACTTCTCTCAAATCCTTCGATCCGACTTGGCCTCCCTGAAGTGGCCCGTTCCCACCTATGCGTGGTGGCCCTCCCTTCTGTGGAATCGTCCTCTGTCCTTCTCGAACTGTTGCTATCAAAATTTTGGCTTGTCTCCTCTGGATCTCCTCCTCCCTTCTCACACAAACCTTCTCCGCTTCCCTTAGCAACTCGTCCAACCCTCTCTCTTGCCAATCTTCCAACTTTTCTAATTTCTTTCTAATATCCGGCCATGATTTTGCCACAAACTGAGTTTTCAAAAGAGCTTGCCCAACCGGTGTCGTAGGGTCTATCCCGGAGTAGAGCTGCAAGCTTTTTCTTAATCTTTCCAACCATTCTGTAGGGGTCTCTTCTTTTCTTTGTTGCTCATTAAAGGCTTTATTTATGTTCTGCCCTCAAGGGACAGATTCCTTAATCCCTTGTACGCTTATAGTGCGGAGATCTCCCATATGGCCCCTGTGTTCCGGGTTTTGATTGTCCCAATTAGGGCGCTGCTGTGGCCACTTAATGTCAGCACCCGGACCTTGTCGATGTTGTTGGTCCCAGACTCTCATCCCAGCCCTCCAAATCATTTCCCGCTCTTCTGCGGTAAACAGTATACTTAAAATAACTTGCAGCTCATCCCAGGTATACAGGTTAGGTCCTAGGAAATGATCTATTCTTTCCGAAACTCCTAAGGGGTCTTCTAACAAACTCCCCATTTCCCTCTTAAATTCTCTTACATCCCCTGAGTTTAAAGGCACTGACACAAATCCTACCCCGGGTTGTGGACCTCCGATCGATATTTCCCGTAACGGGTATAGCCCTGTTTCTGATGACGCTAGTTGCCCTGTTTCTGATGTTGTTTGCTGTCTAGCTTGACTCCTCGTGAGTCTTTGGGTTCCCCTAACTAACTCCGAAGAATCAGAATCCTCCTCAAGAGCCGAAGGCATAGGGGGAGAGGGGGGTCTTGGATAGGGATTGTAAGGGAGGTGGGGCTGGAGGTTCCTCAGGAACTCTCTTTTTGAGGCCAGATTTCTTTTCACCTAATGTGAAAATCTCAGCACGAGTAATAGAGGGTATCCAACAATGCGCATACTCGCTCTCCTCAGGATTAAGGGGGTCCTTATCGTTCACATAAAGATTTAGGGCCTGGCAAATCCAATCCTCAAATGACCCAAAAATTGGCCAAAATAAATGATCTGGTCTAATCTGCTGGTTTTCCCAGACATGCATACAATAATAAACCATCTTCTCTTTACTTTTGTTTTGCATGCAGGAAGCACCTTCCCAATTCTTGAGCATAAGGCCCAATGGGGAATCTCGGGGAATATCTGGTAACCTCTCCTTGGGTCCCTTCCCCATGGGATCAGAAGGCTTGCTCTTCTTCTGTCCCATCTTCTGGGGTGCCTTCTCTCACACACACACACACACCTCCCTCGTTCGTGCCTCACGCCCTCACGGGCAATGAGAACCGCACTACAAGAGAGTCCCGCCCTGCCTTACGGCAGGGTCCACACTCGCTTCGCTTCCTCCACAAGGGGGGAGGCGTCTCGTTCATGCACACTCCAGGAAACCTACCCCAACCGAACGGAATCACTTTCTATTTTTGTGCGCTAGACGCACCTTCCCAATTCTTGAGCATAAGGCCCAATTGGGGGAATCTACTTACCCTCCCTGGGGTCTTCGTCCGGTTCTTCGTGCATAAAGATTACGGGGTTCAATTCTTTTGCCTGATTACCCAAATTTAGGGTTCGGAGGTTAAGGTCTCAGGACGATCCTCCATTTGCCCCAGGGCCATCCAAAAATGGGACGGGGCACCTCCCTGAAGTTTAGGAGTCCCTCCCAGAGATCCTTAATCCGAGTCACGGCACCAAATTTGCTGTAAATAAAGTTGTGTTTTCTTTGAGCCAATTAATCAATTTTATTAAAGCAAGCAGTAATCAGGCAAAACAGCGCTGGGTGACCGGGGGAAGCTCAGTTCCGCCACCGGCACCCTATTCAACTTTTCGTATGTGCTTATATATGTTCACGCACTGGAGCACCCTGACGAGTTAGCTCCTGGTTGGCTAGTCGACAGTGTTCCCGTGCTGTCTGCATGCGTCCAGCAGCTCCCGGATTGGCGGAAGATGTTGCTGAGTGTCTCTGGTGTCTCTGCCCCCAGAGCTCTCACGTCCAGCAGCTTCCGATTGGTGGAAGATGTTGCTGGTGTTTCTGCCTCTGAGGCTCTTCTGCAACATCTGGGCGCCGGCCCGGCAGCGCCATCCAGGCACCGGCCCAACCCCCACCACAAGGCTCCACAAAACACAATAAAACCTGCACAAACACAACCACTGCCCACAACGACATGCACAACACAACTGAACCCCACTCAATTTGTTCAACAACTGTAACCATAACCTAGTACACCGTGTTCCCCTCTTTCCCGGTGATGCCGTGTCTTCTCTCTCTTGGTGACTCCATGTCCCCCCTCCTGGTGACACCGCATCCCTGCCCTCATTGACACCACATCCCCCCTCTCTTGGTGACACTGCATCTGTTCATCCCCCTCTCGGTGACACCACATCCCCCATCTTGGTGACACCATGTCTCCCCTCTCAGTGACATTTCCCCTCCTAGTGACACTACATCCCCCCTCTCGGTGACGCCGCGTCCCCCCTCTCTCAGTGATGCCACATCCCCCCCTCTCCTCTCGGTGACACCGCATCCCTTCTCTCTTGGTGACACCATGTCCCCCCCTCTTGGTGGCATTTCCCCTCCCAATGATGCTGCATCCCCCCTCTCGGTGACATTTCCCCTCTTGGTGACACCATGTCTCTCATTCCTGGTGACACCATTTGTCCCATCTCTCCTCTCAGTGACACCGCATCCCCTCTCTCTTGGTGACACCGCATCTCCTCTCAGTGACACCGCATCCCCTCTCTCTCTCAGTGACACCGTGTTCCCTCTCTCCTCTCAGTGACACCGCATCCTCCCTGTCGGTGACACCATATCCCCCATGTAGGTGACACCATTCCCTCTCTTGTTCACGCCACATCCCCCCGTCTTGGTGACACTGCATCACCTCTCTCTTGGTGACACCATGTCCCCCCTCCTGGTGATGCCACATCCCCCCCTCTGTTGGTGACGTTTCCCCTCTCTCAGTGACCCCACGTGTCCTTTCTCTTGGTGACGCTGTGTCCCCCCTCTCAGTGACATTTCCCCTCCTGGTGATGCCGTGTCCCCTCCTCTCAGTAACGTCCCCCCTCTTGATGACACTGCATTCCCCTCTCCTGGAGATGCCACGTCCCCTCTTGGTGACACCACGTCCACCCCCCCTCTCAGTGACACTATGTCCTCCCCTCTCAGTGACATTTCCCCTCCTGGTGATGCCTCGTCCCCCCTCTCTCAGTGATGCTGCTTTCCCCCTCTCCTCTTGGTGACACTGTGTTCCCCCTCTCAGTGACATTTCCCCTGCTGGTGACATCGCATCCCCCCTTCTGGGGACAACAAATCCCCTCTCCTCTCAGTGACACCGTGTACCCCCTCTGGGTGACATGTCCCCTCTTGGTGACACTGCGCCCCCCTCCTCTCGGTGACATTTCCCCTCTCTCTCTCGATGATGCCACATCCCCCTCTCTCTTGGTGACGTTTCCCCTCTCATTGACACTGCATCCCTTCCCTCAGTGACACAGTGCCCCCTCTCCTCCAGGTGATGTTTCCCCTCTCGGGGACACTGCATCCCCCTTCTCTCGGTACCACCGCATCCCCTCTCTTCTGCTGGCACCACATCCCCTCTCTCTTGGTGACATTTCCCCTCTTGGTGACACCGTGGCCCCCCCTCTGTGGATGTATCTTTCTGGACTTCAGTAAAGCCATTGACACAGTTTCTCACAGCATTCTGCTATGGAAACTGTCCCCTCTGGCCTGGACAGGCGCACACTCTCCTGGGTGGAAAACTGGCTGGCTGGCCGGGCCCAGAGGGTGGTGGGAAATGGAGTTAAATCCAGCTGGAGGCCAGTGACAAGTGGGGTTCCCCAGGGCTCAGTGCTGGGTCCAGCCCTGTTTAATGTCTTTATCAATGACCTGGATGAAGGCATTGAGTCCTCCCTTAGCAAGTTTGCAGATGACACCAAGCTGGGTGGAAGTGTGGATCTGCTGGAGGGTCAGGAGGCTCCAAAGGGACCTGAACAGGCTGGACTGCTGGGCTGAGACCAACGGCATGAGGTTTAACAAGGCCAAATGCCGGGTCCTGCACTTGGGGCACAACAACGCTACAGAGCTGCAGACTAGGAGAAGTCTGTCTAGAAAGCTGCCAGAAGGAGAGGGACCTGGGAGTGTTGGTTGACAGCAACTGAACATGAGCCAACAGTGGCCCAGGTGGCCAAGAAGGCCAATGGCATCCTGGCTTGTATCAGAAACGGTGTGACCAGCAGGTCCAGGGAGGTTCTTCTCCCTCTGTACTCAGCACTGGTGAGACCGCACCTCGAGTACTGTGATCAGTTCTGGGCCCCTCATCACACGAAGGATGTTGAGGCTCTGGAGCGAGTCCAGAGAAGAGCAACAAAGCTGGGGAAGGGGCTGGAGAACAGGCCATATGAGGAGCGGCTGAGAGAGCTGGGGTTGTTTAGTCTGGAGAAGAGGAGGCTGAGGGGAGACCTCATTGCTCTCTCCAACTACCTGAAAGGAGGTTGTAGAGAGGAGGGAGCTGGGCTCTTCTCCCAAGTGACAGGGGACAGGACAAGAGGGAATGGCCACAAGCTCCGCCAGGGGAGATTTAGACTGGACATCAGGAAAAATTTTTTCACAGAAAGGGTCATTGGGCGCTGGCAGAGGCTGCCCAGGGAGGTGGTTGATTCACCTTCCCTGGAGGTGTTTAAGGCACGGGTGGATGAGGTGCTAAGGGGCATGGTTTAGTGTTTGATAGGAGTGGTTGGACTCAATGATCTGGTGGGTCTCTTCCAACCTGGTTATTCTGTGATTCTGTGAAGCCTTAGTGGTTATGAGGCAGATAAAGCTAAAACATTATGCTACAGAGAAGTTGTTATGTGCTTTTTAAAATGCCCTCAGTCTATATGCCATTCTTGGTTTGGCTCTGAATATTTACACAGAAACCCAGTAAGATTTTCAAATCCCCTAAGTTTACAGATGCAGGGAAGATTATGATAGCAGGCAACTGTGATTTGTGTTTCAGCCAGAAAAAGGTCTTTGAAAATACTGATCTATTTTAGAATTACTCAAGTAATAGGCTTCTATGAACCAGACTGAGTCTGTGTTCTACTTCTGAATCTCACAACAGCTACATTATTGTTTCATTAGTAAAGTTAATTAAATACTTGGAGATCTACACAGCAACCACAAAAATTGCTTGGTACATGTTTTACCTGCTCATGCTGATAACCTGTCATGGGAATAATCTTGTTCATGTATGCCAAATTTTAAGGTGCTTTGGACACATTTTCCAAATGGCATTGGAAGACACATTTATTACAGAAACATATGTATATTTTTAAACTACACTGCAGATAATTTCAAAGCCTTTAAATATGATTACAGTCTGTTACTGTTATAAAAACTTTTTAAAGGACTCTCAGTCCCCATAGATCTTTGTTTTTCAGATTGAGACTTCACCAGAAGAGAGAACTGGAAAAACAAGATTCAGAATGAATGCTTTGGTCATTATGTTGTCATTTTCCATGTATACCTCTGTCTACAGCAATGTACGATAGTCATTCCCCCAAAGGACTTCAGAATCATGCATAGCAAGGACAGCTGTTGACATTCGATAAGGTAAACATGTAGACAGAAGAATATTTTAATCCTGTGATGTGTATTATTGGTGTCTTAGCACATTAGCTAGAGACTGTGGCTGTGACTTATCCCTCAGCAGGAAGGTGTCCATTAATTTAAATCATAATTCACTAACAAGATTAAGTATAAATATAAAAAAATTAAAAAGTGGTGAAGGTAGATGAGCAAGGTTAGGATACTAGTAAACAAAATCAGTTGCTATTTCATGACAGATATTTTTACATTTGAAATTTTGTATTAGTGGACAATCTTGGAAAGGTTATCTTGATTAAAATAGCTTATCAAAATATTTGTGATTTAAGTCTTGACAAATTAAACATTTTGCCATTGGCTTTGGTCTGTTATGATGTTTGCACTGATTTTCAATTGCTGTAATGATCTTTGCTGAATTTCAAAATGAAGACTACTATTCACTCCTTCTTATTCTCTACTCTCAACCGTAATTTCATCAATTGCCTCTTTTAATGAAGAAAACTGGTGGAAAATAGTGAGTTGTCACCAGCTGTTTTCCAAGCTATGGATCTATGCATGTATCCACATATTTATTATTCAACTATGTTTGTCTTCCAGTCTGTCTTTAAAAATAACAATTTATTTTTTAATCACTTGCAGCAATACTTAACCACTGGACCCTTTAATTACTTACACTCCTCACAAGCAGGGCTCACTCAAATGCTGAGATAATAAGTTTTGTATGTGCAAGTTGAATTTATGAAGTAAAGGACTGAACCTTTCAATTTTCAATACCCTGCCTGTTTTGAATGCAATACAAATGTTCCTGAACAGTAAAGATGCCACTTAAATATATATGTGTGTGTGTGTGTGTGTTTATCTAGGTACGTATACAAATAAACACACGTATATATCATAGTGGAATGGTTGACCAAATATTTTATTTTCAGCTTTTTTTTTTACAGCACCCTAAGAAAGATGTGCATCTAAACCAAGGTTGTCACTTAAATTCCTTCCTGGTACACTTTCTCTGAGTATCTTTTCTTTTTTTGATCGACCATAACCTTTATTCTCTTGAAGACTAAGGGTAAATCTAGGAAAGACTAAGGTCTCCAAACATTTTATTACTGTCCAACAACAGACCCTTTTCCACATCTACTTATAGAGGAGAGGCTTGTTTTCACAGCACATTGTTGTATGTACTACAAAATCCATCTCCTAAACATTCACTAAGTGACCTTACATAAACTAGACTTTGAATTGATAAAGCTAGAGGATTAATATATTCCATTTCTTTTGTAGAATAAGTGTACTCTGAATTACAGATGTGTATTTGGATCTACTGAGTACCTTTTACTGAACTTATATCCTTCCAAATGTACACTTCATAATCATAAAAAAAAAATCAGTGCATCAATTCAAAAACATTATTACATGAATTTACTTGAAAAGCTTTATTCTATTGCAGGGTCCAAATATTATTAATTATAAAAAGTTTCAATGGCTATAACAAATAATTAACATACATTCTTGAAAAAATAGCCTGAACTTCTTCAATTCATAATTATGGAATATTTTTACTAACCAAAATTCATGTATTCTTGGGCACCAAAAAACCCCTGAAACCATTAATTTTAATGGGGGGGCAGGGGACAATGTTGACAGAAATCGCTTTTAGTCCAAGTTTTCATGTGATGTAAATGCATTACATAATAATGCATCACTTGCAATTTACCATTTCTTACTCTCCAGTGAGAAAATAATAATAGTAATCAGAGAGAAGAGCCACTATCATGTCACTCAGGGGTCTACTAAACTCTACATTTTCTACCCATATAGCAGAAGTGGTAATTCTGCAAATAGAACACAGAAAAGTGTGCCTCAGATAAAATACAAGAAGGAATTAAAAATAATTTTATAGATAAGGAATTAAAAACACTTTGAAAAGAGCAAAAACATTAAAAAAAGCTTGTTCTGACCCAAGTATATAAAGAGACTGAACATTATTAAAGTTGCCTAAATTGCACATTACCTGATCTCTAACCCCATTGACACTGGAATTTCCTGAAGGACTGAATGTCTTCACTGCCTGAATGTCTTATTTTGAACACTAGGCTTCTCCTTGCCTAAATAATTCACTGTTGAATGCTGTTTGGCATATTTTCTAAAACTTCACTTACCAAATCTGATGTCTCAAAAAACTCATCCAAAAACAGAATGGAAAGGGCAAGAAAAAAATGTGGTGTTATCATTTGAATCAGCTGGTAGCTAAGGTCTTTCCTCGGAACTGAGGAACCGGACTCCCTTAATAAAGATTTCACTTCATGAGGATATGGCAGATTTCTGTCCTTTCTGCCCACACAACATGTCTTGATGTTAAACATGGCTTCAAATCTTCTCAGACACAGAACAGAGAACCTCGGAATAGGTCTTCAGGAGTAATTTTCCAGGTTCAGTAGCATTTTCTAAGAAAGGGATGACTCAGATAACTAACTCCAAGTTAACTTTATGGTGTGAGCCAGAAGTAGGAAGAGGCACTTCTGTGAATTATAAGCTATGCATCAGAGAAGACGACATTAAAAACATCCTTCAGAATTTCCTACTGACCACTTACACTATTTTATACTTAGATCCAGGTTCAGCTTCATAATTTTATTGTAGGCACAAGTTAGCAACCAAGTCACTCAGTATTCCTGTTCTAGTAAGCATGGAGAGACAGTCCTCACTGTACAGAGAGATTAATTTTTGAGTGATCTGATTTACTCCCTGCATAGCACGTATTTCTTCACTATCTACAGGGGTAACCTACCAAGCCAAAAGATTCGAATTTTATATGCCTCATTTAAGCTTCTAAAATTCAATGAGTATAGATTTGGGGTTGCAAGATTTATGTTTATCTCTTTTCAGTACCTAACTTCCACAAAAATGAGTCAAGTCATTTGTGCTAGAACTCCAGGTTTTATCAGCCAATCTTTCAAAAGTTGTGCTGTTAGAACTAGAACTCTGTTTTCTGACACTGAATTGAGCCCATTACCTCAAATACAGGAAGCAGGATTAAATCAGAAATTATTTGTAGGTGAAGAATTCCATTAAAAACTCTTAACAATATTAATGATATATAAGTCAACCAACAAGTTCTATGGACAAAAATTGACTAGGCATTTTGCAATTAAATATCGAACTATTAATTAATGTCAAGTTTTATGTTCCGGAGGAGAGAGTGCATTGCAAGAAAGAGCTAATGACACAGATGCATTGTTCTCAAAGAAAATGAAGGCCCAGATTATGAATACGTGTTACTAATACCTTATGCAGCAAGCAGTGCATTGTGGTAAGATATTCAGCCATCTGTTTCAACAAATACATAATGTGTATCACTATTTATTAAAATTATTTAAAGTTTCAGATACTTAATTAGATGTTAGGGTGGTAACATAAAATGCAGAAAAAATACACAAGAAATTAGTGCTAATTTGAAAAATTACAATAAATTTTTACTATTTCTCTTGAATTTGATGTGTCAAACATTTAACAAAACTTAATAGTGATACTAAAGAATAATGCTTTCAAACTGAAAAAAAATGAGGGCAGGAATAAGACAAGGCTATTTGCATTCAGGTTTTATCCATACAAGTATTCCTTTCATGTAGGTAAGCATTTTTTATTCATTATATATTTACATCATTTCTAATACAGCTGTATCTGAAAGGCTATGCTTCCACAATCATTCTTGACTGTGGATAAAAATATGCTTCATCTTTCTCCATACGACTTTGCCTGATGTGCAAACATAAGACAAAGTTCAGCTGCTTACTTCTCAGCTGCAAAATGATTTTGCTGCCATTGCTGCAGGGAAAAATAAATTAGTTGCAAATTATATGACTGTTAATAAACAGCCATAACCAACTGGTAAAAGACAATCCTTTGGGAAATTAAAAAAAAAAATCCTTTGTGAGTTTTTCTCATATTGGAGCAAACCATAAAGCGCTACAAAGAACTTTTCAGCAAAAGACTCTGGTAGGGAATGTGAGAATGACCTCTATGGTATTATCAGCTTCTGAACGCAAAGAACTGAGACACTAAGAGGATGTTTAGGTTGATTTTTTTTTTTTTTTTTTTTTGCTCTTGATCTGGTCTTTAAGACTTCTCCATAACTGGCTTTTGCAGACAGAATCTCTTCTCTTCTGTGAGACTCTGTATTTGTCATTCCAAGACATATTCCTTTACTAAAAGGTTTTGGGTTTTTTGAGAGCCTCCTTTATTAACCCAGCCATGCTCTTTCTGCACATGCATTTATACTCAAACAGAAACAGAGACCACACTTTCTTAAGTATGGGATAGTCCTTTCTCCTTATTCCAATTGTTGCTTCCTTCAACTGCACTTGCAGTCACATGGCATATGACATGCCCTAAGGCAAACTGTGCAAATTAAAAATAAATAAATAAAAAACTTCATCATTGTGTTGAGGAAAGATCCAAACGTCTTCTAATTACTTCGTGGCCTTATCCACACTCTGAAAATCTCAGCAATGTGGCATAGAATTCTATTAAAATTCACATTGCCCTGCAATTATGAATTTGAAATGTGGATATTATTAAATTCTTTCTCTCTTTAACATTTGCCAAGGCATAGTTTACTGCTACTTCTCTCAAGTTTTGTCAGATTTTCAGTTCCTGCCTCCTTCCTGCCAGCTTTCCTATTTGGGGGTGTCTCAAACATTGCTTGCAACCTCTTTCACTCCGCAAATTTTCCAGGCAACATAGAATAAAACCTTTCTCTTTGCCTTTTAAATAGTCCTTTTGAATTCTGTTGTGTCTGAGGGACCTATACAGCTCTGACAATGAGATCATCATTATTGTGTTAAGTGGTATTGGCACTTTGGTGTACACCTGACTGGATCTACCTGTTTTTTCTCCCTAGTGAACCTTACGTAGCAATCATCCTTTCACCCATACCTGAGGAGCACCTTGTACACAAGATGTGAAGCACTGTTGGCTGATTCTGCTGAAGAGCTAAACAAGTTAATGAGAGAATTTAGTGCTGGGAAAGGACATGAAAAACAAATTAAAGCAACAGCACAGCTAAAGTAAACAAAATGTCAGAAAAGCTGCAGGAAGGATTTGCATCAAATATCTGATCAGCATGGGGAAACACTCTCCTCTGTTAAAGCTGTAAAGTCCATGTAAGGAGAACTGTGAGAACCTCCCTGTGGGCTTCAGATCATTCATCCTGCCCTTCTGCTTGTGACAGAGCTATACTCTGCTCCAAAAAGGTAACTCTTCTGGGCACAACTCCTACTAATTGCCTTCCACCTGAGTAGAACTAGATTTTTCTTCATAGAAAGTTGGTCTCAATGTAACATGAATGTTCCCCAAACATGTCTGTATCAAGAAACTCAGGAAAGAAAAAAAAAAAAAGAAGGTAATAATTTTGGCATTAGAAACAGTCTATAAAAATGCATTCAACCCAAATGTTAGGTTCCTCAGTGCCAAATCTTGTTCAAGGAAATGTGTGCATGCTGGAATAAATTTTATTATAGGTAAATGGAGAGAAATTATCTTCTTTAGGCACACCAGGCAGGCTTCAGACACATTTTTGGTTTCACTGTGATGAACCTTGCTGCTCTGCCTTGGAGATAAAATTTACCTCTTGATTTGAAAAAGATAGCCTGGAAGCGATTTCAGCAATGAACATATAAAATCCTTAGAGTTCCCAGCAGCAAAATTTAGAAGGGCTCTGATTCTCCAGTTGTGAATATTTAATATTATTGCCTAAGAGCCAATGTTGCCATGGTGTTTGAGGCAAAAAATTTGTCTTATACTCAGGCTAAGTGTTCCTTTTTACATCTCGTTTCCCAGATTACTCCACAAATATCCTATAAACATCCCTTTTTGACAGGATATTGATGAGGCAGGTGATTCCAAATATATTCAACATAGAAACATAAGTAGTTTTGAATTGCTCCCCTAAGAAATACTGCGCATTGAACTTCTGCCTAGCACACCTCTACCTAAGCTTAAGGGCCTAACAATCTTTGTTCATTCTTTTAGATAAAACAATTAAAGATGTCCTGCAGTGTACAAATAAATAAATATTTATGGAGCAGAGGAAAGAAGGAAAGGTGACAGACTGACACAAAGGCTTATGGAAGAGGTTTGGATTCCTGTGGAAAAGTTCAGTTCAAATCCCCACTACAATAAATATCTATTAAGAGATACAATTAGAACAACTTGGAAAACAGTGGGTGTGACTACTCCAGAATACCCTGCCCATGATTTAGGACTTCCCTCTAGGCTTACTTGTGACAGGGAATCAGTAATTCTTGCTGCCTTAGACTGATATGGCATGAAGATGTAACCTAAAGACAATACTACATGAGAGCAGACTTCACAGTTCTGTTTCTCTGATGGAACTAAGCTCTTCAATATCTTTGAGTAAATGGCTGCAGACCCTGTTACTCACTTCAGTGTTTCTTCCTACCTAGTTTACATTATTTAGCTTTCAAATTTCTGTAGTTTCTTTCTTGGCAACTAATTGTCTCTGGACAAGACCATGAGAATGTCTTATTGCAGATGAGGGTGCCTAAACCAAGGTTGTAATATATCCAGCACTAAAGTATAGAAATTCTTTTCTGAATCCAACACTATGCATTTTGGTTAGAATGGATATTACTAATCAGACATTTGGGTCTTCATTCTTTATTGGATCAGATATCCAGACCACTCACTGCATGCTACCTGCAATTGTGCACTACAAAAATTAGTTTACTCCAGAAATTATTCAACCAGAAAACAATGTAAATCACTATTTTACTCCACGTAAATCAAGCATGCATGAGGTGCCGGTCAGTATTTTCAGTTCTTGTTTGCTTCAAGTTCTAATGCCCTTGAGAAAAGAAAACTAAAAGGAAAGCAGGCCAAAATATGCAGAATAACATTACATAGTGATGCTCTCTGTAGGTTAAATTAAAGACAGGAAGTAGTCTCCTTCACTCTTTACAGAGCCGTAGGATTATACATGCTTTATGTAACTACCAGCTTCACAACTCTACACATATATTTTAGTTTTGTTTGTAAAAAGTCAGATTTATAGATTTTATTTTTTTTTTGCAATTTACTCACTGTGTTCAAATTTCCCTGCCACTGCTACAGTGAAGGATCGGTGCCACCTACAGACAGGGATTAGTGTGGAGCACACCTCAGTATGAAGGAAAGCAAGAAAGTATATCCCGTTTTACACCCAAGACCTTCTAGTTAAAACAATCCCTCAATAAAGAGAAAGAGCTGACATCAAGATTCATAGAAATATCCAGACCTCTTTATCTACTTACACTTGCTGATCACAAGTATTTCCTCAACAAGTGACTACAAAAGATGAATTCTGGACATTGCATTTGGCTGAATCAGGTTTCCAAGTGTAAATCTCATACACAGCTGAATAAAGCTGAGTACACTGCCTTCAGCTCTTTTACTGCACATCTACTTATTTTTGGTTGCTTGTTATCTGTGTCAGTTCAAAGGGTAAAAAGTCCTCCCCCTTCAATTATAAGTGCCAATTAGATTCTGTTTTAATGATCTGGACAAAATTAAAATTACTCCAACTACTCAAGCCAAACTAAACTACATTTAACCAAACCTAAAACTACAGAAGAGATTACAGAAAGACTGGCAGAACAGAGCTCATTAATCAAGCTTGAGTGTTGGCAGAGGTTTGGTTTCTCCTCCCTTTGGGGAAAGGAAGGGACCAGAGGGGACTAGGTTATCTTCTACTCCATTCTCATCAAATCCAAACCAGTTTGCATGCCTTTCCTCAGTACACTCTATACACTTATAAACACGTGCACACACACAATGTGAGTAACTGAGGTGGAAAGACCTTAAAAAGTTAAATCTAATTTCTTATTCTTTTTTTTTCCTTTGTAATAGAAGCTAGCCTAAGACCATTGTAACAGGGAGAATTCATCCACCCTACTAACAGACCTTTGTTCACTGTACTGTGGAGGCTTTCATTCAGACAGCGGCGCTTGCCATACGTGTGTGTATAAAGAAGTGATAACTGCAGCCTTTGAAACACAGCACATGACTAATTGGTGGCACTGGCTAGAAGAAACGTACAGTATCTAAGGCTCATGAGAATAAAGAAATCAAACCTTTTATTTCTTCTGCTGCTGTGCATTTCCTGCATAACCTTGTTGCTAGTCTCTCTGAGACTGAATGTTGCTGTATGTTAAACAGGGTTAGTAGTACCTACTTACATTAAACAAGCTAAAGCCCTGAGACTCGCATGGGGACAGTTCATTTGCAGAAGCAATTATTAACTATTAGTGCTGTAGTGGTATGTTGCAGGCACAGTCAGCAGCTTTGGGAATTTCAAAAGGGGAGAGTAGGAAGTCATTGTTAACCTCTCCTTTTAAATCTTACTTCAAACTTTGACCTGTTTCACATAATAGGACAAATACTGTTTTATGAGTTGCCAGGAATTTCTCTCAGATTATTTATTACTGACATTCTTTCTACCTGGAAATAGTTTGAGCACAAAAGAATTAATAAAACTAGGCTGAAATATCTGGAGTGTAGCATAGCAGTTTGTTAAAGTGACAGGATTCTGCTGTAGAAACCATGATTTATGCATTTCTTTCTTTATTTTGAATCTTCTCTTTGAGAAAAAAAAGTGATGCTATAGATAGAAAAAATAAATAATGAAATCATAGAGAATAATTTACAGAAATTAGGTTATATTCTAGACTTTTTCAGCAGGATACATGTTTTAACTAACTTAATTCTGCAGATCTGCTAATTCTTTTTTGCTACCTTTTCAGAGAGATGCTCAACTTGTAATAGCTCTTTGTAATCCTAGAGAAATGTTTTAATTTATTAAGTGGCCTTTCACATTCTATTGATTTCTGTTACATGCAGTTGCAAAATACTTAAAAAATACTCTGTCTGTCTAAATTGCAATCAGCCTATGAGTAGATTGCATTGTATAATTAAGACAGACATTGTGTATTTACAAAATCTAGTGAATTTAAAATCCAAAGATTATTAAGTGTCTTCGTATTCAACCCACAAAGCATAAATAAAATAAGCTAAACTGTCTTGTACTCTATAACTGGATCAAACTGGTTTGAAATAGCAATTTCCTAAAGCTCTGCAGAAGTGATGTAAAGCAATTATTACAGAAGAATGAAACTCATAACCTGCTTATGTCTTCCTGTATGGGAATCATCAAACTCAAGAATGGTTTGGGTCAGAAGGGACCTTAAAGATCACCTAGTTCCAATCCCCTGCCATGGGCAGGGACATCTTCCACTATGTCAGATTGCTCAAAGCCCCATCTAACCCGGCCTTGAAATCCTCTAGGGGTGGGGCATCTTCTTTCTGTGACACCTGTTCCAGTGCCTCACTACCCTCACAGTAAAAAGGTTCTTCCTGATATGTAATCTAAATATTCCCTCTTTCAGCTTAAAATATTACCCCTCACCCCATCACTACACTCCCTGACAAACAGCCCCTCCTCAGCTTTCCTGTCAGCCCCCTTTAAGTACTGGAAGGCTGCTATAAGGTCCCTCCAAGGAGATTTTAATTCTCTAGGCTGAACAACCACATCTCTCTCATCCTACCCTTGTATGCAAAGTGCTCCAGCCCTCTGATCATCTTCATGGTCCTCCTGTGGACTCACTCTAACAGATCCATGTCCTTTGTGTTCTGAGGACTCCAGAAGTGAATGCAGTACTCCAGGTGAAGTTCAGTATGCAGGTCAAGTACTACTATAAAATAGTGCATATAATATTAAGTCATACTGAGTACTTTTGCATTCTTTGTAGAAGAGAATTTGCCATGGGAAATTGATGAGGGGGTAAATGGCATACTTCAAAATAAGATAAATCTAAACTAATTAATAAGCTTAATTCATATGTTACAAATTAGAAACACTGATAAGAGCAGGAACATATTCAGCAGCTAGTGTCATATGAAGGCACAACTGCTAGATGTTTATTTTACTTATTAAATGTTGGCTAGACATTTTTTTTTATCTCCTAGATCCCATTTAGTTTCAATCTAATGTCCTCATTTAGAATGACATGCAGTTAGAAATTCTTGTGACACAAGTTTTAATTATGTTAAGGTTTAGAAGCAGGAGTTTAAGTCAAGCTTTTTTATTTTTTAATGAGTATCTTCATTATTTATAGACACTTCTACAGCTCGCATCACAGTAGCTACTATACACCAGAAATTCAGTCCGCAGTATAGCCTGTTCCTGCATTCCCTCCCACATTCTGCAAATAAATTCCTTTTGGTTTTTAACCTTCCATGAACTTTAGTACATTTTGTTAAGAAAATTTAATTGTAAATTTGTTTATTTATTTTGGGTTCTGTTAATAAAAAAGGAAGAAGGAAACGGAGAAACTCAGTTGTGAAACAAAACTCTTATTCTCTATTAAGTGCAACAGTTCCTATAGGGATGTTGCCTGGTCAGAGCATGGTTGGTAGAACCGTGGTAGAAGTTGGTAGAAGTCATTCCCCTGAGTGGAGTCCCATCCTGGCAGATTCAGGTGGCCAGGATGGTCCAAAGACCCATCGTTGGACAAAAATCAAGAAACCACTGGTTGTGTAGTCAGTGATGTGCCTACTCACATGCACGCACACATGGTGTTTAGGCATTTAGGCATTTCTGATCTCCTGTGAATCCTTCTCCAGAGCTCAGTATCCTCATGGCAATGACATAGGTCTGGGCTCAAGCCAGCCATACAAGTCAGGGTCAGGATCAGGCCCAGTGAGGGCCAGGCATAATCCCATGACAGCTGGGCAGGGCCATGGGGATCAGGACAGGTTGAGTGGGCAGGGTTGCGGGTCCAGGTAAGCAGTGCATGGGCAGGCCAGACCTGGCTCCGGTGTTACTGGGGCTCCTGGCCTCTGAGGGGCCAGCCCTAGTTGGGGACAACCCCAGACTGGCTGTGACACAGGGAGAGGTGTAGTGCAATTGGGGCAGAGCAAAACCCTTGGCTCCAAAGGTCAGGATGGGCCATAGCCTCCTGCAAGGGACCCAGGAGTCTTAGAATCATAGAATGACCAAGTTGGAAAAGACCCACTGGATCATCGAGTCCAACCACTCCTATCAAACACTAAACCATGCCCCTCAGCACCTCATCCACCCGTGCCTTAAACACCTCCAGGGAAGGTGACTCAACCCCCTCCCTGGGCAGCCTGTTCTAGTGCCCAATGACCCTTTCCATGAAAATTTTTTTCCTAATGTTCAGCCTAAATCTCCCCTGGCAGAGTTTGAGGAAATTCCCTCTCGTCCTGTCCCCTGTCCCCTGGGAGAAGAGGCCAGCTCCCTCCACTCCACATCTTCCTTTTAAGTAGTTGTCTTGTATGGCCAGCAGCAACCTCAAGCCCTCCAGCCTCCAGGAAAGGGGGCTTAATGCTGGCTCCCAGAGTTAATGAGGTTAGCTATGCAGATTGAAATCCAGCTCCCCCAAATGTTTTATCATGTAAATATTAGGCAATACTTTATTCCAGGACAGACCCTTTCACTGCATAAAGTGTCAAACTGCTCAGTGCATAAATCTCTTCATCTGTAAAACAAGATGCTAATAAGATTCTTTAATTAAATGGACAACACAAACTTCTTAAAAAGCTGTAAATCCCTAACATTCTTCACAGCTGAGGAATGAGAAAATGAAGTACCAATACAAGTTTCTCCCCACTGCCCAAGAGCAAATGAGTACAAGAGATTGACTTCATGAGTGCTAAGTTAAACCTTCACAAGCATTTAACAAGAATGACATAAGCATAGTAGATCTAGACCTAGGACAAAGGGAAGAATTAAAAAACATTTGAGGTGGCTTCAAATCCTTTGATACTAGGCTAGACTGCCATGTCACCCTGCAACCTTTTTAATCTCTTTGTAGATGAAGGCAGGTAATGGACTAAACCACTTGTTATTTTCTGCATCCACATGTAAATTCAGGCAGAAAACTTTATGAAAAAAGGGTAATGAAAAAGCTGCTATTGGGATTCTGAAAATGTGATAGACAGGCTCTGACTTCTTTATGAAATAAAAAGCCCTTTCTTTTGGTAAACATTCTTGTGGAGATCTTGTTGTGCCAAGCAAAGTTTCAATACATCATAAAAGCATAACATACTATATATCTGTTGGGTAATAGGATTGACAGTCTTCTAGATATGTGCCATCTGTGTCTAGGGCGTTGAAAAGTTCTCTGAAAATTCAATTATTTGATTATGAAATATTTCTTTTAGCTGAATTCTGTAAAATTGTTTTCAGGATTGAATAGTACAAGCCTAGAAAATGGCTTGTGTCCCTGGACTGATGCATAATACATCTTGATTCCTCACAAAGCAGACAATAAGCACTGTGTAACATGGTATTATAAGTAGGAAAGGAGTCTGATTTTTTTTGTTGGCTTTTCTTTCTTTTTCATACATCTTAGACATATCCATTTTCTCTTTCAGATAGCAATATAATGAAAAATCCTTTACAGTCAGTTCAGAGAAAGAGGAAGTTTCCTTCAGTTTGTTTTTCTGATAAAATATCACACTCTGCTTAATGCTTTAATGAGTCAAATATTTTTGCCAGAGGGAAATATAATTTCCTTGTTTTGTCTCTTGAACTGGCATTATACAAATATGAGATAGATGCAATTGCAAAATTACACTCATATGAACTGTATGTCTTATCAGTTACCTTAAATACAAAGAATAACACTTGCGCTTACTTTTGACTTTCCATCTGCATTTTCTAAATATCTCTGAGACCTAGGACCTCCTGTGCCTCCATTCATCATATTCACTCTGCCTCTGATGAACATTTTCAATAGACATTGAAAAATATGTTAATGACATTTACAGGATTATGCAGTATACAACTCTGAAACAAAGTACTAGTGTAAGGAGTAGTTAAGAAAGTCATAGTCCTTTATCTTGCAAGAAAGATTTGTACTTTCTGAAGACAATGATCATCTAATCTTTCTAAGACCCGTGTTGGAGAGAAGCCTTCAGAAACGAAACAGTTTAATACTATGCTCTGAAGAGCTGTTGAAAAACAGTGCAAATGATAAATATTCTTTATTTTGTATTCAGAAATAGTTAAATTATATGCAGAAATAACATTTTGAGCATTTAAATGGAGCTTAAATTACTTATGTGTCCTCAGCAACTCAAGAGTATTAATAGATTTATTTTATTTTCAAAATGCAGAATACAACTAAGGAAATTTTACTTCAAGGGTCATTTCAGGGTAGCAAACAACAACTTTTGTGTCCCTTTTTTTTCTGAGTCATGTAACATCTACAATAGCATCTACTCTGTGGTACATAGGCTTGTAAGATTAGAGAGAGGAAGATAGATTGTATGGTTTCTAGGGGAGACCAGGCAAATAATAGAAAGCAGTAGAAAATCTCCAGCGTATTCCAGAAATGCAAAGAGATGAAAAATTTTGGAGACAGAGACTATCTAGGAGGAGGAGAGAAGCAGACAGTGGAAAGCTCAAATTCTTTCCCTATTCTTTTTTTATAGCCACCTCCACAGGCAGAATGTTGTGCCAAAAAAAAAATCCCCGAAGTGAATAAAATTACCTTTTTACTTTTAAATACAATAAATGAGCCAGAAATCTTAGTCTAACTACTAATCAGCCAGTAAGAATAGCTTTCAGAGACTTCATTTTGTGAAACCTCTGTTAAAAATATGTGTAGAATGAAAAAGATCTTTCAGACATTCTTTTCAAAGAGACAAAATATTTTCTTTAAAAATAATGACCTAAGGAAGCTTTGTTTCACTTGAGGATTTTAAAAAGTTGGATCATGACAGTGAAATTACAGCCATTTGCTTTAAGGATAGACTGGGTCAAGGGAATGTGAATTAGGATGAATGTTCAAAGCACAACATTTAAAATATGAGATATTTGCAGATAATAGATTACAGGAAACTTAATAGACTTATATTCTACTTCTCAATAAAAGTACTATATTTCAAAGAAATTAACATATTCACTTCTGACTATGGCAAGGAAAATATTTGTTCTAGTATTCATGCCTACAATTTCCATTGAAGACAACACACGTTCCACGCAACCTCTGCCTGGATGGAAAAGCTATGAAATTATAAAGGCTAAAATAGATTTCTATGTGGAATTTTCAAATATTGTCAAGGTTTTGTATCTATACCATATTATTTTTTGGCCAGTGTTTATCTAGGTGCTTCTCTGACTAGTCCTGGTTGTACATTCTTTATTGTTTATATTTAACCACTCTGTAGGTTCTGGGATATGTTGCCATAAGGAAGCATCTTATTTTTTTGTTTTTTACAATTCTTCCATAAAGAGATTTTGTTCAAGATCAGACAAAAGTAGCCCAATAAATATGTCAAAGAGCCTAATAATGATTATATTTACACTCCTTAAAGGTGAGAGAGAGAGACGGAGAGAAAGAGAGGCATAGTAAAATTTTAATTCATCATTACAGCATGACAATCTTAGTCAAGATCTATTGCTTTTAACTGATGACTATCCTATTTTCAGAGGAGTTCTTAGAAGAGCATAACAAGACCTGAAATCCTAGTACACATCCTAAAGTGTCTGTATTTCAAATTCAGAAAGAAGATCACTTGAATCTTTAAGCTCTTATTTTCTTTAAAATACAGCTAAGCAAACTCTGACATTGACTAAAATATTATAGATTTTTTGTGAAGAGTTTTTTAGAGACTATGGAACAGAGTGCTATGGAGACATAGGTTAAATCAAGTAATGACGTGCGAATGAAAAGTCTGCTCATTGTTCTTCTATATGCAGGACATGTATGGAAGTAACTGTGAATTATTTGCAGACAGAAAGGTCTAGACACTTTTTTTTTAAAAAAAGAAAGGTTTGAATTGGAAATGTCATTAGATGTGAATCAGTTGTGACACTGTGACAATAATTTGAGCACAAATCAATACAGTTGAAATGTACTCACTCTTTTTTAAACATCACAGTATTCCCATAACTCTTTAAATACATCCCAAAATTATTTGGTTTGTTCTAGACTCTGCTTATTTACTGTTGGATGGTATGGAATTATAGCAAAAACACTGCACACCATGGGTTCATTACTCATAAGGAATCAAATTTTCATTGCATTCTGTAGTCCTGAATTTGATTTGTACAATTCTATTCTTTTATTCCATCTCTAAATTTTCCCCTCTGCCGTCTAGATGCAAATTTTAGGATGTGTATAATTCTGACTAACTTCAGATAATTAAAAATTTATTCATCACGTTGACCTGGCTAATAATCAGCAGAGATACTATTCTGTAAGTCACATAAAGTGGAGGTGTGAAGATTTGTGGTCTAAAAGTGCTGGCAGATTGTATCAGTAAGAGAGGAGAATCATTTTATAGGCCTGTCTTAAGAAAAAGTAAAGGCATGTCATGTATTAGTTGTTTTATGGATCTGTACCTCATTAATTAAACATAAATTGGCAAATGTTGTGTTGATCCAAGGAATTCCTACATCATTTATTTCAATCCACAGAACCAAATACTGAGTCACCACACAAAGAGATGTTAAATCCAATTGGATTTGATAGAGAAAAACAATTGGATACTAAAAAGTTATTGGGCAGCAAGGCCCTGCTTTGTAGAGTGCTAGAAAGCCGCTACTTCCATTCATTTTGGTTGTAATATGAGTGAGTAGAGCTTCAGCAAGGAATATTTTTCTGAACAGAGTTCTGCTTTTCTCTTGGTAGGAAATATCTTATAGTTAGCACGATGTGGAGAAGCTCATGAACAAAATACCCAAGGTGCATAGTCTGAAGTTTCTGATATCTTCCAGCTGTTCCAGCTGTCTACCAGAGTAGGTTCATTTTAATTACAGTGAACTAAAGGGGAGGGGAAAGAGAGAGTGCAAAGCTGTATATGCTATTAAAATAATTGAGATTAACACAGGATAAGTCATGAGTTTTGACAAATTGGTATGTTATCATCTAACGCGTTAAGAGCTTACTAGTTGAAGCTCCTGATTGCTTCATAATTACTGCTAAATAGAAAGGTTTATGCATCATAAAATGTTCATGGTGTTAGGTCAGCCATTAGCCCCACAGCTGAATTAAATCAACTATTCCATTTCCTGGGCATCAGCACTCACATTAATGCAAAATCCAGAGAATGTTTTTTTAGAAATCCAGAAGTTGGAAGCCATCTTCATATTGAGAATGTTATTAAACAAAAAACAAAACAAAACAAAAAAGCTTCTTATTTAATTCATACTTGTCCTGACTAAACTAGTACAAAAAATAATACACTGTGAATCTTCCCTAAGTGCTCAGGAATCCTTACAGTACTAAACAGTTTGTGCCCTGTTTGTTCCCATCATCCTAGTTCCTGAGCATTTTAAATATGGATTATGTCAGATATGTAGTTTTCTTTATGTTTCCTGGCTATCTCCCATCTGTTCCAAGTCTTAACAGCTTTATGCATTTTCATAATTTACTGGCCGCTTTTTCCAGGTAATTATTATGTTCAACAGCATTACTTATTCTTTTCATGAAATTGTATGTGTTACTGGTGTCTTCACTAGAATTTTCACTTTTAGCTATATCTCCCTATGATGTTAATAAAATTTTCCTTTCATTTTAGAAGTTCTGTTTTCTACTTCAATGACATCCTGGTTTTTTTCTAATTCAGAAGGCTGTATCCTTTTAAAATCTTGTACAATTTTTCTTTTATCTCTAAGCTTTAGTTTTCTCATCACTTTAGCAAGATGGCCTAATAGGTTCTGTGCCTCCTTCCAAGAAAATGAACGATCATAGTATAGATTTTAGGATTTCTATCTATACTGTTGATCTTTTTCCTGCTGTTTTCCTCTATCTTCACAGTAAACGATAATAGCAAGACAATAATAAGCCCATAATGCTTAGCCTATCATGCTATGAAACGGCATGGATTTTAAAATACATTTAACTGAAGAAAGAACATCAGAAGACAATGAAGAAAATAGACATTGTATACTGTGAATAAGAAAGAAAAGACTTAACTTTGGTATCATAAAAATATCCTTGTAAGTTTAGCTTTATAGGATGATGAATCACTAACTGTCTAATTAACCAGACAAAATATCATGAGTAACCATGCAGACATTTCAGTCCAAGGAGCTTACTTCAACGTTTGTACATATTCTCCTGTAGTAACCTATAAGGAACAAGGGTCTTCTTTCTTGTGGCCAGAACTTAGCAGAATCAAACGTGCTGTATGCACTGTGTTTTATTTCATTAAAAATAACTTAACAATAACGTAGACAATATCTCACCTTCATCTTTTCAGAAAATTGTTTGCAGAGCTTCACTTTCATTAAAGAAAAGAAACAGCCAAAGTAAGATAGCCCTTAGATTTTCCTTACTTCTATATATATAGTATGCAGTTAAAACCACTATCTAGAAATTCAGCCATCACTGCTCAAACTGTGCTTTATGCTGTATATCAGACCACCACAAGAACTATACCACTTAAGATTTCCTGATAATTGTTTGCTTAGGTACAAAAGGCCTACTGTTCTTTGCCCTGGAAGTCATCAAAATTCCCAAAATATTAAAGATTAGTAGTAGTAATAAATGCAGTTGTAAATTCTCCAAACTGGGTTCTGTTCAGAGTGAAATGACAATGCAATGGTGAGATGTACATTGAGTCAATGTAATGACACAATGCTGCAAAATGGTCTTTATCTCTGCCAAACAAAACATGCTGCAGCTGAAGAAACATGTGTTTGAAGATATGCTCTTCTTCATATCTTACCATGCAGTAAATTAATAAAAAGGAATAAACCAAGAGGTTTCTATAGAAAAAAAGCCTTACGTAGGCATGTGACTTCTAACACAGAAAGCCAGACTTCCAGCCGTGGGAAGGGGACACTACCAGAAAACAAACCCATGCAAGGCAGAGTAAACAAATAAACAGAAAAATCTGAACACTCATAATTATATGGCCCAGATTGTTTTCTCATTGCAAGCAACTCAAAATTGTGTTCTGGGGAGGTTTTGTATTGTGGATGAAGTGTTTTCTTGTTTTTCAGTCAGTCCTCCCATCCTCTAGTTTCCCAGTTGGTCAGAGAAATTCTTAGATAACCTTATATTTATAATGAATTAGTCAACAAGTCTTTTTATCAGTCATGACAGTATATTGCAGACAAGGAAAGAAATGGCTGCAAGTGCAAATAAATTACAGTCCCTTAATCTCTGGAGGAGAAATTTCCAGGAATTTCCAGGAAAAAACACCAATGTAATATGTTCTTTCTCCCCCACAATGAAACAGTAAAAGTCTGCAAGCGAATAGCTCTAAGCCAGATCCCTTTTTTCAGGAAAAAAAAATAGAGCTAGAAACATCTTGATAATATCTAAATAATATTCTAAATGCTACAGCATTTACTGATAGGTAATATGCCCTATCACCTTTTCCACTTGCTTTGTTATTAGACCTAAGCCCAGAGTGAGATGTTCTGCCAATTAAGCTCTACCAATACTGTTTGCCTTGTACTCTTTTTTCCCAATCCTTCTTTTGTGTTTCTTTCCTTATCCACATAGAATTTTATTGCTAATCCAAAATTAAAACAGGAAATATGAAAAGATATCATCTTTATATATGGCAATGCTTTCTGTAGCAGTAGTAGTACAGATATAATACCTAGGCTGCTGTATTCTGCCTGTGGTTCTTCACATCATGTTGACAACTGAACAGGTATTTTGGAGCTCTCCTTAGCACAAAGGTTGGGTACCCAAAGTGAAATATAGCATGTATCCTTCTCAAGGATTAGTTTATATCTTCTGAAAAGTGATCAGGTGGCTCAAACCAATTTTTAGAATTTGGATATCTTCATAGAATAAAAATTGCAAGACAGTACCACAGTCTTCAGGGCAAAAAGTTGTATAGGTGGTGTTATCTTTTCTAGTGAGACTAATGTTAACTTCTTCCACTACCTATCCATACCAGGTCTGAAATAGAGTGATGTCCCTATTTTGACAACTAACAAGTAATTGCTATAAGAATGACCCTCCCTTTTTATTTTCCAGATCCAAAGAGAAGAACATTGAATAATATTTGAGAGGAGTTTCTAGAACTTATGTGAAAAAGATGTATTTATTTTTCATTTTTGTTATGGTCTCACAAATGATCTCATCAATAGTCTCATTCTGAAAATATTTTTCATTCAGAAATGGATAGAAGTGTATCATGAGAGTATCAGGGGACTGGATCCTTGTTTGATTTAACATAATTATGTCCTACCATAATCTAGAATTATGGAATATCCATTATATAAAAAAAACCACTATGGATTTTCTTGCTATTATTTATAAATACATTTATTGTTTTGTGCACACTTTATTTGAGCATATGCATATACTCCTACAATTAAAAAAAAACCAAACACCAAAATCTGATGATGTACATTGCTTCCTACAGATCGAAGTCCATTAAGGATATTTTATTTTAGTTATTGGCTTAAGAATACTATGAACAAACTACATTACCTGCAATATTTTTTCTGAATTTTATAAAAAATTCAGTTAAAGTAATCACCCATATATATTTAACACAGTTCGCTTACAAAACATGGACAAGACTCCATGTGCTTCTAAACACTTCGGTATTTCCACTAAATGGCCAGGGTTTTGCCTCACTGTCTCCAGTTATGGTGATGCATAATAACAATCACCACAGAAGCATGATCACTTAATACTTATGGAAGTTTCTTCTTAGTAGCTTCAAAAATAAACTTTCTTTTGATTATCTTTTTTGGTGTGACAGCAGGTCAGTTTTCTAGGCATTTCTAGTTGACTACATCTGGTTATTCACATTAGAGAAGTGCTAATCATCCAGTTCACACAGAGAGAGTAGTCTTCAGCTGTAAATCTGGATGGGAGCTGTATTAAATGCTTGTTACTACTGAATGATATTATCACTGTAGTTCATTAATATGACCAAGGAAACTGCTAAAAGACAGCCCAGGGGCTGGCCATACCCTTTATGCTTTTGCAGGATCTGGTAATTGCCCCCAAAATGAATTAAAGTGCAGCCACTGAATGACAGTAGATAGTTAGGTATCTATTTTCTAGTTTGCTTGCACTTCAATCTAAAAATATTATTGTGAGGTTCTTTTCCAAGCGTGAATTAACATGTGTATGAGATTAAAAGGGCAACTGTTCCCCTTGGTGCAGTTCTTGGCTTTCACTGGGTCACTGTTGCTTCAAATGAGGGTATGAAAATAACACTGTGCTTCTGATTTATGAGCCTTGTAAGTTTTACAGAATAAAGCTCAACCAAAAGCCTCCCTCATGTCATTTCCTAGGAAAAGCTTACACAGCCATAGCTTTGGCAAGATTGGATAAGTATTAGTACCACAACAATAGCAAACATCAGTGGGAGACATTGTCTGACCAGTAAAATTATCATGGGGATAAAACTTCCCCACAGTAAAGAATAATATTTTAACCCTACACTTTACAAAAGTGAACACTTGGAACTTATTTTTATTACAAGTTATTTACAAATAATTTAGTTAGGAAAGCATAACAAATGATTTAAGCTACTTAATATACAGCTTGATGACTCAAACATATACTTTGAGATCTAAAATTGACTGAAGTAATGTGAGTTACATATATAAAACCCAAAAAGGATTCTGTTAAAGACAAGTATCTTTCTTTGGTATACTTTACTTTTCTATGTGTATCTAACAACTCGTACTTTTATCTCCTGCCCTTATGTCAGAGGCTGCTCCTGAGACACCACTAGTGTTCAGACCGTCCTTCGACCTGCACAACTAAAGACGGTCATTTGATATCTGCACAGCAACCTGGAGACTGACAAATCTCTCAGGGTAACACCAAATGCAGTGTGTATTTTGGACCCAATCAAAATCACAATAAAGATAGTTGGCACACTCCAAGCAGCAACTTCCAAAGTTGCAAAACCAGATTTCAATCTGGTCTGATACCCTGAACACAGCCGAAGTTGTAAAACATAACTCAGATTTGATCTGACATACCACAATGCCAGGAAAGGAAAAAAAAAAAAAAGAAGGCACAATAAGATAAATAAGAGATAGAGAAAAAAGAATTAAGTGACAGGTGGGGGAAAGATAAAAAAAGGGAGTCACCACTCCAGTGCAATGCAGCACTCCTCTGGAACACATGGTCCACCTGGCAGCGATTCTTCAGGAATGCATAGTCCAGTAGTTCTTCCAGATCAGTTCTGTTGATGCGGTGGGCGTGTACTCTGCCTTCTTGCAAGTTCTACTGATAGGGCAAGATCGTGCTCCGTTTGCATATGAGGTGTGGTAGTAAATACTGAGCCTAACAGAAACTGGCAGATTCAAAGAACTTAAGAGATGGCAACAACTAGCTGAGTAGGAGTTGGGATGGTGATGGTGATGAGAAAACCTACAGCCATGACTGAGTGCTATAGCTAGTAAGAGTCTACTGTCACTTACACAGAAGTGTTAACTCCTACTCCATTTTCAGAGGAACATAATATAAAGACAAATTCAGAGAAGTTCAGTGATTCCCAGACTTGTTTTAAATATATCTATGTTCCCTGTAGGAGTCCCACAAAAAATCCAGTGTTGTAGGTCCTCAGAGGCAGTTGCATAATTGATGCTGAACTAGAAAAAAAAAAGAGAGTAGTGAGACACTGGAACAGGTTGCCAAGGGATGTTGTGGATGCCCTATCCCTGGAGGTGTTCAAGACCAGGCTGGATGAGGCCTTGGGCAGCCTGATCTGGTGGGATGTCTCTGACCATGGCAGGGGGTTGGACCTAGATGATCTTTAAGATCCCTTCCAGCCCTTACTTTTCTATAACTCCAGTATTTCCTTCATAACCATCTCCAGTCTCATAACTACCTGCCTCATTAAGAAAAGAAAAACTTGGTTTGAATTAACTACTTAGCAGCGTCATCTTAGTAGCAAATATTTTTCTCATTATTGTTTTCTCTGAGGATTTTCTACCTTCTGTAAAATACTAAGTAGCAAATCTGTAAGAAAGTAAAAATAACACTGCTAGCATGATCAGGGAACTGACAGGTTCCTCTTCCTACTCTAAGGTAATCTGGGCACATACCAGATTTAGTGGTAGTGGTAGTAGTACTTTCTATTCCTCATTTTTAGCTGCTTAATTACCCTTGTGTATAATACAGAAAAGAAAAGACATGATTTTAATTATGCTTTACATGTACTTCATGAAGTAATTTGCTGATGGGTACCTGTCAGGAGCTACCTGACAGACAGAAATTTTCATCATCCAGAATTGAGGACCTGGCTAAACACCAAATATGGCTACAGCGAATTGTGAAACTCTTTTTAGGATATCAGAAAGAATGCAAACCAACAGCACACCAACCCCTATGTCACCACCACCACTCTCCCAAAAAACCTACTCCACTATCTCCAGAAGAAAAACAACAAAACCCCCCAAAAACCCAGCAACAACAAAAACTCACCTAAACAAAATATCTTTAAAAAAAATACAATAATTCTTGTCAAAAGGAACAATATCTACCCACAACCTTTAATATGACGGATTAAAGGTGCCAGAGTAATCTGATCACCTTCTATGACCAAGTGACTAAACTCTTGGACGAGGGAAAGGCTGTGGATGTGGTTTTCCTGGACTTCAGTAAAGCCTTTGATACAGTTTCTCCCAGCATTCTGCTTCGGAAACTGTTGGCCTCTGGCCTGGACAGGCGCACACTCTCCTGGGTGGAAAACTGGCTGGCTGGCCGGGCCCAGAGGGTGGTGGGAAATGGAGTTAAATCCAGCTGGAGGCCAGTGACAAGTGGGGTTCCCCAGGGCTCAGTGCTGGGTCCAGTCCTGTTTAATGTCTTTATCAACGACCTGGATGAAGGCATCGAGTCCTCCCTTAGCAAGTTTGCAGATGACACCAAGCTGGGAGGAAGTGTGGATCTGCTGGAGGGTCAGGAGGCTCCAAAGGGATCTGAACAGGCTGGACTGCTGGGCTGAGACCAACGGCAGGAGGTTTAACAAGGCCAAATGCCGGGTCCTGCACTTGGGGCACAACAACCCTAAGCAGAGGTACAATCTAGGAGAAACCTGGCTGGAAAGCTGACAGGAGGAGAAGGACCTGGGGGTGCTGGTTGACAACCGACTGAACATGAGCCAGCAGTGGCCCAGGTGGCCAAGAAGGCCAATGGCATCCTGGCTTGTATCAGGAACGGCGTGACCAGCAGGTCCAGGGAGGTTATTCTCCCTCTGTACTCGGCACTGGTGAGACCGCACCTCGAGTCCTGTGTTCAGTTCTGGGCCCCTCACCACAAGAGGGATGTTGTGGCTCTGGAGCGAGTCCAGAGAAGGGCAACAAAGCTGGTGAAGGGGCTGGAGAACAAATCTTATGAGGAGCAGCTGAGAGAGCTGGGGTTGTTCAGCCTGGAGAAGAGGAGGCTGAGGGGAGACCTTATTACTCTCTACAACTACCTGAAGGGAGGTTGTGGAGAGGAGGGAGCTGGGCTCTTCTCCCAAGTGACAGGGGACAGGATGAGAGGGAATGGCCTCAAGCTCTGCCAGGGGAGATTTAGGCTTGAGATTAGGAAAAAGTTCTTCACGGAGAGGGTGGTTAGGCATTGGAACGGTCTGTCAAGGGAGGTGGTTGAGTCACTGTCCCTGGAGGTGTTTAAGGTAAGGGTAGACGAGGTGCTTAGGAGCATGATTTAGGGATTGGTGGGAATGGTTGGACTCGATGATCTGGTGGGTCTCTTCCAACCTGGTTATTCTGTGATTCTGTGATTCTGTGGATGTCTTCAGGAAGTGCATGAGATCATATTGACTTTTCTTATGATCTCAAATGTATGTTAATCTTCCTCTGAAGGAGCGAGACATGAAAGCCTGGTTGTAGGTGCTAAATTGTTTTTATTACTACTAAAACATACTGTAGATCTACTGGATTCTTAGAACATTATCAAAGCCTTCTGCATTTCAGAGAACCAAAATTACTATGGTTGATGGAATTGCCTTTGCTGTAGGCTTGCTGCACTATTTTAGCTTCATTTAAATGCTCTCTTGCAATCTGGCCTAACTGTAAAATTTGGGGCACCACCTGTTTCGCCATGTATTTGTAATGTCATCTTGTTCATATAATTATAGATATTTGTATTTATAATGGGCCTAATCCTGAATGAGTTTTCAAGAAACTTCCTCACATATGACCAGACATAGTTTAATAAGAAAATAACTGCAGGGACTGCATCTCTCTCTTGCAGGAGAGAATGAAGCAAAAGTACTCCCTACGTTATCTCTTTTCATTTGCAGAATACAAAAGAAATCCATGTCCTAGCTCTCCAATTGAGCTGCAATATTATCAAACTGTCATATCTTCTGGAGATGATTTCTGAAGATCTCTACAAGTTTGCTAACAGTTTCTGCAAGATTCCATAGCAGGACCTGCAGCCTGCCAGTGGGAGGGTCTTGTGCATTCCTGGGCTCCTCTATATCTTGAATCATAAAGCAAATGTCAAGAGGAATGACCTTCACCAGCTTCCAGACCACTCTGAAATGGATCACTATAAACTAAGCAAGCTGTGTTTGAGGTGAGTTAAAGAGACTGAGTTGCAAATACGTGCTTTCATTTTCTATTAACGTTAACCGGAGAGTGTGCTGGAGGCCACTCCAGTGTCTAGGCATATAGGGCTCCCCTTGTGCCAGGGGGATATCCTATACTGATATTTATTTTGCAGCTTAGTACTCCGTTTAATGTGACATAAATCACTCGTACCACAGCCAAGAACTTGGCTTAGTAATACTAAGCCTGCAGGATAAATGAGATAAGAAATATTACAATGCAGTCGACATTCTAGCTCCTATGCTTATCACTATTCACATTAGCTTCTTTATTTCATTGTGAAAAATCAAGTTTGTAAAACTCTGTCTAATGGCATCAAACTTTCAGGCCTACCATAACAATCAAGGGCATTGTTGAAGCTTCAAATGTTTTCTTTGCTTAGTTTAGCTGCAAGAAAATCTGTGTATAATTAATAAAGCCCCTAGTGATTGGAATCTGCCAAAAAGAGACAACAGCTAGGATTTTTGTAAGTAAAGAAAATTCTCTCTTGTGGTATTTGCATGATGCTAAGTAATTCAGGATCACTTTCCGTTAGCTGAGCCTGGGGATGTCATTTGAGCTCTTAGAAGGCCTCATAACGTTGGTTACTACAGAAGAGCTGGTTTGCATCACTGAATCTCCATTAAAGGTCATCTGACAACACTGAAGTGCTGATGAAAGAGAAATCATTACATGTAATATTATTGATCAGTGTGTAATTGTCTCATTAAAATTCATGAAGCTACCAATGACTGTTTTTCTCCAGTAAAAATAATTTACTAGGTGAGCATGTATATGATATCACATCATTATTTAAGGAAATTCACAAGCAGGTGTTGTGTTCTTTTTGGCTTTGGTTCTTTATATACTTGTTTGTTTTTCTTTTTAGCAGAAGTTAACTTTTGTCAAGGGATCAGACAAGCATGATCATTTGAATTATCTAGTATTTGCATCTTTTAACATAACTTGCAAATAGCTTTCAAGATTCAGATCATGGGGTTTTCATTTTAATACTTGGTTTATAAGTTTCTTCTTGCTATCAGCCATTGCAGAAGCTAACTTAGAAAATCACGATTTGTCACCTACTGGCATATTATGGTCACTATCATCAGCATATAATCTCCAGTCTCTCCATTTCACGTTCCAGAAATGCACTATAGTTCATCTATTATCATGTCTTTCTTTGTTCTCTCTTTTTTAAGCAAAGACCTAGGTATGGTTAGTGACCCTTTTTTGCTACCTTTCTTAGCACTTGAGAAAAATCTTAACTGCTCAGAAACATAAAACATGATAAAATTAACCAAAAAACTCTATCTCTCTAATGGCTTAACCATGCAGCTGGAGAACATGCCATGTTTTTCTGATCCAGTAATGTGAAGATCTGATAGGAAAATATGCTGTCTATAAAGGCATCAAAGGCACGTGTCTCCTCAAAGTCTGATTATCATGCAGAAGGTGCGAGACTGGGGCATGCTTGGTTTTGATGAAGAATTGTTAGAACTCTATGCTAGCTTTATCCATACCAGCTGTACCAGTAACCCTGGACACTCTTCAGGAATAGCTAATCAACCTCTTTTTATTCACAGGCCTGTTACTGCTCATTCCAAGGGCACAACAGTGTTAGCAATGACTTTGAGTATGTGAGCCAGCATCAAATTCAGTCATTTTGCTCATTAAGCACTCATCTGATCATAGAATCATAGAATAACCAGGTTGGAAGAGACCCACTGGATCATCGAGTCCAACCATTCCTACCAAACACTAAACCATGCCCATTAGCACCTAGTCCACCTGTGCCTTAAACACCTCCAGGGAAGAAGTAGCCTGTTCCAGTGCCCAGTGACCCTTTCTGTGAAATTTTTTTCCTAATGTCCAGCCTTAATCTCCCCTGGCGGAGCTTGAGGCCGTTCCCTCTTGTCCTGTCCCCTGTCACTTGGGAGAAGAGGCCATTACCTTCCTCTCTACAACCTCCCCTCAGGTAGGTATAGAGATAAATGAGGTCTCCTCTCAGCCTCCTCTTCTCCAGGCTAAACACCCCCAGCTCTCTCAGTCGCTCCTCATAAGGCCTGTTCTCCAGCCCCTTCACCAGCTTTGTTGCTCTTCTCTGGACTCGCTCCAGAGCCACAACATCCCTCTTGTGGTGAGGGGCCCAGAACTGAACACAGTACTCGAGGTGCAGTCTCACCAGTGCCGAGTACAGAGGGAGAATAACCTCCCTGGACCTGCTGGTCACGCCGTTCCTGATACAAGCCAAGATGCCATTGGCCTTCTTGGCCACCTGGGCCACTGCTGGCTCATGTTCAGTCGGTTGTCAACCAGCACCCCCAGGTCCCTCTCCTCCTGGCAGCTTTCCAGCCAGGCTTCTCCTAGTTTGTACCTCTGCTTAGGGTTGTTGTGCCCCAAGTGCAGGACCCGGCATTTGGCCTTGTTAAACCTCATCCCGTTGGTCTCAGCCCAGCAGTCCAGCCTGTTCAGGTCCCTTTGCAGAGCCTCCCGACCCTCCAGCAGATCCACACTTCCACCCAGCTTAGTGTCGTCCGCAAACAGTCTGACATGGGCAAGCAAGGAAGTTAAGCAGAGAAGCTCCAAGTGAGGCAGTTACTATTAACTGGGAATGACCTAGTTCTCTCCTCATCCACAGAAGCTTCAAAACTCAGTGTTTAAGGAAGGAAAAAAATGTGAGTTCTTTATACATAATCAAGAGCTCCAGAGATTTATATCAAATGTAATCTGGCACTCTTGAAACAGATCTTTGACCATCAACGAAATTTGTGGGTAAACAACAATGGGGTTTTTTTAAGGTTATGGGTAAAGAGAAAGAACAAGGAAATCCTTATGAGGTTGTCAAGAAGCTATTCATTATGCCAAACCACTGTCATAGACAAAATATCCTGCAAACTAAGAGGGGCTTTCTCTTTCAAAGAGTCTTCTGAAATTAATGTTGTTATTATTAGTGTTCACCTTTTCATAATTTTCCTAAAATATACTCAGGAGATGCTACAACTTACTGAAAGTAGGTTTTCCCTTTCTCCTAACCTCAAGAATAAATCTCCCTAGGCATCTTACCATCTCCTTATAACAAACAGTGCTGCCTGCATAGGTTCAGGGAAGTTGATATTGTCTGTCTTCTCTGAGGAGGAGGTTAAAAGTGGAAAACCATAACTGTTTTTAAAGAACAGCCTAGTCCTTCTCTTTCCCCCCATCAGCATATCCCTGCTTTGATATCATACAATCATATAAAATAAGCCATGAAGTGGAATCCATTCTTCTGTCTCACAGATGCTAAAAGAGAATGAAGCACTTATTTTCAAGAAACTTTCTGTTTTCTATAGTCAGGTAGATTTTACATATAATGTTGGACGTCATGATAAAAGGACATATAGCAGAAACAGTAAAAGATTTAGTTTCCAAAGAATAGCTTTTCATGCACTTAGTCTATTTTTAATCATTCAGAACCATCACATCTGGCAACTCTGGAAAAATGTTTTTACTCCTATTCTCCCAATTAGAGAGGTTAAGAGATATCTTAAACCCAGCCAAACAAGTAAGGAAATCACTACTAGAACACAGATTAACAGCCTTTGTGTTACATGAATAGTTTTTTAACAATATTCAATTACTGCCAAATAGCAAACTCAGGCTGATTCCTAATACCAGTCTACAATATACAAGCAGTGTCAGACAAGCTTTATTGCATTTGCTTTTGGTGTGATAGAATTATACATCTTATTAAAATATGCAGTAGAAGTACACAGTGGAAGTATACCACAGAAATATAAACTAAAATACTTAGTAAAATACAGCAAAAGATACATCGATTTATAGTAGAAAGTAATGTTAACAGAGCAAATGCTTTATAAGAGCACCGCTGAGAATATTCTAGCATCATATTACCATATTCTCCATAGGCCCCTACCAAACTTCACCTTTCAGGAATTTATGTCTATTTAAACTTTAAATTTCTCCCAGCTGTGCTAATGCCAAAAAAGGAGCCTCCCCACCCCGTCTCAGAAAATAACCAAGTAATATATTTATTTCATGGTTACCTATTTAAATATTAGAATGGAGTGTAATTTTCTCTTTCTATAGAAAGAAAAACGTTTGACATTTTACCCACCTTGTTTTTACAGAGATGTTTCTTTTAACTGCCAGTCTGTGCTTTTGTGTCACAGATGAATGAAATAAAGATGAGGGTGTGGATAAAGGAAGAGGATCTCTTTTTTTTCCTTTAAGCAGCCATTACTATACAATTTCTTATTTTACTTCAGTTTTTGTCTTTGATCCTCCATCCTCATTTCTAAAGCTGAAGTATGTCTTTGCCCTGACTTCTTTTCCTTTGAATAGGAGCACAACAAGTCTCATCACCAAGCTTTCTTGTGAAATCCATCCCAAAAATTCCTTCTGATATTCTTGTGCCTGGATGTGCCTTAGCAGGCCCTGGTGAAAAGAGTTAGCAGAAAGACTCCTGTACTAGTCAGATTTTCTTTCAACTCTCTTTTAGGGTAGATTACCTAATAAAGAAGGCAAGACCAAGACATTTTTAATCATCATATCTATATAACCATGTTCTATCAAAGCATAAAACTAAGTACATGTGGCTTTAGGAACTGGAAAGATTGTATCTGGAGCCACAGGTCTAGTCTTTTTTTTTTTTTTTTTCTCAAAGCACTATTCAAGTCAACCAAATTGAGAGCAGAGCTAAGCTCAGGCAAGCTTTTCCAAAGCAGCCACAGTGTTATTTAGCCATAGTCCACAGCAATGTATACCAATTCTGCAAACAAATCATTAAATCATTTAAGTTTTTACACACACCTTTCCACACTGATATAATTCTAGTGGTTCCTGTAGAGTTACTGATAATTCATACAAGCTCCAAACCCACTTAAGAGATTCTTAGCTGTCAGGATCCCCTTCATTTCACCTAAAGTGAACTTCATAGTTAGAATGGCTTCTCTGAGATGATCCATCTCCCCTTTTTCTGCTCTATGGAATAGCATTCTGACTGACTGCCCCATCTAGGTGTGCAATCACATACATGCACATGGATACAATTATGAAATTTTCTTTCACCAGCTCTAGCAGTTGCAAAGTTAGTTGTTTCAACAGTTGACCCATGTTACAGTCCCTGCTGATGCTGACGAACTAATGATGTTTGATCAGTTACCATATATTATCAGCAATCTCAATAGGAAAAAAAGTATCACAGCGTTTCGTGTCAAATTCTTTGATTGCCAGAAGGTAAAAAAACCAGTATGTAACTGAAGTAATAAACAAACTGCTGTATGCATTTCCTATTAAATGTAATCATACATTAATTGTCTTTTTACATTCCAGAAAACTTAAAAGGTATTTTCAAGGTATTAATTATATCTTTTTTTTTATTATTATTCGTCCTTTTCTTCTCTATATTGTAATAACCAGAAGGCATAATAGACACTCGAGTTCAGAAAAAGTCTCAAAAAATCATTAAATTTTCCTACTGGATTTTACATCAAGGCATTCATAGAGCAAACTGTGTAAACTGCAACCCCCATAATCAACTTGAGCAATATGGAACATTTGAGACTGATAATATGAATTTTGCTCACTGAGGAAATTAGATTTGTATTTGACTTAGAGGTCAAACCTACCTTCAGGATTTATCCTTTTAACTATTACAGCTTTTCTTATAGTGACACTTGACAATTCATTCTGGTGTAGCCAGTCATGCACACCTGATGCACTTCACACACCTGATGCACACACATTGCACTTCACTCAAGCAAGCCAATCCAGGCTCAGAAACTGCACAGCTGCAAGCCTGACCTGCTTTGTCCTGCCTCCCTACAGCAGCACAGGCATAGTCTGAGTGATAGTCAAGACAACAAGGCTACACCTGTTTCAAGGTGAAGTTTTTCTTGTATAATTGAGTCAGAGACTTCAACAAGCTACATCTTCCTGTATAGAATTTTTCTATTGTTGAAGTGATTTTTTTTTTTATTTTATTTTTCCAAAGGCAATACTAGAAAAATATATCAAGCAGCTGTTTTAAGTAAATAGCCTTTGACTAGCTTTTGTTAGAAGTTATCAGATAAAGTACCTTGCCTAAGAGACCATATATTCTGCAGGATGACTTTGAAGTAGGCATAGACTGTGGCTGTAGAAGATGAAGAATTGGAATTCAGGCAATACGATCAGTTCTTAGTTGCATTACAGATTTTTCAAGACTTCGGGAAATAACTCAGATATTTAAGCTGGGATTCTGCCCTGTTATGCATCCTGGGTTGTGCTGGTATCTAAGTTTTGTTGCCTCTTCTTTTTTCCTACCCCATATGCTCATATAAATCCTGTCAGTCATCTAGCATTTATATTATGTTTAAGATTAGAGCTTCTTAGGTATCTCAGGTGAGCCTTCACCCATCCTCAACTCTCAAAATTCTGGCAATGTTGACATCTCAGATTTACATCCAGGCCTTATCATGGTGATTCTCTCACTTCCAAGACATTTACATCCCTCCACTGCTGTCCTTAAAATCCTTATTTTCAATAATACTTGAATTATAATTACTCCACAGTGGGAGGTTCAGTGGGCCAGAAAGCATTTACTCATTGCTGGTAGTGCCTCTTCTTTTCTTCCTTTACTGAGTTCTCCTATTGATTGCTGGGCTTTGCACTATTTCCTTAGAAATAGGGGTGGTGGGGTGACTCTGAGGTCTTTTTACAAAAGAGAGTTTTGACTGCTATGATGGAGTGCAGCTGTATGCAGAAGCGGGGAAAAAGTAGAGGGCGAGAGGAGGGTGATGATTTGTAGATGCTCTGTGAATACCCTGCAGGCAGAACGACGCCTAAGTGACAGGTGAACCTAAGAGGACTGATGGATTTCTTCAATGGTTGGGCTCTTTATCGTTGCTATGCTGAAATTTCTCAACTGTAAAATGGTGATAATTATTTTTTCTTCCTTTTACCTATTTTCTGTTTCCTTTATAAACAGAATTTTCCTTCTTTGCTTATTGCATCCTAACATTGCCATAGCAACTCACAATCCATATACATACCTGTAACTATTTCTTTCAAAGTGGACATTGGGAAGAAAAACATTAATTCTATGAAAACATTAAGATTTAAATTTTTTTCTTGCTTCCAGGACTGAATTTCTGCAGATGTGAATTTCTGCAGATGTGAATTTCCCTTTAGAAATAATTCAATTTTAAAAACAAAAATCCAACTAAACTGAGTTCTCTTTTTACTGTAAAGATCAGGCTTGTGTCTCTGCTCAGCATCTCCATCCTCAGAAAACTGCTAGTAGGTGATTTTAAGACTACTGAATATTTTGTGGGATAAGCATACTAAATAATGTTAGGAATTTGTAAATGGCATGGCACAAGTCCTATAAGCAGCATTACAAAGCACAGGCAGTGTCATTAAAATCATCAGAATTCTGTTGCTACTGTGCAAGTATATGAAATCTGAATCAGCCTAATCTGTTGTTCACTAATTATAGCTATGACTGATTAAATACTTTAGTCTGTAACCACATTTTTATTGATATGTGGTATAGTAATCACAAGCCTGAACCTCAATGTCATTTTATCAGAACTATAGAAAATATTCTGTTATTTAATCCCCCACTCCCATACTCTCCACCTCATTTAGCTGATGATAAGTGTCTAGGCATTGTTTATGCTACAAAATTTCAGTGCAATGGTAAAATAATGTATTTGTAAGAGATGGATGTACCACATCCAGAAAGTAATAGAGACCACAGTATTCTGTGTGTTGTCATAGCAGATATCTGGGATCTTATTATTCCTTCAGGAGATCATTAGTTACAGAACCTTGTCAGGAAGATGATACGAGATTACTGTAATGCTGCATGTTGCTACATATACACCAGAGGGCCATAAGAAATACACCAGTTAAAAAAGTTACTATTGCCTCTGCAAGTAATTGAGAGCTTTTCTGCCACATAAGAGGGGAATAATAACATTTTTTAGTTCTTTAATAATATTTTTCTTTGTATGTCAGTTCAAATAAACTTGCATTATATGAAACTTGAGATCAAATACACTAGTTCTGGATGTGATAAATAAAGGTGGGTTTTACTGTCTCAGAAAGGCCACCTAATAAAACAAGGCCCAAGTAAGTTTGACGGACCTTAATTTATTAGGTTGGGCCTTATGACCCAACACAGTGAACTCACTGCTTGGCACATAATTGCAGCTAGAAAATGGTTTCTAAAAGTTGAGAGAAGTGAGAGAGGGCTTATATCTACTTCTACTTATTTTGACAGCATAGAATTGTGATTTGAGTAGGCTGCCAAGATTTTGTAGTGCAATTAAGTGACAAGCAAACTTTAAAGGGATTTAGTGTTGGGCTGTAAGTCAAAAACCAGGTTCATGTCTGGATTTAGATTTGATTTCTATGGAATGCTTCCCTGTTTTCCTGCCCTTAAGCTTTGGTTTCTTCACCAACAGACACTGAAAATAGGTTACAAAATTGAGGTCTTGCAGCAAAGCATGTTCTAAAGAAAATGCTTTTCACAAGTCATGGAATTCTCCTTGTTATGTTTCTTTATTCTACACAGAATTTCCATATTTATGTCTTTGTGCTATCTACTCTCTTTATTATGTTTTACTAATAGTTCTATAGCTCTTTTCTGGCAGCTTCAGGGCTTTTTTAGTTCCCAGTTTTTATTTCTCATATACACAAATCTTACTTTCAATGTTTTGTTTCTTTTGGTTTTGTTTTCCTTTTGTTTTTCCTTTTGACTCTTTCTGTGAGATTTTAGTCATCTGCTTTTTGTTTTCCCACTGCTTTCTACTTTCTCAACTGATAAATTTTTTAGCTAGCTCCTTAAGTTAGCACATCCGGAGCTTTGTAAGGTTTCAACCATGGGCTAGGTTATTTCCACCCCCCTCTCTTTCTATAATCTCAACTGACTCAATTTTTTTTTTTTTGCAAGTCCTTTAAGTGATCCCACACTGAGTTCTAAGTATCATTCTAGGGCTGTTTCCAGTACCCATGCTAAATAATTTTAAGACAGTTTAGCTATCTCTACATGACAGAGCAATCTGTTATATAGATGCTATCTGCCTTTAACCTAAGTTCAGCTACCAATTACGCTCCATTGGCCCAAACAACAGATGAGTGGCCACGTGTCAAGAATTTTTTTTGCAGGCCCCTAAAGCCTATGTTTTAATTGTAATTGATATATGAGCTAGCCATACCAATTTGAATATGGTCCATAAGTTAGATGAGCCTCAGGCATATTTATGGCTGCAGTATCACAAGATTTCATTCCAAACACCCTCAATGTGCTCTTACCATGTTTAAATTTTTCCTTTGGTCCATTTAGCCTCATGTTTCACTAGCAATGTGCGGGATCAAAGAAAGTATCTGCAGTGAAACATTCTCCCAAGAGACCTTTAGTGTAGGTAGTAGCTTTTTCATCTTCCGTCCACTTTTCATGTCTGTCCTCTGTATGTAACAATTATATGAATACATATTATTAAAGAATTTAACATTTTTAGAAAAATGACAGGCTGTTCTGTACAACCAAAAGCTTTTCACTCTAGTGAGCTTAAATCTCCGTAAAGCTATGCATGAAAATATGAGGCATTAAAATCAGGTTAATCAGCAGCAGATGTATAATTGTTACACTGAAGACCATGTCAAGCCTCTGATTAATGTCAGTGGAGCCCAAATTCTACCTAAGGAAACCTGAGGTTTCATTCTAAATCTAGTCAAATTTCTTATATAATAAAGACAAAAGGAAACAAAAGGCTTTTCAGGAAGCATCAGTGCTCAGTACATCAAAATTCCTACACCCACTCCCCTTAGCTGCAAAATATTAAGTGTACATGTGCCTACTTACAAAAATGTTCCTGAAGCAGATGCCAACTGTTTTCTTATGATAGGAGTAACCGTGACTTTTACTGGCAAATCAGTTCCCCTTTTAGTCTTAGATATTCTCTTTCAGCCAGGCATAGCTTAAAAAGCTTTGGCTATGATTCGAGCCAGCTAATTCCTCATTTAAATTCAATGAGTAATAGACATATAAGTAAACAGGAAAAGCACGAGTTGTTTACTAGGAAAGAAAGTTTAGCATCCACTAGTAAACAAAAAATATTTTGCAGCTGGTTTTCTCAAAGTTGGAAAAAGCAGGACCTCTGCTAAGGAAAGGGACCTGTGTGATTTACATGACACTGGAAAACCGACCAAATTATTATTGTTATACATCAGGCATACTGAATGTAACCAATAAGCAAAGCAATGTAAAGTTTACATGGGATACAGCAGAGGGGCTGGCACAGTACTTATTGAATTTTGGATGAAAGCAGTGTAGATCTGCCTCAAAAAACTTTCATGCTCAGCACATAACACAAATCTGTCCCTTTAGCTCTCAAAGCAGGTTAAAAAGCTAAGCTTTGTCAGAGTTACAGTTATAACTGGGTCAGTGAACTCCAGTCCAGCTTGCCTATCCCCAGATGCAATTACAAGATTGTTTCAAACTTGTCTAGGGAATGAGGATTAACTGTGTTTCGATAATATGCCCTGGATATGGGGACATGGCTCAGTCCTGCATGCTCTGTGGCTCTTAAGCCATGCTTGTAACTGCATCTTGGAGATGGGAACCTGGAATTCTTTACAGCTGCATTGCGGGACTGACCAAAATCAATCTAAAATACCTCTATTCAAAGGAAAGGGCATTTCTTTCCTTCCCTTGACAGTTCCAAGAATCTCAGACTTTTATGTACTTAGTGTTTATGTTAGCCTGCTTTGAACTGCTCTTTCATACCTTAAATGTCACTACAAAAAGTGCTTGCTTTCTACTTCCCCTATACAGTAAACTAATCAGAAACTGGAGGAACTTCATTTTTATTTATTAGGCTCTTCTGACTTAAAGAGATTGTGAGTTCCCTCACACATCTGGTGGCTGAAAGCCTACCAAGGGGACCAAGAGATTCAATAGCACTAACAGCCTGATATTGTTCGCTCTAGTGTATCTGTCAGATAGCAGCTGGGAATGGAAGTGACCAATGCAAGGTCACTGGCAGCCTCTGCCAAAAAGGCTGCTGCCAAACTCAGGATGCAGAGTCTTGCTATGTGGTCATAGGCTGTTTGCTGGTGTTCCCAGAGGCTTTAATTAAGACTTTGCTGTGGGAACATGAGGGCTATAATTGTGTTGTGCAAAACCATCATGCCTCCCTGAAGGAAGAAGATAGTTTGATTTGCATTTTTTAAGGAACATGGCTTGTAAGTGATTGAAAAACCTTCTTCATAGAACATCAAGGGACAGAAACACATCTCTTTAAATACTTTAAGGATGCAGTAAATAGATCTTATGGACGATCAGAATAAAGACTCTTTCATCAATGGTAAACTACCAGCTTTATGTCCTTTTTCTTTGTTTTACAGTAAGTTGGTGATACATTTCAGCTTGATCACTTGTATAGTATATTAGCTTCATCAATAAACTGATTCTACCAGAAAGCATGAGTTTTCATAGTTGTTCTCATAACTGAAAGTGAGAAACTTAAGACCTATGAAGAAAGCTACCTTTGTAAAAGAGAATTTGCCAAGAACTTCAGTTCTTAAGGTGACAAGCTGTATTGAAAATCATGCTTAAGTTTCTTAAGTTCTCAGTCCCTTCCTCTTCTTGTAGTAGGAAAGGCTGCAAGATCTTGAATACCACAGAAGAGGGCAAGAAAATGAATCCTCCCCTTCTCAGAGCATTGTGATATCCTGGAATATTTGCATTGAAACAAAACTTGTCACACACTGGATAAAATCATGTCTCTCATTGACATTTTGTTATCTGGTCCTACTCCTGGAGCACCCTGGAGAACAAAGGAGGATTCTGAAAGGTTGTCATGATAATTAATGTTATTGTTTGTGACATGCCCCTCCCATCTGGAGTTGAAATTTTGGCACAAGTAAATGACAGTTTGCCTGAAGGCACTGGCACCTGGATTTCAATCCAGAATATTACCACGCACTCACATGCTTAACCTTGAGACAGATTTTGCTCCATTGCTACATACTATTGACGCCCCCCATCCTTGAAGAGGCAGTGTGGAGTGCTGCCACCAGCATCAGGCAACACTATTACAACTTAAAAAGAGAAGGCCATACAATCTGATTAAAACAAAAGAACAATCAAACCAATTGCATTAAGGGACTTTCAAGTGCCACCTCATTTTCCCACTATCCTTTCAATCATAAATTCATTCAGTTTTCTCTAAACCTGGTAAATGGCAGTTCATAGCTAATTGGGCCTGAAATTACTTTTCTCTACAATTGATCAAGAGTGCAAACCTGGGAAGATATACTTGAAAGCCAGACTGAAGGCCATTTAAAAATGTGGCCCCTTGGTGTTAGCTGTTCTGTTGGCTGCCTTTCCGAGTAATTTGAAACCGATCCACTCTTCAACAGGACAATGCAGCAATTTTCTACCCAGTTATCATAGGCAGAACAAGTAAACAGCGGTATCTAAGAGGAGTTACAAAGCCTTGTATACTCAGGGTCACAGTTCGGGCGAAGGGCTTAGCTCTGCTCCAACAGATGTACAAGAACATAAGGCACAAAAGCATGTAAGCCTTTGGGTACTGATGGCGTTGGGGGTGAGCAGCAGAGATGAGAGGCCTGAAGCCTCTACAGAATCATCAAGTGCGTATGTGTGCAGTACAGTGGATGTTTTGCAGCCTCCCTTGAGCCTTCCTGAGAAATGTATAACTGCGATAATAAGCCTCAGGATATCCCAGAACTCTACAGTGCTCAGGCAGGCCCAAAATACTGAGCAAGTCTTTTGCATCTGATTTCACTAATTAGTATTGTTTTCTTAATCCTCAGTTCTTTTAAGGCATTTATGACTTCAAAATGGAACATTAAAAGGCACAACTAGCCAGAAGAAGCTGGCTGAAGATGGGTCTCATTGATATTAATTTCAGTAAACACACCACCCAGGTTTTATTGTGTACATTGAAAGGACACCTTAGTTAGTTCCTAAAATATAGTCTACCTCATTGCTCTCTATAACTACCTGAAAGGAGGTTGTAGAGAGGAGGGAGCTGGGCTCTTCTCCCAAGGGACAGGGGACAGGATGAGAGGGAACAGCCTCAAGCTCTGCCAGGGGAGATTTAGGCTGGACATTAGGAAAAAAATTTTCACAGAAAGGGTCATTGGGCACTGGCAGAGGCTGCCCAGGGAGGGGGTTGTATCACCTTTCCTGGAAGGGTTTAAAGCACGGGTGGACGAGGTGTTAAGGGGCATCGTTTAGTGTTTGATAGGAGTGGTTGGACTCGATGATCCGGTGGGTCTCTTCCAACCTGGTTATTCTATGATTCTATGATTCTAATGGTGTGTGGTTTTAAACACGTATTTTCTCCTTCCATAATCCTGCCCAGAGAAAACTGCGTTTAGCAGAGGGTAGAGCATACTCTAAGCCTGTACTGCAGTTTATAAAGCATTTTTACATCCCTCAAAATGACAGGTGTTATATATGCATCACATTATCTTTTCTAACTCTCCTCCTCAAGTATTCAGAAGAATAAGGTATTTATGGTTGAGACACTTAAACTGCTTCTGATGTTTGACTCTAATGTAGGGAATTCATTACACCAAGGCATAGTTTTAGGTGATCACGTCCCAGTAGGTAAAAACAAACACAAACTATACCAGTTAGCAAAATATTTTAATATAAATTTATGATAAGACAAGCACTTACTGCCAGAAAACATGAACAGAAACTGAGTGAGGAAATCCCCCCAGTATTACAATTATAACAGAGACTTTAGAAAAAGTCCTCACTATACCTTTAGAAACCTTATGACATTCCTGAGGTACTTATTTTAAATAGAAATAACGGTGCTTCTCACAGTTAAATTCTTTTTTCTTTCCAAAGGAGTTCATTTTCTTGCAGGGACAGAAGAAAGCTCTAATACTGGAAGATGGATTAGAAATTTTATCTGAAGCTGTGGTTTTTTTTTCCTCATACACACACCAAGCGTTAGCTTCGCTCAGATAAGAAAATGTAGTCTTTACTGATTATTTTGACATTCAAAGTAAGTATTGAGCAGTAGATAGCAAATTTTGCAGACCAGTACTGGACACATTTTACAATGACTGCATATAAATGTGTATAAAAAAAGAGTTAATGCAAAAAACCTTTGTCTTTATCTTCCTGGTGTATTGCAAAGCAAAAACATTATAAGCTGTGTCAGTGAACAAAAACAATAAGTAGATTAACAACTGCCATTACATTTAGACTTAACAAAAAGTTCACATTATGCAAAAGAGAAGTAAATCCCAGCAATAACTTACAAGAATTTTTATCTATATGAAATTTACTAGGAAGAAAATAACTATACAAATAACAAAAACATTTACTTCCTAGTATCAGTTTCTATATCATGAAATTAAAAGATTATCAGAACAATTAGAGGAAGCTCATCCAAAAAATAGCTGTGGCATATGAAAATGTCATAAGTTAATATATTCACATGCATGCCCTGGGCAATTTGAAAAACATTTTACCTACTTCTATTTATCACACAACTTACAAGAAAGCTAGGAACAATTTTGTTCTCAATTGCTGAAGTCAATAGCCTGGTTTGTAAAACATGTCTGTTTTTAAGGCAGGTGTCTCTGCAGACACTCTGATGGCATTTTTTGCAGGTATCACTTAGCGGCAATGCAAGGAGAGAGCAAAGCTTACCACTGCTGAAAGTCTACAGCAGCTCCAGGAGCTGGGCACCCTGCTGGAGCATGTAAATCATAAAGGTGATGCAAGGAATTATGGACTTCAGGTTTTCATATGAAATCTCTTCTAAATCCTACAAGGATCCCTAAAGAAAAAATTTTATGTTGCATAGCAATATTGCCCAAAAATGCCACAATCATAAAATTTCTTGTGGGAATTCTGTGTGTTTACAGAATCTTTCCATTAAATAATGATTCTCAAGTTCCTCTTCAGATACTGAACTATAAGTACAAGTCTAGAATCCAGGACAAGGATTCATGCATGAAAATGCCACAGATTTTAAGTAGCAGGGGAAACTGCTGATGTAAAATATCCAACGTGCAGTAAAGGCTTCAGTTATAAAGCCTTTCTCATCTAGGGGATGGAGGATTATTGGTTAAGATTATATCAGTTTTTGATTTCCAAGGAAGAAAACCATCTCTTAAATATGCCAACAGGAAGTTATAAAGAGAAAGAATATAAAGGTAATGTAAATAAGGTCAAAAAACCAAGTCTTTAAGTATCACTTCCTTGCATATCAGTACCCTTTGAGACTCAGAGTCCTACCAGCTTAATGACAAAAACAAGATTTTGCCTCAGTTAGCCCTGCAAAGAGCTCCAAGAGTGGAATAAATTCTGCTGTGTCAAACCATAGATTCTTTATTACTGATGGTAATGTAAAAGTCACAAAATAAGTCAGATGTTCACAAACTATGATGAACAGGATTAAGTTAATAATTTCAGTTGACTGGATTACTACTGGGTTCATTAAAAATACATATTCAGTGACACACAAGTGTTCACAGTAGGAATCATAGTTGTAGCTGATTTGACTGGAAATTAAAAGTTGGCAGTGCTCTGTATCTCACACACCAGTTGGGGCATCCAACTAGAGCTGTGTTATTTATATAAATTTAATTATAAACTTATCTATATTTCAGTCTTGTATACTGAATTAGATTAACATATCTCAACTCTATGTGTCTTAAAGAGAATTTTCCACATAGAAATTCCCAGCTGCACTTACCCAGGAGGCATATTAATCACATGCTTAGGAAAGTATTACACAAAATCATACCTTAGGATCCTAGAGACAATATTGTATCTTGTATTCCTCCTGGCCCAGTGGCACACCTTAAGACTATAACTAGCCCTTTTGTAGGTGCAGTGTTGGAGAGAAGGAGTCAAGATTGCTCCACCCCTACTTGACCAGCCTGGATAGAGGCTGAGCAGATGGGACAACTACTGAGTTTCTTCTCCCTCTTATGAGAAGCTGATCACCAGTGTAGAGACTGGAATAAACCCAGCCCTCTGCTTACTCCCTAGCACAAGCCAGTGGAGATGACTGTCCTCCCTAGGCATAGTAGAACTTTGCTGTCCTTCAGTCTTTGTTGTATTGAAACTAGTATGGGTACGTGCTGGTGATGCCTAAACTCTCAGTCTGGTTTTGGCTGATTTCTGCTGTTGGTAGAAGTAGGCATCACAGCAACAGGCAAGGGAATGATCCTTTGCCTCTACAGGGAAATGTTTAGTTGTGACACCTGCACTAAATTTAAGGCCAGAAACAACATTTCTGGTGAATGCCAATGTACCCAAAAATGTGACTTCACTTAACTTAAATAATAAAAATAATTATTTTCTGTTAACCACATTGGAAGTCTTGGCTTTGACTTCTTTTTCTCTATGGTCAGATTCCAAAACTAGTCAAAAGACGGAGAGTCAGAATTCTGCTATTATGCCAGCTGCAGGAATGGGGCATTGTGCAAGGGTACACAACACATGGTCCAAGAGTCTCCTCTGAGGTTCAGGGCGGGTGCTCAAACAACTATCTGGCTTTTCTTCATCCAGAAAAAGAAAAAAAAGCAATTTGGTTCAGACATTCCCCCTTCCCCCCTTGTTTATTTCCCTTTTTCTAGCTTGTTGGAGTAGCAAAGCCAAAAAACAAAACGCTGCACTCTTGCTTTGAAAATATCTTTGGCAGGTAATTGGTGCATAACTGTCAATGCAATGAGCAACAGCAGCACACTGCAGCTCATCAGCATTCTAAAAGGAATTTCTGGAAGTACAATAGACTGCAACAAATCACTGGTGTAACAATTCCCATTTCACTTGTACCTGTACCTCCTTCTGAACTGTTAATATTTTGCGACTGTATTAACTAAGGTTGTTATTCTCCATGATTCCTCCGTCCCATGAACTCAAAGTTAATCCTTTGCTTATTATTTACTCAGAGCACAGACCACGGGATGGACAGTCGTTATTATTTCATTTTTAAGCTTATAGAGTTGATATCAAAGAAGATGTTTAGATTCATTTAAGAATACGCAAAACTAAAATATCTGCACATCTGAAACCCTTGATTTTGCTCAAAGAAAGAAATTAAAGGGAATAAATAAAACCACACATTGTTTTTCAAAACCAGCTTTGACTACAGGTCAGCTAGACACTATGCTTGCACTGTGTTTGCTTTTCAAAGAAACCTTCTCTGTCTCACTAGTAGCTTTCAAATGTACAAAGAATGAAGGCTAGCCGTGAGCCTGAGCTCCAAAATCACACAAGTTCTAGTGCCTTCAAAGTTTACATATTTCCAACATACCTTTTTTGTAAACCCACTAAACTTGCTAGCATGTGTGTGTTGCTACTTTCCATTTGCCTCCAGAAACCAGGCTTGGCTGGAAAGAAGTGCCAGGTGAAAGCTACACAACAAATTAAGGATTCAAATAGGATGGCATTAGAGAAAACACTTCTTTCCTTATCTTAACAAATTTCAGTCTTAGATGAATGTAACTCTGTGTTTCTTTATCTTTGTCACATGCTTGTCTGTATTTAGAACTTAAGAAGAGAAGAAAAACTGCAGCAGACGCATGCTCTGACACACTGGTGATTTTAAGCTTAATTCTTTACCTCCAGATTTTTCCCACTCATACTGCACTTTCTTTTCCTACTGCTGTAACCATGTACTTGTCTATCGTTCAGATGTCTAATGTGACATCCATCCAGATGTACTTCCCTTATCCTCTACTGTAAATATATTTAATCACACCAGCCTCCTCAATGTTACAGACTTTGCACCTGCTCTGCTGATGAAAGTCATACATACACCTTTGTAAACTTGTAAAAGCCACAGTCTAATGAAGCATCCAGAAGAAAAAAAAAAATGTATTTTCTGGCAGAGAACTCAAAAGCAGAAAAGCTGTGTTTCAGTTACCCCTAGGTTATCAAAAAGCCTTAAGCAACTTCTGTTTGGACCACAACCTCAGTAACAAAACTCATAGGTAGAATGTTCTCAAATCAAGGAGCTAGAGAGTACTTTTTAAAAAAACAATCTGACAATGTGTATGTATCAGATTGCCTCATTAGGAAAGATCTGTCTGAAGGTAGTTGTTTACTAGAGTCAAATTTGTGTTTTAAAAGACTAGTAGATTATTTTTCCTTCTCTCTGATTTTATTAAAGGAGTGATTGTCTAATAAGACTGGCTGATAACAGAAATACAATTTTAGCTATAAATATATAAATAAGTCTTAGTAATAAGTCTGGTTTTATGATAAATTTTAGATTCTATAACTTGTGTTTACTGGGTAGACATGTGACTTTAATTATACTATGCAGAGGCTCCAGCACACAGCAATCATTTGGACAAGTTTGCAGAAGAAATGAGTATATCAAAGACACAGTCAATACTTTCAACAGGATCAGAATAACCTTCTAAGGGATGCAGTTGCAGGAACTGCAGGAGCACAGTTTGTTTTGTGTAGTTACAGCATCACAATCTGTTTAATCACCTACCTGATATTTTCATTTGCACATGGGAATCCATCAGTGGTATTCAGTAGGAGTTAATCAGTCAAGGATCCAATTTACCTAGAATTTATATGATTTTTCTTTGCAGTCATGCATTTTTTGTTTTTATCTTAGTAGTTTCAGATTTGAATCATTACTATCTTATTCATGCATAGTAGTATTTTACTCTTCAAATAGACCCCTTGAAGTCAGCAGAAGTGCTTTGAAAGTAAATCAGTCTGCTACATTCAATGTATGTTTTTCCTATGAAATTTGGAATTTCAAAACTGATGAAATAATTTGGTCAATATTTTAGAGACATAATCCAGTGAAAGTATGAGTTGGCAGAGCTCCACTAATTCAGTCCACTTCAACAGAACTATTTCAACTTACATGAGCTGAGAAGCTGATCGAGAGTATTTACCTAAGTGTGTAAAACAATATAAGAAATCTTTACCTCTCTCTCACAGAATTAGCATGTGTTTTACATTTAGCTGATCAATCTATGGTATTAGGCATGCAAGCAGACCACTGCACCAATCCATGTCCAAAGACATGTAATAATTTTCCAATGACCAATAGCAGCTTGTGTCAGATAAAGATAAGCAGTGAAACTCTGAAGCTGTCTCTGTAATGTTGTCTTCCAGTAGCACAGTGTTTGTATTTTCTTTAGAAGTCTTATTTTTTTCTTGAGGTCCATTTTATCTCATAATCAAAAAAAGAACCTGACCAGAAGTTAGTGGTTCAATAAAGATGTTTAGAAACTGTTTTCTTTCACTCCACACAGGTACAAACACGCAGAAAGTAGATTACAAAGGTATTTTCAGTTCTGTGATGCATTTTGGAATTGTGAAATCGAAAAGCTTTTTTTTTTTTCCAAGTTACTAAGGCCTTATTTACAAGATCTGGAGCTTTCTTTCACACTCTGAAGTTGTATAGACAATTCCATATGCAGTGATGGACAGTAGTTTGTTATTTTAGGTTTTGGTTCATTATCATAACAGAGTATTACACTTTTATTTGTCATCTTGCAGGCGATTAATATTTATATCAGCCACGCATGATGTTTATTTCTTTTTTTTAGCATTAAAATAGGACTTAATTAACTCATTTTTATTGAAATCTGACTTTACTGCACATTAGCCAGTGTTATTGCTGCAAACATGTAAATCATTGTGAAAGTAATTATTTTTCTTATTACTGACTTTATATTCCAGAATGCCTGCTGATTTAGTCTTTGAGCAGACTATGAAAATTTAACTTAATAGTCCCAAACATCACTTAAGGGATCTAAATCCATAATAAAAACATAACCAACGAACTGTCAATTTTTGCATGATCTGGGGTTTTTTTTGAGTAACCTGGTGCAAAAAGAGCAAAAGCTGAACCTGGCTTAAGGGAAAATTTTCCAAACAAGGGAATGTAATTGTCTAGTTTAGCTTGTGCCGTACCCTTCTGCACTGCCTCACTGGCCCAAGGAAGTCCAGACAGGTGCAGAATAGTGCTGAGCTTGGAAATTTTTTCTAACTTATTCAGAGGAAAGGTGGGATGGGAGTTTTGAGGTCCACACTGCCAGACTGCAAAGCATTCTGAAAGCCTTTGCAAAACTCTCCTTCCAGAAATTTTACGTGCTGTTCCGCCTGTATCTTCACAAATGTGCCTTTTTTCTTCTTTACAAAGGACCATGAGTTAAACTAACTATGGTGGGAACAACATGTTAGTAACTCCTTCACTGAGCTAAAAATTGGTACAAACTTTCATTTAGCAGAGTCACATGCTAACAACTGACTTCTATAAAGGCCGTGTCTATTGTCACTATCAGTTTATGAACTGAACTTGGTAACAACACATATACATTGGTTGAAATAAAGTTAAAGTACATCTTCAAGTACAAGCGAAAGAGTAACCAAAGTCCTTATTTTCCAGGATCTTTCTTCACATTTCCTATAGGAAATGCTGGGTCTGACAATATGTCTCCATTAATTACACAGACAACAGGGGTATATAGGCTACACAACAATAGGTTTGTAAATGACTTCAGAGATTATTTAGTTCAGCTGATTATGGTTTCAGGTGAAACATTTTGAAGGGAAAAAACCAACAATAGTTCATCTTGTATAATGTAAGTTTTAATTTAAAGAAAAATAAAAATTAAGAAAAATTTCAGACTACTATTCATATTTTGATTTTTTTTTTCAAAGTGTATTTGTATGTAATAGGATGGGGTTTGCTTTTATGCTACAATCATTTCACCTGCTAGATTTTCATATTCTGCAAACCCAGGGTGATTGATCAACACAGCTTCTTGCCCTAGTGCATAAACAACCGTACCTGTATCAGTACTGATAGATGTTTATCTAATGTTTTCTAAAAGTCCTCCAGGCATGAATATCCTTTATTGCCTTCAGGGACTCTAATCCATTGGTTTATTCTCCTAAATGGTGAGATTTTTATTCCAATATCTAACCTGAATACTCCTTGCTGAAAATCAAACCAATTATTTTCTATTTATCTCTCAGCTTATTTATTTGTCACTTTGAGTCTGTCCTAACAGATTTGTCGTGGAAATTATCCAAATACTTGTACAACTTCCCTTCTTCATTCAAGGGTATGACATTTTTTCTGTCCACACTTTTACCAGTCTCACAAGCCATTGGACTATAGTTGATGGTTTTGGTAGAAACATATGGAAAAATCATTTAAACCTTTGCTTTTCAGAAGTATCTCACAGTAAGAAAATAGGGCACAATGTACTAGGTAGACTGTAGTGGTGGTGTGTCTGCAAGTGGCAAACAGCAGCTGCTTAGGAATAAACAAGGCAAGCAGAAATCATGCTTCTTTTAATACCACTCACTCAGAAATATATGGAGTCAAAAATTACATCCCTATGTCATTTTCTAGTGATATTTTATAGATTATATTTCAATTCATGATCCCAGGAGAATGCGTCTTGGGATTTATACAGTGTTAAGAAAAATATTTGTTTTCCATCTCATCATATTTGATCCCCTGTTGGCATATGATAGAAAAAAAGTCATTTTATATTGACCTGCCTAGTATATTCATAGGTTCATACATTTCTATCATTCACCGCTCATACAGGCTTTCATTTCTCTCCCAACAAGCATAGGAGCAGTCAGTGAGCCAGGGCTGTGTCTCCCAGCCAGGGACAGCGGAATGGGCCTTCTGGCCACAACATTAAAAATCAAAAACATATTTAACAATATCATAACACTTCTCCTGTGCATCTTCACCAGTTTCAAGGCTTCTGTAAATACAGAAACATATGATACTTATTGCCCATTTCTACCTCCTACTTGCAGAAATATTTAAAGATCTCATTGGACTGGCAATGCAATTACTTAAATAAAATTAACTACTTTTCAAGAATCCCACTCCAACACACTGATCAAAATAACGTGATTGCTTGTGTGAGTTAATAGAAAATAGCCAAATCTTCTTCCGTGCCATATATTCTCAGTTAGTAGTTCCTTAGCAATTAAAATAATATTCCTTGCAGAGAAGGACAAAAATCTGAAAACTATATGTCTAGCTGGTATTTACTTGAGGTATAAAACATAAATCAAATTTTCCAGGGTTTTGACATTTTTATGTGTTTATGCTATTTTGAGCCAACAGCTTAACCCACGCTCAGTTTTGTATCGTAATACATTTTATGCTCAATGCAATATGTGCCAAACTTTTTGAAGGGGAAATAGTGCCCAGAGTTAGCACAGGGAACTGGCACCTTCTGGCAGTTTGCTGGGATAATGTACTGTTAGTTGCTACATTTTCAGTGACCAAATGTAGATCTGTTTTAAGATCGTCATCATTAGCAAATCATGAAGAATACTCTTGTAATTTTCAAAAGTAAAAGTTTTTAAATCAGCTGTATTTTGCTAGCTTTTTTCAACATTTAAAAACTCATACCACATAAATACAGGGCATGATATAACTCACAGTACAATGTGAGGCCGGCTGACAAGGCAGGAGGTGAATCCATTCTAGTCCAGGTGCAGTGAAGGTGCTGCCAGCTTAATTACTTTTGGATTCAACGTCTAATCATCTGCACCTGCTTTCTGGATCATTCGTTACGTTATGAGACGTTTAAAGGCTGCATTCATCTTCATGTTAGAAAACACATATTTAGATGGAATAGACCTGAGTAGCATACAGAGAACAAAAAGCACAGAGCAAAATTCACTCCTATTGTAATCCCATTCCTTAGGTGAGGGGATTTATTTAGACCAAGTTGTAAGGTTCTGATCTATCACACATGCACTTAGCCATCAACAGGAAGATTAGCTGCACATACTTTTTTCTGATGTCTGCTTTTAAAAGATTCTTATATGAGGAGTTAAAGTAGATTTGTGCTTTTTTTCTCAATATGTATTATATTGTGATGGGTACTAACTGAAAGGATTGTTTCACATACACCTCATAGATATGTATGTGAATGGAAGATAACATTGAGTTTGGGTTTGAAATCACCACTGCTTCCCTTCCAAGTTGTTTTGCTGTTGCTACCTCTATTAGTTCTACATAAATATTTCAGCTTCTTCTGTTTCCAGAAAACATATAGTTTTACCACAGGTGGATGTAGATATTAGAAACCCTAAAAGACCTTGCATTAAAAGGAAATATGTAAAGTTTTAAACACAATTAACATTTACATGATGTTATGTCTGGTAGAGAATTTCCACTTTGCAAAATATTCATTTAAGAAAGACTGAGTTCCTAGAACTGTTATCACAATGTCTAGAGGACAGGCCCTGAAACATTTCCTTGGTCAGAATGGAAAACTGAAATAGCAGCTGTGAAAATATTAGCTGAGAAATTTTTCATGCCACACAGCACTTAGACAAGGAATAGGAGTCATCCCGAAAGGTCATTCCCCAAACTAGTGTGAGATGTCTTAGTCTTCCCAAGCAGGCAGGGAAGTGATTATCCCAGGTCCCTGGAAGGTCAAATTCAGCTTAGGAGTTATCACATATTAGTTACTTTCTATTTCTTACAGATAAGGCAGCTCACTAAGTTCAAATATTACAAGTTAGTCCTTAAAATTTACACAGAAGTAGTTCCTTTTTAGCATGTTATAGCTGGGCAAAGCATGTAACAAGTTGTGCAATCTTCAGTAGTCTGGCACTAAGTCCTTTCACCTGCTGAGCCAATGGAATGTAAATGTAGTAGACTTTTATGTATTTTACCTAATTATCAAATATTCCCTATGCATTCTTTAGAATGTAAATGTCAGGATTTCATAAAAATTTAAAGAAATAAAAAACTACCACAACTCAGCTCCCTAACATTTTCACTGTCTGACTTGGCAGTAGTTGTACATATACAGCTAAAAAACCCTAAAAGATGTCGACTGCTTCCTGAGAAGCAGATGGTTTTGTGACTAGAGCTGCAAGTGAGCTCCTAGTTATCCATTTACTTGTGCCTTATCATAGATGCTTTTTTTGGATGACAATTTGGGAGTGAGAACTGTGTCAGGCAGGAAGGATCAATTTGTGTAGGTCAGAAATAATATCCTATAGAACATTCTGTGATTCTATATAAGACTGAAGAGCCCTTCTGTCAAATCTCAGTTGCCAAAACCTTGTCTGAAGATCTCGGGTAATACGGAAACAAGAGGCTGGCAACACATCCTATCAGTTTCAACTCTAATGGGAAAGAGGCAGAAAAAAGCTGCAGGAGTGTAATCCTTTGGTGAATACTAAGCCAGTAGGAGAAGCATTTTAGACAAATATATATATACACATTTCTTTTAAATAAGCAGGCCACTGAAACATCAAGATAGCTGTTCCTTCCTACTTCAGTTCTGCCAGTGGACTCCTGAAAAATTCCATAAAACAGACCCGTCGACAAAAAGAAGGCAGGGAGCATATATATTTCTATATATATGGACACGATATTCACTTATTTTTCCCTACACTTAAACACTATGAAGCCAAAAAGGACATTAAACTAGCTCTTCAGTAAGTAAATTACATGACTATTAGCCCTCCGCTAATTTAGACTTGTGTTATAAGTAAAAATTTTGTCAACATAACTATTATGAATGTGGGGAAAAAACAAACCGCGCTTACTAACATACTCATGTCAGTGAAGACTTAAAAATAGATGTATATTAGCACCTCATTTGATTTATGCTGTATTAGAGTAAGAATTATTTTGTCATAATAACTTGCTTCTTCAATCATCCCTTAAGGTATTTTGCTCAATGGTATACTTACATAAAAAACAATTCTTGAGGTGAAGACAAGTGACTAGCATAGTGGTAAGATTGAGAACACCTAACTCACCTCTTCATTGGTAGCTGGCCAAGTGAGGAAGCTTGTTCCGTCCTTTCTTACTTGCCTAAAACTTTAAAGCCATCATGGATGCCTTAAATAGCATCTTCTTTGACTGCCCAAGCTATTAGACCACAGCCCTCAAAATTCATTTCCTCATCAATTCAAGGTTGCTTAAGCAGCTCAATGTAAGTCAGAAAAATCAGTCCTTGTGAGTTTAAGCCTAAATCTTCCAAACAACACAATCGGACACTTCTGCTGAAGAAGTTCTTTGTATCTAGACTCATGAAGCTACATCGTGCATAAACAGAAGAATATCATAACCACTACATCATGACATAGCACAAAGGCAATGTGTTTCATCATTTCAGTTAAAACTGAACCATTTTGCACACATCAATATTCTAAACATTTGTTAAGTGGACAGATGACATCAGTCTAGGATTAAATAATTATCTGGGCAAAGATTAAATACTAACACAAAAAGTATGTATATGCTAGAAAAACACATCTAAAATCCCATTTTTGTCCCCTGACAATAGGTGGACTAGAGACACCTTCCTTGTTTTACTCCAGACCCCAGCTACAGGGTTTAAAGTCTACATTTGAATACACACTTCACCATTCAGGTGTCCGATTAATCCCATTTTATTAGTCACCTCTTCATTTTGCTCACCGGCTCTTTCTCACTCTGGCTACTGCCTTGATTGTACCATGTTAATTCTGAATGTTGATAGTATAGCAGTTTGTTCATCCCACTCTCTCACAAATAAGTAGATAAGAGTATCTAAGCTTGGGGGCTGGGGGCGGGGAGTGAGGGGTATCTTCCATCCTCTACTAATCCTGCCTATGAATTGTGTTTCATAGCCATTTTTAAACAAGCTTAATTTTGAGCATATATATTTCAACCTTTTCAATCCTTCTGACTGGATAACTATTCCGTTAATGAGCATTCAAGCTGTAAATAATAGGTAGATGACAGTAAAATATCTATCCCTAAAAAAGCCACGATAGAAGTTAAAATGGCAAACCCAGTTGGCACACATCACATAATACATTGGGTAGTTGAAATTTGGTCATTCATTACTATCACGGTGTGTAGAAGGGACACAAACTGACATGATATGAACCTGTTCTCTTGACAAATTCTTTTTTAATGGCAAAAAGCATAGTAAAAACTGAAAAATATATTGTTCTAGCTTAAATCAAGCCTCTTCTCCCAAGTGACAGGGGACAGGAGGAGAGGGAATGGCCTCAAGCTCCGCCAGGGGAGATTTAGGCTTGAGATTAGGACAAAGTTCTTCACGGAGAGGGTGGTTAGGCATTGGAATGGTCTGCCAAGGGAGGTGGTTGAGTCACCCTCCCTGGAGGTGTTTAAGGTTAGGGTAGATGAGGTGCTTAGGAGCATGATTTAGGGATTGGTGGGAATGGTTGGACTCTACGATCCGGTGGGTCTCTTCCAACCTGGTGATTCTGTGATTCTGTGATTCTGTGATTCTGTGGTTCTGTGGCAGAATAATATACTTAAACTTGCAGCCTTCTGAAATGCAGTATGATATGCAATTTCAGCTGCTATCAATTCCCCAGTTAAGACTTTTTTATATATAGGAAACATATATTTCTCATATACTAGAAACATGATCATGCAACCATAGAACCAGATAATCATGTCAAATTCAGCTGTGAAAAGCCTTCTGTCAGGTACTCCATACTGAAATTCCCTTCAGTTTAGTTACTGGCATAGAATTGATGTTCTCCAAATGAATATTCTGTTAGCATATTTTAAGAAACACCATATTTGCATAAACTGAACATGGAGATTCAATAACTTTGTTTAAGTTAAGACAAGCATTGCATAGACTGATTAAATTCTAGAATTAAAAGAGAACACACAGAACAAAGCAGATTGCTCTGTTACATTAATTTCTTCTCTTTTTTAGTATTCCTTAGGAGCAGATCAAGAAATATTTTCAGATTAGTATTGTAGTTTTCTCACCTCAGAATCTCCTATTCAGTAAATAAATTGGTCCTCATCAGCAAATTTTTACTCAGTGTTCATGAAACTTTTATACAGATTAAATTTTCATTGTGGCCAATACATATCAACCAATATAAAGTCCCATGAAAATAACCTGTAAATGTTTCATGGCTGCCTACAAGTCAAAAAGACCATGCCAAAGGGTTCTAAAACTCCCATGCTATTTCTTCTGTTCCAGGAATTCACAGCATGAAATACAGCACAGTTAAATTTGATGATTAGGTATATCTATTGTCTTATTATTGCATAGAATATTCAAATAAAAATATAATGAGACATTTTTCAACACCAAATTCCTAAGGACATTTTTTTTTTTTTGAAAGGTCTAATCTAACAGGACTTTATAGGAGAAATAAATGAGATAATTAGGCTAGAATTAACTCTTACTACTTATGCACATCTCAAAGCTGCAGTAATAACTGATACATGCTTTTGACAGAGTGGCATCTGGTGACTTTTCTCATTCTGAGTTAAGGTTCTGAATTAAGAACTTTGCCAGAAAACACTGAGCATACTAGTTCTGCACATCAGAGTCTCCCCATACACAATTGCACTTGTATGTCTTTTCTCACTGCAGTGTAGTCTAGTGTATGAATTTTAGAAATCTCTGTAGTACATGAAGTCAGTATCTAACTAATGTTACAAAAGATGGGTGGAAATGTCTGATGGTTTCTCCAACTAGTGTGTGGTGATTAATGACCCTAAAACTTTTTCAAGCAAGCATCCAACTGCCATTGGTCAAAGCAACAGCTCATTGAGAGCTGTAGAACAAACAGAAAATCACAAATTTAAACCATGCAGCACATGAAGGAGAAGGTGTGATTTGAGATATCACAAAATGTAAAGCTGTATATAATCAAGAAGTGGCACATGTATCACATTCTGTTATTAATTTGAAATGTTTAATCATTGAAAAATGTATTCTCAAAGAATTTCTGATAAGATTTGGAGAATCTCTTTCCCTCTTGGGAATTTATATTCTATTTTATAAGCAGCCTGTTTCTTTCTGTCTTATCAAATTCTTTAGTTATACCCTAGCTTTTTTTTTTACTTATTAAACTGGAAGGAGACACCAGCATGACAATTTGTAGGTACAAGTATGATAATTGCTAGAACATATCTGCATCTGGACAGACCTTGCTCTGTAAAACCTAATCATCTTTTTCTTATATCTTATCCTCTCATAGGGCTTCAGAAGCTGACTGGGTAGCTTCTGCAAGAGCAGAACAAAGAAATTATTTACTAGAGTTGATTTAAGGCCATACAAGCATTAAAAAAACTCTCACACTAGTGAGACTTGGTTGTGACTAAAGCAAAACCAAGAATATAACAGCACTGCTTAAATCATACATATGAGATCTTACAAAAAAAGTGCCATAAAACATAACTTCGAACCTATAAAATTCTCTAAAAAAGACATTAGCCGAAGCCATAGGCCAATGTTCTATGTACCATGTGCTCCCTTCACTAATCCATAATTACTAACAATGCCCTTTATGAAATTTAATTGCTCAAATTATTTCAATGGCCATTAGTACTCTAGTGATATATTCAAGCACAATGACAACAGTTTGCTTCAGGCTCTGCAATTTAGGAGCCTTAAATTTGGCTTGCAAATTGAAAACTCTAGGGTTTAATGATCTAAAATGATGAAAATTGGAACATATTAACCTATTGTGGAAATTAAACACTCCAAGATTTAGGAACTAAAGACACACCTCCAAAGCAACTCTTCACATGAAAAGACAGGATATTATGCAGACAGTCCAATGTTCACATCTCTTGGATTCAAGAGCAAAAAAGGGCTATGTAAATTCCAGATCTGGGAATGGTAAATATTAGAATAGTAGAAAAAATTTCTTCCTCCACTGAAAGTGTCACTGCACAACAACAGCTACTCAACCCTTGGGCATGTGCAAGGCTTTTATGAGAGGCAGACCATGCTGATTAATAAGTAAAATCCAGTGCTGTTAGCCTGAAGCATATTAAACAAAGAGCTGGTTTCATACAGAAAGAAGTGTAATCAAATAAGAAATAAAATTTCCTGAAAGACACCCAGGAACAAAATTAGGACCAACACAAAGTCATCAAAGCACAACAATGCAGCCCACTTCAGCAAGGGATTTCCTGAAATAAAGCAGCCAAGGATTTCTCCCAGGACACCAGCATCTGCTTGCAGTCAAGTCAATGTAGCGCTCCTGAAAAACTGACAAGTTACCTAGAGCTACACTGGTGCAATGGAGATCAGAATCCAGCTCATAGTATTCATCTACATAGCTTGAGGGAAGCCAGCTGAACTACTTTGATTCTGTTTCTGAAATGTCTTTAATGCAAGATTGGGCATTTTGCCCATTGCTGAACCACTGATAAGAAACTCTGCCTTAACTGAAACTGCCTTATAACTTAAGGGAGCTTTTCCTCTGGGATTACACAGCAAGCAACCCGATTTGATTTCTTTTTTTCTGATGTTACAAAAATGAACTTGTGCTTTCTACCTAGAACTAAAGCCTGCAGTGACAGCTAAGCACCAGGGCTAGGAGAAAGCTGGCCTGAAACTACTATCTCCATTTCTTTTCTAACCTCGACCTCAAAATATTTCCTTCCATTATTACTAAGAAGGAAAGAACTAGTGACCTGGATAACTAACTTTGGATTTGATGCAATTGTTAATCATGTAAGAATTTTAAATAAACACAGGACTTTTAAATAATATAATTTTGAAGATTTTTTTTTTCTTTGCCTGAATTATGTACTTTCTTTAAGAAAGCCTGACAAAATTTAGCAAGTGAAAAATTATCTTAAGGACAGTAAATTCATAAAGGTCCAAAACCTGATGCTGATGTCACTCTCAACTGCATAAACCAGAAACCACTCTATTTAAATCAGAAGAGGTGTAAAGGCATTGAAACTCCTAATTCACATTTACTGTTCAGGTATCTGAGCAACTCCCAGGCTTCTATAAATGAGCCAGAGATAGAAATAGTCTTAGTACTTTCCTCACAAACAAGAAAGCAAACCAGCAGCAGTCACAGTCTGAAACAGAGGTTGTATTGTGAGCCCAAACTCAGCACAGGCTCAATCAACAGCACAAAGTCTGCGTTCTGGCACAAACACACAGCCAGTGCATTACAGTCGCTTCCCCCTCTTGAAGGTACACGCCTATACAGCCTGAGCAATGCTTTCAGCCGTGCAGAAAGTACTAAGTATGTAATTCTCAGTGACAAATTTATGACTGTTCAATACATTTCAGATGCTCAGATCTTGAAGAAATGTAGAAAAAAAAGTCCACAAAAGCATCACCTCACCCAGGCAGGATGTCTTTTTCTCTGCACAGCAACTGGAAGCTCAGGTGATCTGCCCATTTTGACCCAGAGATATTTACACTTCAGGGCATAAGCCTCAGCAGTGTGAGATGTGAGAGCTCTGCTGAAATGATGTCAGTTTTATTCTTTAGGCGATTTTTCTAGCTAGGATCGAATGTTACACAATTACAAATTTATTGTCAGTCATATTTACCTAGCAAGTGGTACTGTAAAAAGTAGACATGTAGCAGAATTAACAGGATATTAACAAAGATGTGAATAGTCCAAGGCAGCAAAATAAACAGGGGAGCAAATGGAACAGCCAAACAACTTCACTTCCTCATCTGAGTTATTTATATTTTTGGACCACTGCATTATTTTCCAGATCACTTTTTTTGGTAAACTTCATCTGCCAGAGAGATGAATTTTCCCCCTTGTTTTTGTACTTGATGAAAGTGCACTGTAGTGAAAAACTGTGAAAAGTATATAGCTTTTTAGAATGGAAATCAATTGGGGGGGTTTTAAGGAGCTAGTAGTGAGGAATTGTTTCTGGAGGCTAACCATACTTGTAAAGTGAAAATGTAATAGTTGTCTTTCTTAATTAAAAGTTCCTATTTGCTATGTCTGCATAAAAATATTTTAAAATATTGCTCTGAAAGTCTTCTACTTTCAGAAGAAAAGCAAAGAACATCTATATATTATGATTTTGAGACAATTATTACTTGGTGCTCCTGGCTTCTACTAGTGGATTCAACATTTTTCATACTCTGTTTCTGTATGTTATACTTTGGGAGAAAGTGACTTACAGTCTAAAATGGCATTGATTTCCATTGGAAAAAAAAAGCTTTCTTCATAGTATTTTAGATAATATTTAGATAGGATGTGTTTTCTTAGAAAGAACATGAAAGAATAAGTTTCTTTTTTGCAATATTGTTTGTGCATATCACATTTCTCAGCATACCTTTATGGTGGCACATGGTAAAATACTGAAAATAAGGACAAAACCAAAATCACTTAAGCAAATTATAAGTTACATAGAACTGCGTATCAACCAAATAGAAATCAAAATATAACTGTATTTATAGATGTGATGCAATTATTTATTTATTTTGAATACAATCAGGAATTGAATCATAAACTGACTTTTCATTTATTGACCATTAAAATAACTGGAAAAACAGAAAATTAGTGAGAAAAGAGTAAAAAGAACATCCATTAGCACAATAATTAAAGAGCAGAACAAAGACCAAATCTAGTAGAAATCAATGAAATCAAAACAGACAACCACATGTGAGATGTAACTAGAGAAAACAATAATTCTGCAAATTATCCTCAAACTATCTAATGAAAGAATGCAAGCCACCATGCTCGGGTTCAATTCCTTTTTTAGAAGATGTTATTGAAACCTGTTTGCTCAGCTGTAGTCCCTTGCACAGGCAGTGTTAGAGAAACTACACACAAACTTATAATCATTCTTGACACATTTGGCCAGAGCACTCGTAAGAACTCTATTTAGAAAGGCCCTGAAGAGAAAATAATTATTTATTAAGTTCTGATTTGCATTTCTGTGAGGAAATTTCCTGAAATGATAAAGAAGGAATTTTCAGTGATAAATATATCCTGGACAATATATATTTCACTGTACTGCAGATATAATTTTTCCTGTGATAAGAATTTTTTTCAAGCATCTGTAAATCAGTTGTGAGTTTTTCCATTTCTAAACCCACTATCTTTTTAAGATTCATTTGAAAGATGCTTTGACAAGGAAAACTATTACTCTTTATGACCCACTGAAATGCCATACATGATTTAAAGTGAAGTCTAAAATGGCCTCAAGTAAAGTCACATCTTGAAGCTTGACACATGGCTTCTGGAATTAAATCAATGCCAAGCAAAGACGTACATACATTTTCATCATTTCGCTTCATCCATCCATCAGAAACCTTTGTGACCTGTCAACTTATAATATTTTGTGAACTAAGAAGTAGGAAAAAATAACTGCTGTTTCTAACGTTGATGATAACCTGTTCAAACTTATTGCTGGTACAGAAATTAAGGCATAGGGAATGCTTCAATGTTTTTGTAAGATTTAATATTTTCATTAATTTAACTGTATAAGAAGACAAGATTTTAAGGTTCCTTAAGACTTCATCATGAAAATTAGTAGTTACTTTTATAAAGCCCCTGTGCAAAGTGAACATGTAAAAATAGTCTTCATATCCTGCAAATTAGTCATAGTCCCATCACAAAACAAAAAGACAAGAAAATCTCATCTTCTGTATTAATACCTTTAGAAGAGAACACTAGTTAATGATACCTACTGGAAGAAATTGAAAAAAAATGTTTTGCATGTTGAGACATGTAGAAAGACAGGAATATAACAAGACAAGCATTTCTTATACTAAGAAAAGAAGAGAAAATGTGGAAGTAACTCAGAAAATCAGAAGTCTCTTTTTAAATATAGTAGAAGAATCTGGGGTAAAGAGAGATTCAGCACTGAACAAAGAAACACTAGAGGAAAACAACAAGGGATAAAAATACTGAGCCAGAGAGATGAAACAAGTATTGTAACTAATCTGGCTCAGAAATATGTCATACTTTTGAGAGAAAAATGAAGGAGAATAACAAAATAATAATGCTGCTGATCTACTACAGAAAGCTAACTACAGAGAGACAACAAAAATACAATGAAGCTAGAATAGAGGTACAATGTTTAGGAAGAAGAGGTGAACAGAGTGTTTCCAATGAAAACAAATAGTAGACCTAGCATGCAACAAGCTGAATCAATTTGGCTTAAAATAATTTTAAGAGGAATAGCAAGAGACAGTCCATCCCAGAAGAATTAGAAGTCTCTTACAGTCATCCAGCACCAGACATTGTTGTAACAATATTAGAGAGATAAATACCCCTAGGAACTGTATTGTTATGGAAGGCATTAATCATACAGACATATATGGGAGAAACACTTATATCCTTAGTTGAGGCTTTCAGCTTGGGTCCAAAGCAGTATACTGAATTCATATGACACTGATCGCCGATCTAAATCTGTAAAAACAAATCTGAGTCCTTGTGATCTTCCCAGTTCAGCTGACCACCAGACTGAGGATCTCTTTTTGCCCAACTACATACTTCTCAAAGAGGAGCTGATCAGTTTATGATAGTCAGTTACTCAGCCGCATGGGATTAGATCCAGCAAGTCAGAAGGTCTCTCTCTCTCTCTCTTTACTCTGCAGGAACTTTGCTAAGCCTTGAAGTAATCCTTGGAAGTATGAAGAGCAGCACCTGATCAAGAAGTAACAGAATATTACTCGCTTGCACATAGACAGTTTTCACAAGGTAAGATTCCTAAACGCTTTCAGAACACTTACTGAGCAGCATGGGTGACTGAGACAGTCATTTCTCCATCAAGTAAATACTGAGACATCACAGAAGGGAAGCTTGCTCACACTCTTTGATATCTCTCGCTAATAACAGTCCCCAGAGGAGACTAAACTTAGTACCTAGTGATATAAAGTGCATATGCAAAATAAATCAGGATCTAGACCAGTAGAAAAGAATACTTCTGTCTTTTAACTTAAAACAAACTTATCAACGGCATTGTTCCTTAGCTCATGTATAAAAACGATATGCATAAATTTCAACAAGCTCTCAGCAGTTTGTGCAGACTTCCTTTACACACTGTGGACTTAACAGGTTTTTTGGACTGTAACTTTCTTAACATGAGTATCTCCTTCAGATCACACAGATCACTGTTTTTTTTCACTAAGTTAGAGTGTAATACATTTTAAGAGCTCCTTTACACCCAACAGTGTCTCTTTTCTTCTGTGCAACATGGGGCTTGATTTGAATTCAGTAGCTAGCAGTCTTTTATTGTCAACATATTAAATATCATTGTAACCGAGCACGTGAATAGTTTTATTAGCCTGTCACATCATGACAGATAGAAAAGTTTTGTCAAGGGGAGTCAAAATTTTCTACCACAAAGTCAATCTCAGACATCTTATGTGCAGCAAATGCTTTCCAAAGGGAATGTTAAAGGAACACAACATAAACCTAAAGTAGAAAACCAAGCCAATTTACTGCAGTGAAACATTTCATACAGAGCAAAACACTAACTGAAGATGAATAGCCTATTAAAAATGATATCAAGCTATTAGAAGCCAAAAAGCATGGGAAAGGTTCTTTTTGTCGTTCAGCTACTATCACATTTGATGTCATATTAAATTGCCCATTGGGCAAAGCACTGAGAAACTAATACGGGAATGCCTTGTTTGTAATGTTCACTTTCATCTGTGAATTACAAAAGCAATTCATCAATAACAAAACCAGTTTAAATGATGTATGAAGTGAATACAGCATTCTGCAACAACTGCTTCTTCCAGATAAGACCCAAGTATAAACTGATCCACAGGGGGATGAAAACAAGACACTACTGGTTTCCACAGGCTAAAAGCATTTTACTTAGCATGAAGGTCTCTTTAACAAATGCAGTCATTTAGATAAATTATAATCAGGCTGAAAGAAGTCCTGATCTGTACTTTACCATTTTTCCATTAGCACTAAGTACGGTTTTAAAGTGCTGTAATTTGATAACAAGTTCCTTAAATGCCATGTAGTGTGTACAATTTTCTCCATGGACAATGACATGATTCCCCTAAGATAGGTTTAATAAAGCCAAATGAATCAGTGGTTCTGTTAGTTATTTATGAAACATTCAGAAACAGCTGCAAGAAATGTGCAACTTCCTAAATGGGTTCCGCCTCCAGCAGTTGTGTAGACCAGATGGGAGAGTGACAAGCTCCACTTAATGTGTCACAGCATCAGTTCAACCATAAAATGGTACCAAACAAATCTCCTTGGAACAGGAGCCACCTGTTTTCTATCAATATACCTTCTGTTCCTGAAATGGCAACTCTAATTTGTGATGTACAATCTAAAAGAAGCACCCCTTCAGCCCCACACGGCCCCCAGCAAATTGGTTTCCTTTGAAAGAAAAAGCAATGCCTCACTCTTTATAGTCAACCTCTGGCAGTTTTAAAGCCTTTCATTTATAAAGCTTGCTCACAGATTAGTCAGTGCACCATCTTCCCACTGAGAATTTCCCAGCTTAATTATTCCAGTTCAAGTTTGGTTTGTCTTTAACTTTTACTCGGTAGTTATTAGAAACAGAAGTCTGCAATGCCTCCTGTTTTACCTCAGCACCAGAGCACTGGTCTGAAAGACTTATATCTGGTTTCTGCCCATTGCCATTATTTTCCCTACCCTGAACAAGAATATATGATGTAGGGTCTGCTGTAACTCACTCAGGAAGAGGTGTAGCGGTCTCCAGATGTCTATAACAAGTTAGAAATAATCGTGCTGGTCTGGAGAGAGAGACAAAATAATTTAATTAGGAAATATAACCTACATACAAACTTTCTGAATGGTTGTTTCCATAACACAATTCTTGCTTCATAACAAATATTTCTATTTGCTCAGAAAGCTTAGAGGCACAGAGGGGAAACTTTGACTTTCCTTCTGCTTTACACAGTGACATGGAGACTTGACCTTTTCAAACTACCTCTGGGTAATTAGGGGTGTCTAGACTGAGATTTCCACAGCATGTGTGCTGATGCTAGAGTTATACTTAGGTGTTTTGTGTTATGCTAAACTTCAGGGAGTTCACCTTGGCAAAACTGTTTGGGAGCACAACCTTGATGATAACATGCAAACCCTAGTAGGTCTAGTCCCAGAGACATCACGTGTATGACAAAGATCTCTAACAACTAAAAAACTTTTATTCTTAATGATTTCCAAACAAGTCACCTCTTCAGATGTTTAAGTACCTAAACATATCCAATCCTGCTGATGTTTTGCTTGGATGCCATTCATTTATAAAGTGTCAGATGCTGCCTATGTCAGCATCTGTTCATTCATGTGATAACTATTCTATTAGGGAATCAAGATTTCAGCCATTTGAAATTATAACCAGTATGACATTGACAACAGGAGTTGTTATGATGGATGTCAGCTCACTCCAAAGGGTGATGTTGTTCTTAAAGGGAAAGAGCAAGAAAACATATCAGACTCCATAAATAAAATCATATCCATAAACCTTGTTGATATTAAAGAACGGGATAAACGCTGTTTTACATTATTTTTCTTGTGCATGATGCAGATAAGATTTCTTTTTTCAGAAAACTATAAGGTGAGGACCTTGATCTATCCTATGCTTTCATATAGATACTGCAACTAAAGACTGGTTTCATTTCACTGTCCATGGACATGGTATATATTCCATTGCAGTAGTATCTCTGTTAAATGTTAATTAAGAAAATCCTGCATACCATATTTTCAGAGAGCTAGGGTTATTTACTCTTGCCTACACTGGATCACTTTCTTCAGAAACTCCTGTAACTGTATCTTAACTGATACACACTTGCTCTCCAGATATGCGCAGGTTTCCACACTTACAGGTTTTTGTTAAAATAGCACTGAAAATAGCCCTTATGCCAGGGTTATTCTTTCTGAAGTATTTCTGCTTTGCCATAATATTTTATTCACAATTTTTTTTTATTCACAATTATAATTTCTTACAGTCACATTTGGATATGGGAAATTCAGCTGTTTAAAACAAAGCATTTGTCAGGAATAATTAAAAACATAAATTAATTCATTTTTCAATAAAAACTAGGGTGGCATTGAAATTTTAAATGAGATAAAGTAAGTGAAGAATATTGAAACGAAGTCTGTCATTTCACTCAGAAACATCAACCAGTCTTAGGCTTAAATGTGTTGGGGTTTTTTTGTTTTCCCCTATTCTCCTAAGGAAACTATCTCCCTGTGGTTCTTTCCAAGGTCTCCCTTGGATTTATCTCTTTAGTTCATTTCGTGATGCACAGATCATGGCTGAGCAACATCGTGATGTCTTATAAAGGCGAAACAGTTGAAATCAGGACTGACAGCTGCAATTCCTGCCAGGCCCTGCTATGGATCTTCTGTAGGGGAAGAGTGGGAACTGTCTCATATCACAAAAAGTGGGAAAGTGTTAGCAATGGAAATTAGCAGGGAGGAAACATTGCCAAAAGTTTTAAAATTAGTATTCTGATGAAGGCCAGCTTACATATACAATAATACAGGTAGGCATCTTTGCTCAATGAATTTAGAAAATAACTCAAATGTTAAATAGCCAGAAAAGCCTCAGAGTTGTTCATAGGATCCATTCTGTGACCAAAGAAATGACAGACCGGTTTGGAGCCAAATTCCCCAGCTGGTTTGCTTAAAAAAAATGTTAGCATATTTGGTATAAGCATTTAAATTTGATCTGGACAAGTTCTTTGAAGAGGCCTTGTCTGACCTGGAGTCAGTCAAGCACAGGATCCTGTGATAGTGTTCATTTCCATAAGAAGCTAGTAAGACTGGTAACATCACCAGGTTGTCCAAGCACAGAGTATGATGGAACCTACTGCTCACTGCTTCCTGACTGAGGTTAGACCTGAGCCTTCAAGCTATGAGAAGCTTCAGCCTACTGCAATCATCTAGGGAAATATCCCACAACTGCACACAAATGCTTAAAAAATTCTCTTCCACACAGCAATAAGATAGCTATGGCACTGTGTCTCAAATGCTGGTGTCTGCCACAAATCCTTGAAATAATGAACTAATTCCAAGTGATGCCATCTGCAAACTCCTCTGGTTTTCAAACTTCATCAATTTCTTTTACCCGTCCTCAGTACTTCATCAATGCTAATGCATAATTAACCCTGCAGCTCCACAGAAGTGCAAGTTCTAAGCATGCTTTAGAAAACTATTATGTCCTCCAATGAACTTGCTGAATAAAAAACTCAAAAAACCCTGTCAGCTAGATCTAGCTCCCTGACAGCAAACTCTTCTGCTGACTGTTATTGAATTTATTTTAAACAGCATTGCAGCTGAGAGGCATGATGCTAGCTTAAAAATCTCTGTCCATGCCAAACTTGTAGTGCCAATCATGTGATGCGCCTGATCTCATATAAATGACAGAATATGGACAAGCAGACTTTTAAAGAAAATAATAAAATAACTGAAAAAAGACACATGGGGAATTCTTTCAAGGACAAGGGGTAGCATAAAGGCAGCAATGGAGATGAGTAGAAAAACAGAGACAGTAAAGATTAGGGGCTGTATAACAGGAACTCAAGTTGCTGGAAGTTGCTCTGATCCCTTGCACTGAAGAAGATTGATTTGATGTGAAACTGGTAATCATCACACTGGAAAATCTGAAAACATTTCAGATATTAAAATCAAAATGTCATTAAAGATATCCAGCTATTTAATAGTTGTGTAACAGCTGTGACAATCTCATCTCAGAATCCTGAACACAAACAGGTATACAGCATGATCTTTTTAACTGCTAGCACTTTATTATGTATTAATTTATTGTTATGTACTGTATCAATTATGTAATTATTAGTAATATGCAACATCTTTGACAAAACAGTCTGCCAATACTGCAGAGACAAGTTGGTTTATATATTGCACTCAAACTCTGTCAATGAAAACTGTACATAAGTCAAATTCACTTGCTGTTTTAATAAAATATAACTAACACTATTCATTGTAATTAATTTTTTTTCATACTGCTGACATTAGTTAGGTAAGTATCAGAAAAAATTCTTCTCTTGATGCTTTTTAACTCTGCAGCTTCGCAAAGAAACTCAGTTTTGGTAACACACAGCTAGAGAACCTTGAAGGTTCCCCTTGTAAAAGAGAGGTACATGTTCTTATTTTTCATCTTTCACATACATAATTAAGCAAACCCAAACCCAATATTTGTGTGTTCCTCATAAGAAGAATTCATTAAAAATTTTCTTTTCCTCTGTTAAATCACTGGCACAGTCTTCCCCTAGACTGATTCAATACCTTACAGAGGTTGTATTCTAGATACCTCAAAGTTCCATTCTCCAGTAGAGGAACTATGTTTTCAAAGATAATATGTAAGGGTTCAAAGCTGCTGATAGATCACACATACAGAGATGTATACCTGTAGCATGAGCAGGTTTATTTTAAGTGGTGACTTGTTCTTAAATGGTTTTAGTACCTATTTAATGTGCGTACTAAATTTTTTCAGGAAGATCTCAAATCATCTTAAATTACATTTTGAGCCATGAACCATTGGAAAATAACTTTGAATTCTTTCTATACAAAATATAATCACAACAGTTGCCATGAAATTTAGAAAAAATAGAGAGTCAGTATAAATGCTATTATTGACTAGCATTCTAGGACAGTTTATGAAGAAGATCAAATCTCAGAGGATGGCATCTTTCCAACTATAACAGAAACTGCCTAAAAGTGAAAAGGGCAGCTTGTCCCACAAATCTGTGACAAACTGCTTAAAATTCAGTTTTCTATACCAGGACAAAATATTTCTTTCTCTTTATTTGCTAGAGATTATCTTCATGTAGAAGCTTAGTATTTTTCTGTATTAACATTTGGAAATCTTATTTATCAGTTAGACTTACATTTTGTTAAGCACCATCTCACAAGATTTGGTCACCATTGTATTGTACAGTGAAAGAAAACTTAAGAAGATACAGCCAGTGTTGTGAATTTCCCTCTAAAGCTTTTCCAATTGATGATAAAAACTCAGCCACCAATTTATGAGCCAAATGTTTGCATTGGTTCATCTCAGTAACCCAAACAATTCGCAGTTTGTTGACTAGCTTCTCATTGGCCTTGATAGCATATAAAGAGGCTTTTTCTTGTCTTGTGTTTCCAATTCTGTAACAAGACTTTCTAAGCTATTGACAAGTATTCAATCCACCCCTGGAGCCCTACTCCTCCTAATAAAAAAAATTGCACAAGTACTATATTTCTTTAGTGACTTTCTTTGTTATTCTCTATTCTGCTAAGACCTGTCAGTCTCACCTATACAAAGGGGTCTACAGGACTCTACATTTATAATTGGTAATCTTACAGTTTCCAGAGAAATGTCAAAGCCCCAAAGGTTTACTTTTGCCACAGCTCTGAAAGGTGTCTACTGGGATAGTCCATTCAGAAGACTGCATTGGTTCATCATATGAAACAGACTTATTTTCGTTGTAAACCCCCAGATCTACCTACTGCAGTAATCAGGCGTTCATAATTGCTCCCTAAGAGAGCAACCACACTCCCACTCCACATGCACCGAAGCAGTGGCCTGTAAATATCTTAGTCCAGACGAATGAGCAGTGAGTGTTCAGGGGAGTGCATGTGCATTATGAGCCAGAATAGCTGCAGTTACAATGCTGCTCTGAAACTGGTGTGATTTGTTGTTTGCTGCATGTCTTGGTATCATGGCTTCTTTTTCCATCTGACTAATGGTGGTGTAGAATTGGACCTAGCCAGTGGAAGTCCCACCAGACTCTCAACAGAATGGCTGGCATATGTGAGACCCAAAACCTGAACCACAATCACTTTCAAAATGGTTAGCTTGACTGCTCCGTTCTGTAAAGTATTTTCTCGACTCGCTGGTAGAGAAGAGTCGAATGATACCATTTTTATAGCTGCAAATACTTAGGCCTTTGTCAGCCTGTGTAACAGTCCTCACACACAGCAGGCATGAAAGAGTAATCATGAACTTCCTGACAGAGCATAGAAATGAGAGATTTGAGAGAACAATGCTGAAAACCTACTTTATTTACGCCTACACTATGTCAGGCGCACAAACAGAACTTTAGTCTCTTTAAAACTAGAATAACAGATCATTTCATTACTCTTTCAGACACTTAGACACCACTCATAAAGCACAGTGGGCTATTGAAAGTTTCTGCATATGCTTACAGTATGAATATAAATGCATCTTAATGCATGACTTTTTTCCTTTTGGATCTATTTTTCCTTTTCTGCAAATAGGAGGTTGCCAATGAATCCCCCACAGAATTAACTAAAAACTCTTTCTGAAAGTCCAGGCATGGGAGTCATGCCAGGTTACTCTCAATCCCATAAAGCAACTCTTCTGAATGACTGGCTTGTGTTAACCCAGAGGGGGAAGTAGTGCTAGCAAGGTCAGGGTTTTATAAATATTCATAAAAGATTAAGCAAGTGATAGTTTTGCCTTTAGGTCAACATAGGCAGGAACCTGAAATGCATCCAAAACCAGACACCTGCATCTCTTATATCTATTACAGTATTATTCTAGGAGTATAATCCTGAGAAAGCCTTTAGAATTCACATACTGCAAATGATCAGTTCTTTCTTCCCTTTCAACAAATCAGAAAACAGCTCCTTAGACAGCTTCTCATATATCCTCAGCATTTCCTTTCTTTCAGCTTTTTATTGGGTCCCCAGTCTTGTTCATCCTAAAGTAACAGCAGTAGTTCATACCTGTTACTGCACTAGAAACAAATGTGGAATAGCCTACAGCTCTTTGTCATTAGAGGGTTGTTCCTTTTGTTCAACAGTATGACTGCTCGCAATCACATCACGTAATCATGTCCTCAGATGAGGACGTATTCATGTTAATCACCTCTGTTTTCAAGCAAGAATCTCTAATTCAGTTAATAAGACTAGAAAAGACTAATTGAAATATATAAAATATTCTTTCCATATTAATGTTCCACAAATTAACCTAAGACCATAACTATTTTCAAGGAGTGATCAAGATCCCTCCCAGATTTTTTAACTGCCCTACTACCTCTCCTCTGCTAGAACTACTGTCTGGAATATATCTGTGCCTGTCGCTGTCCTCCCTCTAAATAGTCTGAACTCCATGATGCCCATTTCATAGCTCACAAAAAACACATGGCCTGCAAGACATAAAATGAATATTGCAGTGTGAATTTAAATATTGAGTCTGACAGAAATATGAAGCTATCTGGAATTGCAGAGATCAGTTGTTTATGTACAGCAATAATTAGAGACCAATGCCTTAAATGTCTTGCTTTTTTTTTTTCATATGTGACTCAGGCTCATGTGTTTTCTACCACAAATCTCTAGCTGTCAGGATAAACTGTCTAATATTAGCACAGAGACAGACTACAAAGTTCGTTAGCAGGCTGAACAGTGGCAAGCTGCTCTGTAAGACCACCAAGGCTGCCTGAACTCCTGACTTTACAGTTACTTCTATGGATGCATCTCTTGAAAGTTGTTGAATGTTCCTCCTCATTCTGCAAAGCTGGTGTAGATCTTTCTTTTCATCTCTCTCTGCATTAAGTCACCAGAGGTCAACTCTCATTTTACTGCTTATTACTCAAAAGATTGTAAAGTGAGGCGGAAGGTTTATTAGATTTAAAGTACATCAGCTGAAGCACACTTATCAGCAATGATATCTTCCAGTCACCCCAGAAAAGATAGGTCTTACTGTAAATCAGTTGTTAGAGAGACTATTGCTATACTGCTTCCATTTCTTCTGCACATATACATCTTCATCCAGCACTTGACAGCATATTCCTTGCTTGTTTGTTTTCCCCAGTTTAGCAGACATTTGGGGATTCAAAATGGAACTTTTTTAGATTTCTGCTTCTCCAGTGCTTAAAACAAGTTAAAAAATTTTTGCATATAATATTGTTACCCAGGCTGCTTCTGTCCCTTTACAAATCTATTCTGTCAAGAATATTTTGACCTTTAAAATCTGAAAAATGAATAGAAACTCCTTCAATATGCTCCATATGTTAAGAAACAGAGAAGGATTCAGAAAACAGGAAGAAATGGGTAGTCTGGTTCCAACTCAAACCGGCCCGAGACAATCAGAGCTGCTATGCAAACACTAGCTGGCAACTTGTGTCCACAGACATTTTCACTAATCAGACCAGGGTACTGCACTGAATATATTACATATGTCTAAGTATTAATACTTTAGTAGCTTCACTAGTTCAGCTTTGTTCACTATCTTTGTTTATACAGTTGTCTCATAGCTGTTACATTATCTGCAACATTGCACGGTGAATGCCACAATAGCAATTTTAACCTTATATGCCTAAATCATGTACAAGTTTTTGTCCTTTGCTTGCTAAACTTCTTATTAAAGTCACAGAAATAAATAACCAGAAAAATCAACGTATTTTGTCAAATTCTGCACTCAGATGTATGGGGTTGGTAACAGGCAGTACTATTCCACAAGTTATCAGGGTAGTATTGTTATCTTCCTCATGGCCTAAATAAAGTTCCTCTGTAGTATAGCACTCAGTTTTTCAGAACACTAGTAACTCCTTAAAGATCTCACTAAATTACTGACTTCGGAATATAGATTACTTTTTAAAACTTTAACATTTAAATCTATAGCCAGAAAACTAAAAGCCCAATGATACAATAGACAACATATTCACTGTGCATTGTTCTGTTGACAGGACTGTACATTATCTGAAAACAATGAACCTACCAGTACCATAAATTTGAATTAAAAAGCCGAAGGAGGGAAAATGTCAAAATGTGGGTTTGACCTCTCCAAGGATCACATGGCTATATTTGTAATAGATAGAGCCAGAAATAATTGCATTTTGAAGCCAGGAAATAAAAATGCTACCCACAAAATGGATGGTAAATCACAAGATAATAACCAAATAATTTACATTTTTCACAAAGTTCAACTACAAATGAAAATAGAATCAGACAAAGAAATATCAATAAAGCCAACCCACAAATTATATGAAAGAAAAGTTAGTGTTTTTTCTGTAGCTCTGGATACAGCATCCATTTGTAGTGTATTCCTAATATTTAGGAGTATGATTAAGATTTGTATTTGTAGGCTTAATCTAAAGTGTGCTTAAGGTGATTAGAATCTTTTCTTTATTTATAGCTTTCTAGGAATTTTGATCTAGGTTAAGGAAGTTATTCTCTGGATAGCTAATATCTTCTATAACAGCAAGGCATGATAAAGACTTACTACCATGCAGAGAGTGTGAAAGTGTGTATTTTTGTGTGTTATACAAGATGAGATGCTATTTTCCCTACTCTATAAGCCACGAAGCAGCACAGGGTCTTTACACATCAGGTACAGTCAACAGACGCAAATAAAATCTGTCAGTCTATATTATGGTTCATCTTATCAGTATGGAACACCTCCTCTTTAGTAAACATATTACCTTGTCATAAAGTAGACTGAAATCATATTGTCTTCTGCATGTTTGTACACCTACATACAGAAAAGAAACCTGAACAAGAAATAATTACTACTTCACAGCAACGTCACTTAAGAATATTGGGCAACAATAGTCTTAAGAGAATCATGATTCGGGAACTATATAAGTCAATACAAAAAAATCCAATCGGCACAAAAAGGTCAAAAGACATTGGACTTGCTCTGAATTGTCAGAAAATAGCACACTGATTGAAGCCACGGGAGAGCACTGACGGGCAAACTTAGTGCTCTCAGATCTGATACAGCCAGGACATCAAGATTATCATTCCATCAATTAAAAAACTGGTCTGGCATAGTTAAAAGCTAAAAGTATGGTGCGCTCAGTTGTTTATTTTTATGGAAATGTCAGCCTCACCAGAAGTTGTCCTCTTTCACTTCAGAAAATTCCTAGATTTTTCCTAAAAGAAGGAGGACAAAGGTAACAAAACATAACGTTGCAAACTATGGCAATTTCAATGAGCTTAAATTCAAACTTAGGTTTATTCTTTAAAATCTGAAGGCTATTCCACATGACATAATTAGCACAGATTAAAAAAATCCTAAACCAACCACTAGAAACATACTACAGCTGTGAAAGTTAACAGTGAGGAAAAGGTGATAAAAACAGAAACATAACCTACTTTTTTTTCCAATTTGTATATCAAGCAGACAGCCTCCATTTCACACAATTTGTGCTGAACGACAGTTTTTGAGTGAAAAATGCTTCTCTTTACATTACCTGTATGATTTTTGGCAGGAAAGTCATGCCACAGACCAGACTGTCTCCTAGGGAGTAAAGAACACAGAAGAAGGAAAGTGCTTTCTAATTACATTAAAGCGAGAATGTGTAAACAGCAGCCACACAAATTTCCACAACAGCAGCGAGTAGTGGTAGTAGTGCCGCAGCAGGTGACTGTTCCAGGGAAGCAATGCAGGATGCAAAGCACCCTTATGGCCTACTTCTGGCTGGAGGAAAAATGCTAGAAATACACCTTCATGTGTCGTTTTTAGCCACCCAATGCAGCAGACTGCCCATAACCATCCCTGCTGCTTGAGGTGTGAAAGACTTACTTTACATGTAAGATAGAAGAGAGGCAGCGGAGCAAGAAACATGACAGATATGAGGAGTGTGGAAGATTATTAGATACTAGAAATACAATCCTCACCAATAGAATAATAGTACAAATACAGTAAACCAAGGGGGGATTTGTTAAAACAAATATTTATTTAACCTAATATCGATATTTATAATACACAGCTAAATATATGTACAACTACACTCATGTAGATGAGTGCTATACTCCACACAAAATACAGCTTTATGATAACATCTTATGTTTACTAGGTCTGTACTTAGGATATTAATGTAGACATGCAAGTTTCTCTAGTCTTGGGGAAAAGCTACGATAATATTAACAAGGATCACATCAAGAAGGTGCATGATTTATTTGAACACCAGCCTTTCAGCTAACAATTATTCTAGATAAAATTACACAAAACAGAACCCCAAACTTTATACATTTCAAAATAAAAAAGTGTGCATATGCACATACCACCAAGGTGACATGAATATGGAATTCATAAAATAAATTGTTGATGAATTACACTTGTTACCTCTCCATTTCAGACATGTACAATGTATATCACTCAACAGAACTGATCATCTATCCTACCTTCAGTCTCATATTTGCACTGCTTCCATCAAAGAGAGGATGGATTACAAAAACCATGAAATTCTTGTTTCAGAACATCTGTCTCTTCATTGTACGTGCAGCTGGCTAAAAAGGGAAACATCTTTTAAATCCAGTGAGACATTTTAGAAGGCCCTTATGACTTACATTAATTGCTTCTCCTGTTATCTATTCTTTAGCTACTGTAATTATTATGTCAATAAAAATGTTTCACCGAAAAGCACACTCGTGTCCATTTCAAAGGCAGTGTTGGAATTTTTCTCATAACATTTGCCAAAGTTTGTGTAGATAAGTTTGAGTCAATGTCACAGCAGGAAGGATAATATTATTATTATCATCATTACTATCTTAAAATTCTCAACATTACAAAGTCACCTACAAAACTGATTGGGAAATAATATGCAGAAAGAAAATAATAATGGCTGAGAATTCTTTAGACATTCCCTACAAAGGAGCAAGCTACGCTCTTTTTCAGAGTGCTATCTGGACCTCTTTTATAGTGTTATGAAGGGATCTACTCCTCAAATTTTCATCTGTATTCTTTGGAATAGCTAAAGGAATTCATAACGTTCAGTTCATCACCTATTTTTCAAGCCATTTTGAAATATGTTCAATATATCTTAGATTATAAGGTTGGGGGAAAGACTAAATTACTTTGAGAACAGGCTTCTAGATGTCTAGAATCTTTGTTCCCAGCTAAGTAAAAAATTACTCAGTGTGCATAACTTTTGTACCATGATCTAGGAATCCTGTTTGTGTGGTGGTTTTGTGTACAGAATAGCAACAAGTAGTTGTGAAAATGCTTACCTGAGGATGATTCAGTGAAACAGAGTAGATGTAACAGCATCTTTCTCCTGCCAGTATTTAACATTGGCAAGCAGGGAACTTCCTTTCGTATAGGATTGTGCCTGCCTCAATTTTCATTTACTTTGCAATGTCTTTTTGCACTGGAATATTTTGGCTGCTTAAACTTGCCCTTATAACCAGAGGATGAATAAAAACCGCTGCATATGCACAATAATTTACAGGTTTAATTTGACGTACAGCTCTCTCTCTCTAAAGTTTGCAGAAATGCATGTCAGTATATACTATATTCACCATGGAGAACAAAGAACTCTCTACCGTGGAAATGTTTGAGTTCGGCTTCTGATCATCCTACTTGCACCTTAGAAACACCATCATTTAACTTTAAAAAAAAAAAGAAGGGGAATAAAAAAAAGGGAGTAAAGCCCTAAGAAAAGAATTTAGGAAGTGTAAGTTACACATTCTCTGCCCATTCTCCCTCAAATCTAGTCAGCGTGCCCTATATTTAAAACAGAAAATGTAATTTTAGTCAAACCTTTTAAATTGGTCACATAGCATCTACAGCTGTGAGTTTTGTTGAAGCCCTGGGTGAATGATACTTCAGCTCGATCAAATTCAATGCCAGCAGTGAATACCAATTCTCTCAAGGTTATTTTGTATCTGTAATATAACGCAAATCCATCAATTATATAAATTCCTTTGGGTTAAAAAAAATTTAACAAATTGTCCTAGCTTTAAGAAGATAAGTTTGATGAACCTATCATTATTACTAACACTTACAAACTGTGAATATTCTGACACATTCTGATTTTCAGAAAACATTGCTACAGGCTCAAACTTTAGCAGTAAATGCACAGTAACTATGGGACATTCACTGGGTACTGCTAGACAAGGCAAATGTCTTATTCTCTTATTATCTTTGCTAGTGTGTAGCCCAGGCAGTAGCCTGATTCTCAAACTATAAGTTTTGCAAATTAATGCATACATGTACTGAGAAGACGTTATATTTATATAACTCAATATTGCAGGACACACATTAATTTAAATCCAATATTTTTAGAATCTTACAATGCATTCAAAGTGTTATAGGGCACTATTATTTTTTTCTAAAACAGTCCAGGCAAAAGCCAAGGTCTTCATTATCTTTTCCCCTACGGGCTATTTAGTAGCAAGACAAAATACAGATAGGAGGGATCTTTCAGAGGATGTGGAATCTCTATAAGGGAATCTGGGTATCTTGGCCAGAATTCTGAAAGGCTGTTCAGAAGAATAATATGAAAAATGAAGGTCCTTTTTTGATATTTTATTTTCTTAAGGGAAAGAAAAAAAAAGGTTTCATCCTGCCCTACTGGCTCTGGGAGATACCAGAAAAAGACCAGGGTGAAATCAGTCAATAGGACAGAAATCTTCCCCCAAAGATTCTGCTGTCGTATTACTATGTAAACATTAATCATGTCCAGCTTTGTATGCTTTCTAACCCTTTGTTCCCCAACAATTTCTATACTCTTTACCAATTCAAATTAAGTCAAGATGAGGTTCTCCAGTGCATTAAAATTACTGTAAATTTGTTAAAACACAGTAGCATAGAAGAGCAAAAGAAATTCTGAAGTGCCTTTTCTGGCAGGCAGGCTACAAAATTACTTCATCCGCTTTAGATACAAAAGGATGCAGACTCACCTTGGGATACAAACCCACAGGCAGCCAGGTTTCAGACTTTCCACTGCTTACAAAGCACATGTGGTTTTCTTTGCAAGTTGCTAAACTTACCATGATTCTTTCAAGCTGTCCCAAATCTCTGCAGCGATACTGCTTGCAGAGACTGATCAAGCACTGACCTTTCTCACATCATCACTGCCTCAGTGCAAATCTATTTTTGGGACAGTATTGCAGTTCCAAAGTAAGATCATGTAAATCCTCCCCATTTCTGGTGTTTTCCTAACACGGGTAAACAAGTTATCTTACCATAGAACCTAGGGTATTTCAATGAGAGCAATACTATCATATAATACTGACCAACTTTTTGTAATTTCTTGGCCAAGCTGACACAGCTCCCAGAATCCACCTGAAAGGTTTTCTTGTCCATATGCATTAGCAGTCTGTCTATTTGCTCTTTATTAATTTCTCCTCATAAAACACAATGTTTTTATCAGTTGAAATAATGATCTCCTGAGGTACTTGGCCCCAGACCTGTAAATTGTTAAAACAATTTTGATTAAGGGACAGTCATTCTAGTGGACTCAGTGGAGCCTTTGAAATGGGTAAAACCTTTCAGGGGTTGGGTTTTCAGGAACAGATTTTGATTTGCAATTTGTAGAGACACTGGAATACTTCTGTACATGTTCAACTGTTTCATAATCTTTCACTCTCTTTTATAATTTCCCAGTGGGATTCTAGTCTCTTTGTCTCTGTTTTCTTTCTTTAAAATTCTTTATGCTGCCTTCATTGCTTGAGTTCCCTTTGCTCAGACAATTATTGCCCTTCATTTGGATATTTCGCTCCTCCCTAACATGGATTCTGCCTTCAGAGCTAAGGGTAGTAAAATCAAGAATACATGGAACAGATTTGTCCAGGACACATTACTCTCCAGAGGACAGGTGGAGGAGACATTTGTTCTTTAACATAATAGTAAATACACACGCAAGGCAGTGCTCCCAGCAGCCCAGCTACACATGATAGCAGATTGCTGGCAAATAACAGATAGATTTTATCCCAAATCCTGAGCAGGGAGTTCAAATCTGTAGTTTTTTTAAACCTATCTGGAGTATTCAGCACCCACACAGGAAAAATGTGAAAACTATGGGTTTTTTTTTTTTTCCCTCTCTCTTACCTTTCTCCTTATAAGTTCCAACTCTCAATTAATTAGAGATATCTGCTTCTCATAATGACAGATGATTTTTTTTTTCCATTGGAAAGTTTGGCTTAATTACTTCTGACATTTCTGTCAGCCCACTGTGAGCTTGCTCAGAATTTTGTAGCATTTAAATAAATAAATGAACAAACAAATAAATAACTAAATAGCCTATCTCCCCAGCAGCTAACATAGTTTATTTGGCTTCATGGTAACACAGACCACAATGGGCAAAGCATCATGAATAAGTAGTTCAACCAGTAGCAGATGAGCAGGCAGACAGAATCTCTACCCTGTTTACCATGAAAAAGTTCTCCCCCCAACACACACAGACAGATTTTAAAGAAAGTACATTCATACCCTCATGTTCCTGTTCAGTAAGGAACAACATAAATTTAGAAGGAGGAAGGGAGTCTGAAATAGGGGATCTAATTAATGGCCCATCATATTTTTTTTTAGAAAGAAAGAGAGAGATATTCCCCTGACCACTATTATCCCAGGAGGGCTGCTGAGGCCAATTTGATGTAAGGTCTACGGTAAGTGAAAGGGACAGTGGTGAATTTGTGGTGGTTTGAGCAGCCATGGTGTTGTAGAAATCAGCAGTAAGAAATGTGGATAATGGCACAAGCAGTTGCCCAAGGGAGGCTTGCGGGAAAAGGATTAATGACCATCGAGACCTGCTCACCTTGCACTCCTTCCCTGAAACACCAAACTGCTAAGCCAGTTATCAATCAAGAATGTGAAATACATCGGTAGATTGATTTGGTTTGATACAGTGACAGCCAGCTACACTTTTGAATACTCTTTGTAAACAATTTTAACTGTGCATTGCTGGAGAAAGCCAACAAATAATAAACCTGTCAGAATACTCACCAACTGGCTGTAAATACTAAAGCTGCTGCAGTGCCTTGCAGCTGCAAATGGGAGCCATTCCAAAGCCTGAAAAATTGTCAATACTTAATCATTGCATCTGATATCAATTCTAATTTAAACTTCTACTCTCTCTTCCCCTACATCTTATCTTTCCTTAGCAGAAAACATGAGTCCTAATAAAGAACATGCTGATAGCATGCCTTTCCTTTTAGTGAAAAAGGCATAGGATTTTTTTCACTCACACTCTTTTTGTCCTGTAATTTATTCTGTTCTTCTGAGCCCTGTCTTCTTAATGCCCATTTCAGGTTCAAAGTCACATGTTTTTTCCTGAGAAAATGAGACTATATTATAACCAAAGACAACTTGACCCACTACCTAGTTTTTACTCAGGTAAAACTGAGTCAGTGGGATTTTGCTCAACCAAAAGCAGATAAGAAGCTCAGTCCAGTATTTTATGTTGCCTTTGCCACAGAGAAAGGAGGACATTTTTGCTTCGTGTCAATGGGTTGCCCTCCCAGTTCTGCAATGGACAAAAAGACTACAAAAAAATAGACCTTGATATCTCTAGCGATTTCAGTCTGTAAAGCACATGTGTTGGTCCACAGTATTTTTGGTTTAACACTTTGTGTACCAGGCCTAATGAAGCCCTGATAATTCAGTTTTAAAAACGTCCTTTAAAGATATCTTCAAGTAAAGAAGCTGTGGAATATATGCAGCTTTTTGCCATAGCTTATGGAAGTTCTGTGTCTGTTTTCAAGGCAATGAGCAACTTCTCTAAACCTTTTTGTAGGATTATGACATTATTTCCATACAAATGGGAAATGCCACATGCACACACACAGACACACACAAAATTAAGGACGTAAGACAACCACATACTAAGAAAACATGATTTGTAGTTCCTAGACAATATTTTCTTGAGTTTATTCCCTCTTTAATGTTCTTGTTTGAATGATAATAATAAGCTCCCATAGTACCACAATCTGAGCTCACAACAATGCAAAAACATGACAGCAGTGGAAAAAAAATAAAATGCTGCGTTAGTGTATCAGAGAAGTATATCTTAGCTTGTGATACTGCTACATGTCTTTCTTTAACCTTGATGTATTTGCCAAACTTCTTGACTGGCAAAATCTTTCTAACATCATCCATGGTTCTTATATTCCAACTGTCTGCTGTACACAGCTTCCTAAAGACCATCCTCCTTCCTCTTGAGTTGGATTCCTTAAAGATATGTTCTAACCACAGCTGCTAAATTCAAGAAAACTGACAAGTAAATAGACGAAGAATGTCATTGGAAACCGTATTCCAAAACCTGATTTAATTTTTCCATTGCAAATTTAAAGGTCAGATAGATCTCAGCACTGTCAAAGGGCAGTGTAAAACCTTAAATCTAAATAGAAGCACCCACACTTGTAATGTTTAATTTTAGAAGTTAAGAAATAATCTTTATCTGAAACAATCCTTGGGTACATGCACTAGATCTTGAATTTATGAGAATGGTTTTGCTGTTCTTGTTTAAGTCTGAGGAAACAAAGAATGAAGAGCATTAAATGATGCAACAGTTGTGTACATTTTTCTGTATAAAGAGAATACAGACAAAATTAATTTCATTTAAAGACAGTGATATCAAATTGAGACACAGTTATTTCAAACAGATGATTATAGAGATGATCAAAACATAATCTTCAGCAAAGGGAATTACAGACTGATGATGACTGTGTGAACACATGCACACACAAAAACAAAGATGTAAATGAGCTTTCTAGCAAAGACAGAACTTAATTGTTTTCAGAAAAAGAAAAGCCCAGTGTTTTCCCCAATTCCATCTGCAAAGCTAATAGTGAAGATTCTTCAGTACTTTTCCATTACTCCAGACTTACAGAGGTGTTAGTTGAATGTGCTTCCTTGTATCTTGTGCCTATGTTGTAAAACTTCTTTACAACCCACTATTAAATCAAAGTTCATAGAAATCCTTCTGCTTGTTTAAGCATTCCATATATGTATGGTCCCCTAGTTTTATAACCAAGAGACATGAATTAAATGGTAAAAATGCTACTGTCTTATTGTCCTTCAGAGCAAATTTGAAAATGGAATAATTCTCAGAATTATTCTGTATACTGTTTTGGAATTAGGTTTGATATTATGAACTCTCAATACTTATTTACAGGAACAGTCTTCTTAGAGGGACGGTTGATGCCCCAGTATTCTCAGTGTTTAAAAGGCATTTGGATAATGCCCTTAATAATATGCTTTAGCTTTGGGTGAGGCCTGAATTGGTCAGGCAGTTGGACTAGATTACAGCTTTAGGTCCCTTCCAACAGGAACTATTCTATGCTATGGTATTCTATGCAGTTCTACTTAAAACCTTACAAATTCCTCTCTTGCTGTAAAGCTAGTTGAACTTCTCTGTTGCCTTTTTAGTTCCACTTTGGCTGGAATTTCCAAGTGTTACAACTGGGCTAACAGCAAGGGACTGTAAATCTGGATGACCCTCTCTTGAAATGGTGGTACTTTTGGTCATAGAGGAACTACCAGAAGATTAACAGTGAGAACATGAGGACTTGAGGGTGACCAGGAGTTATTCAGTAAAAATGGCACTGGAAGGACCTCCAATAAAGAAAAAATGTTTGCAATCTTGTTGTCTAAATATCACATAATAAATTATAAATCTTTGAAATCTATTATTATTTTAAACATAAAACTTGCAGTAGGCATCTGGAGAGAGGCTTTATGTGTTTGAATTTTTAGACTTGCTAATATTGCTCTTTTGTAATTAATTGAAGATTATCTTCCTTTCCACTTAGACCATATCACGTTGTTCTTTAATTCCTTCTTTCTTCTGCCATGTGAAATTTAAACTTCTAAAGTTAAATTTAAATTCTGTAGTTTTGACATCGTGCTCAAGAAAATCGGAGGAGCTTTCATCTCTCCAATTTTTTTTTAATTATTTTTTTTCAAATTTTGTCTGCTAAGCACGGAGAACCTAAGAAGTAGAGCAATATACAGCAGGTAAATCCTTCAAACCCTTCCCCATTCAGCTCTTCCCTTAAGAAATATTTCTTCAATGCCCTCAAGAAAACCCATAATCATTACAACAGGAACAGAAGCAAGAAAGAAAGTGTTCTCATTTAACATAATTTCTGGGAACTCACTCTATATATTCTTTAGTGAATGCCTACAAATAGTGCACATCCTCTATGCTTAATGATTAAAAACAAATTATAAATAAATAATAACTAGTTTACCATCAGGGGAATACAGCTCAAAACATGTACTATACATCAGTGAGTTTTATCCGGTATAGACAACTGTACAGAGACAGCTGAAAAACTTAAGCTCCTAACAATGCATACTTTGAAAACATAATTATATTTATATGGCTAGCTGATATAAATTTGATAGTATGCATTTATTATGAATTACCAATTAATAATACATTACCATGCAGAAAATTAAAGTGTATAACTCATTAGCTGGAGTTACTGCTGCACCTCAACAGACTGCTGATACACTGCCATTTCAGCTAATATTTTCGGCATACTGACTAGTGACTTAAAACTTGATACTTATTCTACTTCACTTCACTGTTCACTGTTGCCTGTGCATGTCTGTTTTTCAAAGCTTCTGAGGGGCAGAGAGAGTGGTAAGAGGCTTCCCATGAATGGATATATCATATAATGTTAAAATATATTTGTATAAAATATTATTTTTCATCTTTGCCTGGACAGGTAGTTATAGCTTATGGTGAAAAAAATGCTAAGTAGTCATAATGCCTCACAACTACTGCTCAGTATTTGTAGTGGGAAATTGGAAAGCATTAAATGCAAACAGGTACATTGTTGTAGACTGCAGGATGATTTACCTCACAGGAGGGAGTTTGCATGACTATGAACATAGTGAATCCTCTGAACAAAGAGGACGAGGAAGTGAGTGCTATGGGAAGATCAGGTATTCCTGCAAAGGTGGCATTGCTCCTGCTATAAATGTCATGATTTGTTATTTTGCCTCTATATCTCACAGAAAGTTTCTTTGCACCATTTTCTGCTCTTTCTTCTACATCTTTCAGCCTTGAACACATGGGGACTCACAAAGGCGCTGGCATTATCTGCATTAAAATATCAATACCATACATCTCAGATGGCCGGATTAGGATATCCCAAAGTCTCACAACCTAACAAGCTTAAGAAACGCTTACAAATCAGCTGTCTCATTCTAGCCTATGGCAAATATGAAATCATTCAACTTAGTTTAGCCTATATTAAAGGAAGTATCTTAGTCATGCACTAAGTCTGGATATGTAGCACAGATGAAATACTAGGCTTTTCCTCTTGTCCACAATCCCACACATAGTGTCATAACCATAAGCTAAATTGTGCCACAAAACCAAAAAAAAAAAAAAAACACGCAGGAAGTTGATTCTGTACGTTGCAGTCTTCATTAAAATGTACCTTAATGAGGTAGACTTTTTACACAATTACAAAGTTATAGAGAAGTACCATGATGAAACTTTGTTTCATATGTAAAAAAAAGTATTATTTCTCTGGAACTATTTATAACCCCCTTATACTTTAACATTGCCTGACAGTACAGAGATAGCATTTTGTGGGTGGTACTTTCAGAAATAAACAGTGTCATAAGAACATGTTGTAAGTCTTGAACATTTTTGCCATGTCTAAATCATTCATAACTCAGGGTGTAGCATATATTACATTGATACAACAAATCTTTCTATTCTTTATTTTCAAGTGCTTAAAAAGAATAAAAAAAGGAGACATTTGAATTCCTGCTACAGTACTATAAATTCCATGCATCAAAGAATACAAAAATAAAGCAAATTTTCTTCATGTCATGGAAGAAATGTTAAAACTGTGGTTTAGCCAAGAGAGATGTTCATTGCTTTGTCATTTTCATAATGTCTTCCATTCATTTCATCTAACTTTGAACTATAATACTGCAGAGGATCCATTATAGGAAAAACAATAGCCAATTGAACAGATGGGAAGAAGAAATGTAACCACAGAGGGAGAGAGTCCGAGGTGCTTGTTCTGTTGCAGTTATGAGCTAATAAACTAGATCTTTACCAGAAATAATATCCTCAGGTCACCAATAACATATAAGATAGGAAAATGGCACTACAGGTTCACCCTGTGTGTTCCCTCTGCCACTATTTATTTCCCCCATTTTTATTCATCTTTGTCATGTGCTTAGATTGTAGGCCTCCAGGAATATTTTTTTTAATGTGCATGTTTCAGGCCCTTTGAAGCACCCCTTAACATAAACAGCACCATTCACACCTGAGCGCTTGCTCTTAGACAGTTACATACACAGAATATGGGGTGACCAGCCAGACAGAGCAGCCAAACCTGTCTTTTTTTCCCAAATACAGAGCACTCAGAGGTTTACGGTTGGAGGAGAAAGCACTCTGAATTAGCAGTGCCCTGAGACTACAAAATAAGCCTTCCCCCACCCACCATGGAATTCAAATGATTGCTTGATTTTTTTGTGGTGGAAAACCAAACTGCACTGCACCAGAAAGAACCACTCCAGGAAGCATGAGAAGCTCTAACCTGGGATTATCCTGGAGGTTTTGCCAAGGGCAATCTCGTATTTTCAGATTTCCACTTCTGCCCACAAGCAATACCTGAGCATGAGATAATCTGATCCAGAGTAACAGTTCAATTCCAGACTGGTTTTCCCTGTTTTATCACAATCTGAGCATTATATAGTAATGAATTATGATTTGCCATACAGTTCTGTACAGCAAATCTCCTATAATACTACAGATCATTCTTACATTGCTCTTGGGGAAAACAGATTTTTAAATGGGCAAAATAAGAAAATGTTTGTCCCTACAGTTGTTCTTTAATGATCACCTTCTTGTCATGTTAGACTGAGATATCTCTTCACTGAACTTGGAACTAAAATGTTGTAAAATGGCTGATGTGATGATTTGTAAGTATGTATTAATACTTCGCTCACAGAAAATATATGGAAGTTTGCACATTTTAATGAGAATGAATAATGCTTCCATAATTTTTCATTCCTCTTACAATGATTGTCATAAGGAAAGGGTAAATGTGTGCCATGTTACCTTATAACGATCAGAATTTAAATGTTAAGTCCTTCAAATTAAAGAGCTGCTCTATTCTGATCTTCCCAGTGTTCAGTAATTAGGCAAGCCAGCCATTTTTCTTCCACCCTATTTGCAGTTTCACTGATTTATAGGAAAGCAGTAGAGCTGCTTTATGACATGCAAGATATAGGGCAAGTCAAAAGCGTGGATTATACAGTAATGTTCTATACAGAACCTGTGGATTGCTAAAATCTGTCCTGGTTTCAGCTCACGGTCCTGATTTCAGCTGTTGATTTTTTTTTCTTAGTAGCGGATACAGTGCTGTGGTTTGACAGCAAACCCAAGCTGTCCAAAGCATTATTCATACCATGACGATATTCTCAGTGTATAAACTGGGGAGCAGTTTGCAAGGTGTTGAGATTGCTGCTTAGGAAGAGGCTGGGCATCGGCCTTCACTAGTTTTTAATATTATTCTTTTATTATTATTATTTCTCTTACTTTGCTGTCCTTCCTGGTTTTGTCTCTGCTCACAAGGTTTTTTTCTTTTTTTCTGATTCTCTTCCCCATCCCACTGGGGGGAGAAAGGAGTCAGTGATTGGCTGTATCACATTTAGTTGCCTGCTGAGGTTAAACCAGAATAACTAAAATCTTGTTTCGTAAAGTATGAGAAGTTGAAGTATTGTTTGCAAATAAGAGTGAGGCCTTACCGCAATTTCGGTCTCAGATAGGTTCTTATTTTATTTTTTCAGCTATGATTATTATATTATCATTCAGTCCACCTAGGTAACAAAATTCTCTACTGTTTGTCTAAACACAAGAAAACGGTGAGGTTACAAAATTTCATAAGTTTTTTTAGAATTATTTCATACTCTTCCTCCTATTTTGTCTGAAATAAAAGTGCTGTCAACATTTTTCAGCATCTACAAACATTGCCTGCATTAGAGAGAGAGAATACAAACTCCATGAAATGCAGACATAATGGGATGTGATAAAGGGGCAATTAGCTGAAGTTCTTCAAGTAATTTTAAAAGGATAATAGTTCAATAGTTCTTTTATTGAAATGCATTCATGCAAATCACTATACTCTATCTCCCTTATACCTTACTGGTTTTTATGGCTTTCACATCTGAAGAAATAAAATGGATGTGTCAAAACCACACAACAGGACACAGTACTGAGACTTCCATGCAGATCGCAGTTGATTTCATGACAGAGTGCAAGATGTGCCTGCTTACTATCAAAGGCAAAGTGTTACCTTTATATATCCATTTCTATTTTGGATCAGAGCTGGTATCTTCTCCAAGCAGAGTGTACAGTCATGCAGATGGCACAGAACACCAGTGGCTGTGGAACACCTCTTGCTTGATACACAAATGTCCACATATTCCACAGATCTCACAGACTAAGGATATAATACAAAACCAAATGATGAATGCCGATTTATTGGGCAAAAATAAGCTATAGAACAGTGACCTTAAATGCGAATGTCACGCTTTAGTCAACCATATCTACTTAAGTCAATCTGATTTTTCACAGAAAGGGTCATTGGTCACTGGAACAGGCTGCTCAAGGAGGTGGTTGAGTCACCTTCCCTGGAGGTGTTTAAAGGATGAGTGGATGAGGTGCGGAGGGACATGGTTTAGTGATTTACAGGAATGGTTGGACTCGATGATCCAGTGGGTCTTTTCCAGCCTAGAGATTCTGTGATTCTGTAAGTGTGCTCAAAGTATAATTAGACTTCACTTTCATAAAAAGGCAAAGATTAAATATGCTATTTTGCTGATTTAGTCAGAAAACTAGATAATTAATCTGGTCTAGGAAGTCAGTCATTCCATGTGTAAATTTAAAAGCCTCCTTGAAATTATGAAAACTGTGTCTGTCTGCAGTACGACAGAGAAAAACATAGTACTACATACTTTGTGTCAGCCTTTTAAAGTCACTGCAGTATCATAAATACTGCCAAAAGAAAATTGGCAGTAGCTGGAGACAATTTCCATGGAGAAAGCTGAGATAAGCTGTGTATTGCAGGTGTACCTGGGGGAAGCTTGGATAATCTTGTGTTCACAGAAACAACATATGTTTCCTTCAAAAATAGAGTTCTCATACAAAAGCTATATTTGGCATTCAGAGATTCTTGTGTTCTGGAGATAAAAACTTTTTGTATCACAATATCAAGTTATTAGTTGTAAGCTCAGGATTTTGAGAATAGTGAAGAATGTGGCACTTAAGTTTGTTGTGCTTGACTCATTTCTGCTCTCAGAGGGAAAAACAGAAGTAGAAATAAGATATGGAGATGAGATATAACTTCTCACACAGTTTTGATGCATTATGGACACTCTCATTATGGTATTTAAAGTGCTGATTTGATGTTGCCACTTGCCATAAGAGACAGAGTTTAATCATCAGCCTTTTGTTATTTATTTTAATTAGGCTATCTTACAGGAAATGTGTAAAATCTTAGCTCCATTTAACTTTTTGTGTTGAACAAAAGCAAACAGCACTGAAGTGAAAAAGAAAATACCTGTTGACTTTCCTAGATACTTTTGATTTCACACACTATGTATCCCTTTCCGTTTCACTCACTGGCTAATATGGCATTTCGATATCATCTTATTACTATCACAATGCCCCTGACTCTACAAAAGCATTAATTACTGCTTAATGTAATTGTTTGTGTGCAAGCCTTTTGAGCCTACTGCTGTTAGAGCACCAAAGTCCATGGTTCTTAATTCAGAAAACATGCTTGTGAGAGTATAAAAGAGAAAATCCACCAAAAGTGAATGCAAACCGCTTATGTTCAACAATTTGTAAAAGAATTATTTGAGGATAAAAAAAAGAAGCAGGGTCCCTGCTTTGAGGCACTCTTCTGCTTCTTTGTCCCACAAGGCATTCAGGAGTTCTAAAACGTGCTCGCTGTAGGTCGGCAGTTAAAGAGCACAAGTTAGAGCACATTGTAACCTTCTCTCAGTACTCTCATAGAGAAATAAATTGGCCTTGATTCTCCACAGTTCAATCCTTCTTAGTTTAAGCCTTGGCAATTTCAGGCTACTTTACTTCTCAAACCAAGAATCCACACTGGGGTTTAATGTACTTGGTTTCTGACATAACTATGACTTTGAAACCTCTAGCTGAAATACCTTACATATGATGTAATTAATTATTATGCCATTACTCACTTATTCAGACCATTAAAATGTCTAAGGCAACAGGAGCGTACAAGAGAAATTTGTAAGGACAGCAGCTTTTTTGCAATGTGTTACAATGTTCAATCGCACTGACTTTTGACCTAAACAAAAGACGTTTCTGCCAGAAGTTTTTGGCAGCCTGTCCAGACTCACTCATACAACAAGTACAGTGTGTTTTCATATCTATTCACTGAGTCCTACTGTGAGACTGCAATGTGTGAGGAAGCATGAACAGACATTTTAACCCATTTTACCAACTACAGCCAATTGTTGAAATAATCTGAAAATGTTTTTTTCCAGTATTACAGTTCTCATCTTAAGTGCAGCTCATTGGCGAAGATTGAGCACATCAGCTCACAAAGCAGTTGAGTCAGTTAACTGATTATTAGCATTTCAACAGGTCTGAACAGTACCAGTGAGTCTGAAAAATCAGCAAGATCTAGAAGATGGTTTGTTTCATTCTGTTACAAAACCAGTTGCTCCAATTATCCTCAAGTTCATTGAGAAGAAAATCTGTAGTTTTAATACTTAGTGAGAAAGTGTAAGATATTGGAAAGTGGCCCCTCAAAATAACAAGCTTGCATTTACTTCTTTTTAAAAGTGCGTCTTTTGGAGGGTTGACTTCCTCAGAATTTGGGATTATTGGCATTTGTGAAAAAGCTCAATTAGCTTTTACAAAGTATACAAAAGGAAAGCCTGCTCAACCGATATAAGCCTGTCCTTGAAGCAGTTCCAAAGAAACAACTTTGATCAAGAAACACATCTCTACTTTTGTCTAAAAAAGAAGTTCATTTCTAAGTTAAAAGGTGATGCAGACCAGGATACGTGGTAATATGAACATGTAAATACACAGGTCAGCTGCTGTTTGACACTATCCAAGGAGAGAAAAAAGGGATCACTCTTGAAGTTTGTTTTGTGGCCATACAAAATTATGCAGCATTTTCATACATTTCCTATTTGGCAACTAGTAGTAAAACCACAATTTTCATTGCTGTACAAGGATTTGGAAGATTTGTTAGAGACAAATACTGAAAGTTACCAACATTCATTGGCCCAATTTAGATCAGTCTCTCTTAGATTAGGTAACATCATCCTAGTATTTTTAATTATTTTTTACATGCAACATAGCCACTGTGGACAAGAACTATAAAGCGGCTTTCAAAAACATCCTTAAAACTAACCATAGTTCTAAAGAATTATGATATTTTACATTACAGTTAACCTGAGGCAAAGCAGGTTGAAATATTCACCTGGTATCTTCTCATTTCATGTTTGATTCAGAAATAGAATATCTTTGTTCAATATGAGTACAATTCCTTCCCAATTTAATTCAATTGTTTCAAAAATGTGTCATTATGTTTACTCTTTTAGCTTTTTTCTTTCAAGTGTAGAGCTAAATAAACCAAAAAAAAAAGATTTTTACCTAATTAGAAAGATAGACTGCAGTCAAACCAGATACTATTCATAACTTGAACAGACACAGGCACTACAACACAGTATGTTTACATCCACAGCTTTCACTGACCAGAGGTCACCTGCAAGAGTTTCCCAATTTCTGTGATTACATCGAGGTTTATCCATACCACTGCTCTATCTCAATCTGATGCATGGGCCACGTATTTGTGAGTTCATAGATTTTTTTGTAAATCCCTCACTTCTGATCCTCTTCATATAACTGCACAATCAATAATCATGGTCTTTCATGTCCTTAATTCATAAACTTTAGAATATGCAGACAAAGCAACAGATTATACTAACTTGAACACTGAATTTTCAAGAGAGAATCTAAGAGAATATGACATTCATTTGGAGAAACTGGTGTAATATCAGTATAGATTTATTACTTAAACAGTTAAACATTTATGTACTTCACCCCAGAAAATGTGATACAAATAGATTAGAAAGCATTGGAAGCACCAGATTTATTAGCACACAACACAATTAAGAGTGAAGCAGGTAAAAGAAGCGAACTATTCCATCAAAAATATTGAATGTCCAAGCCTGGTTTCTATTTGTAAATAAATAAAAAAAAAATACTACGTGTATAAGGCTGTGTGCTTATACATGTACAGTAAATACAGCTGTATAGTATACTGCAAGTCCAAATCACAAATGAAGGCATTGTCACAAGCTGGGATCCAACAGAGAGCTGATATAGCTGTGTTGCTATCTAGATGCTGATATAGCTGTGATGCTATCTAGATGCTGATATAGCTGTGTTGCTATCTAGATGCTGATATAGCTGTGTTGCTATCTAGATGCTGATATAGCTGTGTTGCTATCTAGATGCTGATATAGCTGTGATGCTATCTAGATGCTGATATAGCTGTGTTGCTATCTAGATGCTGATATAGCTGTGTTGCTATCTAGATGCTGATATAGCTGTGTTGCTATCTAGATGCTGATATAGCTGTGATGCTATCTAGATGCTGATATAGCTGTGTTGCTATCTAGATGCTGATATAGCTGTGTTGCTATCTAGATGCTGATATAGCTGTGTTGCTATCTAGATGCTGATATAGCTGTGTTGCTATCTAGATGCTGATATAGCTGTGTTGCTATCTAGATGCTGATATAGCTGTGTTGCTATCTAGATGCTGATATAGCTGTGATGCTATCTAGATGCTGATATAGCTGTGATGCTGTCTAGATGCTGATATAGCTGTGTTGCTATCTAGGTGCTGATATAGCTGTGGTGCTATCTAGATGCTGATATAGCTGTGGTGCTACCAGTGCCAATCTAGAGCTCAAGCATGAAGGATCTGCCCACAGAGGGATGTTTTCTTCAGGACAGTAAAGTCACCGTAGGTGATGACATAGTACGTATAGGAGCCAACTGTGTGCCTCACCAGACAGTAGCAGCGCTTTATATGGTACTGTGGATGAAATCAGATTCCTTTTGTAAAAATAACTGGAAAACCTCAACTCCAACAGCCTTGAACTGGTGAAAATGAAACACTGTTTGGGGTGATGATATCACTGCTATGTGTAGTCTGGGATGACTTATGAAAATTCAGAAATATTGGACATAGAGAGGAAACTACTCATAAACCAGAACACAGCTCCAGCCAGCCATGTATGTATTGATTGTTCTGTCTATATCATAGCATGTAAACTCTTGATTTTTCACTGAAATTCCCTTCCTGGAAGAGCTATTTGAAGGTTACTACTGATAAATTTCCCCTGCAATATTACGTCAATAAGGTGGGAGACTTTAGGTACAATCAGCAGTGAAAAACAAGTTTTCTTCAGGTTTCAACAGAGGATAAATCCAGTTAATTTAATGAGTGTAAATGAGATTAGTGGTAGATCAACTGCACATACTTCAGAGAGGCTTATGATAACATAAACAGCAGCATTTATTCATAGAAGTGTAAATACTATCATTTCTCATTTCTTCACTACATTTTCCAAGTAGTTTCATACATATATAGATGCTGATGTCAGAATAACACATTAGATCATCTGCTGTGACTTTCTTTATGTACCAGACCTTTAAATTTTACCCAATTAAATATTTTGTACTGAAAAGATTTGTGTGTAACTCACATTTATCTAAAACATAACTTCTCCTTGGCTAAAACATATCTTCCAGAAAAACAACCAGTTTGTATTTGAAGACATGAAAGCTGAAATTCTATCAAAAATCATATCCCTAATTCAAATTGTTTTGCTCCATCTCTCTATTATGAGCTTTTCTTTATCTCCCATTTAAAAAAAAATTCCTATTACACATGTCCTACCCCAAGAGATATTTACACAAGTCATATTTTTTATGTAAAAGCCAGATTTAAATCTACTTCATCATAAACTAAACAAATTCAATTCTTCAAATGTATATGTACACTAAACAAAACAAAGTAAAATAGGGCAAAGCAGAACTTTCTCAGTCTTAGTTTGATAAACACAAGAAGACTAGTAATAACTGAAAGAGGAATGAAGACTGCATCAACTTGGCTTTAATTTCAGCTGCCAGTCTCCTTTTATTTTCCCAAATTCCCCTATAAACCTTAGTACTTCTACTACCCTGGCTGAAATTTTAACTTTACTATCTGCTCTGCTGTTCTTACTTGAGCTAACTAATTCAGATTTGCTGGCTCAAATTAAGAGCCGTCCTTTTTCTTTGGTATTGCAAATGTTTATTGAAGGACTGGCAGAGTCCTTAGCTGTTCTTGCTTCCAACTACACTACTTTTGAACTCTGTCAGGCAGAGGCGGGACTGCACTTCAGCACCCTCTCAGTCCAACACTGCAACCCTATTGTCAGCAATGTGAAATGCTGAGCTGTAGTCTGGACTAGATGAAGTACATACAGATGGCTCACTCTCCCACTCCTGCCAAGAAGGCAGTGGTGTCTGGGAGAAGGGCAGAGCAGACAACTGGGAACAGCGAAGTTTCAGGCCACTGCAGCTAAATCCAGCATTCTAAGTGCTGACTATCTAGGGTTCAACACAGTTCTCACACAAACTTAAAAGTGTGCTACGTATTTATTTCCACTTATTAAGTGGTTCCATTCCATGTAATTCACATTTTTTTCATCAGAGATATAATGAATTAATTAAAAAACAGGTGAAATACATCTGCAGAAACAATGCATTTCAAAGAGAAGGCTGTTGTTTTAGCTTGAGGTTTCAGTTGAAGAAAAGGATCAAAATTAATGATGACCTTAATTAAATTTCTACCGTATCTCTGTGGAAACTTTGAGCCATATGTTGAAATCCATTTAATGGTGATGGGTATTAATTTTTCTCCCATCAAGGCTGAAGGAGACACTTATGCTCCATGCTTCTGTGCTGGAGGACAGAATGTACCAAAATGATTGTGTGTGCAAGGGAACAAAAGGACAAAGATGTCATATTAGATGCACTGATATGTGCTTTCCTGTTTTAGACATTTAAAGGGATGCCATACAAGAAAGAGAAAAAGAGAGAGACAGTTTAGTCATCTATGGTCAATGTCCACATATGTTACTGATCAGCAGAAAAGCTATTTGAAGTAAAAGAGAAACCATGCTGAAAATTCGAAGTCAGTTAATTAAGTCCTTATCATCCCAGAACACTGGTTTACCTTGAGTAGTATAATGTATGCAATCAAGAAAGGGAGAAAGAGCCAGAAAAGGATGAAGCCAACAGGACAGCGATACAATGCCAATTTCAAAGCATAAAATTTAATAATTTGCAAAAGGCGATGTAAAAAAAAATGTCAAAATGTAACAGTTTAGATCAGATAGAAACAAAATGAAATTTTTACTCCCTCTAGGTTTTTGTATACTCAGTTCTCTTTCAGGAAATGGAAATAGTGCTACTTTTGAAGTTTTGAAAATTTTTGTTGTCAATTATAAGGCATATTCCATTATCTTTCTTAAACGCAAACTGATTTAAAATTTGTCATTCAGTGGCATATATATAGATACGATTTCTTTTTAAATAAAAATTAGACTGGTAATATGCTTCCAAAATACATGTTGCCCACTGTTCTTCTAGTTCTTCTACACTTTTTCAAAGCCCATCTGCATTCATTGTTTCAGAGGAAGAAACCCTCAAGGTTTTAGAAAATGCCTGATGTATTCCTGATACATGCCTGTCATCACTTCCTCTTCCCTCACTCACAAGACCGCAAAAAATATTGACAGCCTACAACTTGACTATTTTAAAGAGGTGCTTGGTGCCCTCACTACTTCTCCAGTTTTGCCACCTGTAACTACCTCTTCTAAAGGCAAGATGCAAGTGAGAGTAGAGAAATATGAGCTACATCAAGGTCCCCAGACACCTCCCAGCCTAAGAAGCCGGTCCAAATCTCTCCTCTTACAATGCTGACTGTCTTTCTTCTTTCATCATCTCACAGTTGAGGATGAAGTTCAAGCACATGGGACAAATAGCTATGGTTCTGTAAAGGAAGAATTTTTTCTTTTTTTTTTTTTTTAAGGTAGTGTAAAATTGCATGACAAGTTTGCATTAAAAAGGAGAGGATTAGGCTGCAAAATTATGCCCGCCTGAGAAAACTTAAACTGGCCATCTCATCTGTATATATACAACACTGGCTTTGAAAATAAGATAATCTACTGCTTTTTCCCCTCACTATTCTCAGCGATTCTGAGTATGCTTGGGACACACAAGCAAGCAGAACTGTACTTTCTCTGGTAACATAAGTGTTCCTTCTCCACCTTTCAAATCCTTGACTTTTCAACTGCCAAGCATAAGGATGTAAAAGAGAAAACAGTCCAGTCCTTCAGCTTTACATTAAACCATACTATATGAGTATGGTAAGCTTCATTTTAAGTCTTCACAGAAGTGAGTTTGAACTATCATTCTGATTGGAACACCTGACACCTCCAGAAATAACATGTATTAATATCCATGAGTAATGTAGTTGTTCAAGTGCCAACACTGTCATTTACCTTAAGTTATTGTAGCTGTCCTGTTGTTCAAAGCGCGTACATTTCATGTGGATAGACAAATAATTTCTAACATCCTTTCTTCATTTTAGGTTAATGAAAATCTTGTCCTCTTTGCTTATGGTGTACTCTTCATTTCATCCTAGTAGTCTTTTTCTCAGCAGTTCCAGTCTTAACCCATCTTTCTGGAACACAAATATGGTCCTCTTACTCTCCCTCCTGAATGCAGTATGTATGAACATAAAAAGAGACAGTCAAGACATAGCTAAAGGATTAGGAAATCATACCAATACTATATTGTCATCCCCTATAATACTAAGAATTACTTCTGAACAGCTAATAAGCTTACTTCAAATCCCAGCAAGAAGCTGAATGAACTATAAATCATAGATGTAAATGAAAATATTGACAAAGTTTAGAAAGGAGGAGAATAGCAATCAATTGATGTGTGTATTTTCAAAAAGCTTTCTATGGTTTTGTTATTATGGATAGCTGCAAAATGAGAGTCAGCTGAGCATCAAGTCTCAGACCAGCACAGTTTAATAACAATTCTTACTTTGTTCTTGCAATATGTGATCATCATATTGTGTTAATAAAAGAATATGCAAAGAACACAGATTGTCTGCCTCTTAGTTTCATAACTTACATCAAGAACTGGGGCTAAACATTAAAAAGATGAATATAGTACACAAGTCACGGTTTTATATCAAATTGCTGTTATTGAGTCATTCATCTCAAGAAGGACCAGACAAATCTGTCTGTTAATAGTTTCTCTAATAATCATTAAAAAGAGAATGGAGCCATTGCTGCAGAAAGTGAAAAATAACCTGCACACTGCAATAAAAAGTATTCCTGTTTTTTAATAGGATGGGTTTTGATAAAAATTGGAATTAAGGCTTCTGAAGTATATGAATTCTAAAACAAAAGTACTAAAGGCAAGCAAAAATTGAAGAGAACAGCATAATGTATACCAATGACTAAACAATGTAACTGCTCCTCTGAAATGTCCTTCAGCTGCAAACACACATTCTTTGCAAATCAGGAAGAAATCTAGTTTTCTACATTCCACCGAAAGATAAGCAGCAAAACTAAAGATTTTATGAAGCAATGAATTTCACTAGAGGCTATTCAATGTGACTAGTGATTATTCAGAATCAAGTCTCATTCCAGTAAAACAGCTTCATGATAGGTCTATGTAGTTTTCTAATTCTGATCACTTCTGTCTGCTGTGGGGAAGGCATGATGGATTACCATTTATCTATTTACCTAACCCTTTGGAAATGAACCAGAAAAGGTCTCTCAGAAACTCTGCAATTACACAAAATCACAGTTACCTCTGCACAGAGATCCTGTAGAACTGTTGGGATTACAGGACTCGCAGAGTGGTGTCTAATGGGTCGTACTCTAACTGGAGGACAGTGAACACAGGGATCTGTCCTGGAACATGTCACATTTAGTGTTTTTATCAATTAACTGGAGAAGATGAAACTCTGTATACAGGAGTAAATACATGGGGAATATATACGAGATATACATAGGAGTATACTCCCATCAGGTTTACAGATGACACTGAAACGGGACGCAGTAAATACACTTAAAGTCAGGGCTGCCACTGAGTGAGAATCACATAGACTGGAGGAATGAGCCTTAAGGCCTCTTAAGGAAGAACAGATGCAAAAACTCCACCTGGAAGTAAGCAATAATATTCAGGTTTTCTGACTGGAGAGTAGAAAAGGCCCTGGGGCTCCTGGTACACAAGGAGTTTAATACAAGTTCATAGTATGCCCTGGCAGCAAACTAGGGCAAGAGCATCACAGTCAGCAGATCAAGGGCAGTGTTTATTCTACTCTACTCAGCATTTATTAAATGGCATCATGTACTGTGTCTTGTTTTGGATTCTCCTGTGCAAGAAAGATATTGACAAATTGGGTCAAGTTCAGCACAGGGTTACTCAGCTGGTTAGGGGCTGGAGCATTCATCCTGGGACCAGACAGTACAGAACTGGAGGTTTTCCAGTCTGGAGAAGAGACAGCTTTGCGGGTTATCTACCAGCAGCCCTCCGGTACTGACAGGGAGGTTATTAAAACATGGAGTGAGGCTTTTTCACAGTGGTGCATGGTAAGAAGGTGAGAGACAATTTTAAATTGAAAAAACCAAGCTTGAACTGGGTATAAGAAGAGTCTTTTTCACCGTGAAAGTCTCCATCCTTGGAGATTTTTAAGACCTGATTGCATAAAGTGCCGAACAATCAGGTCTGATCCCACATGTGGCCCTACTTGGATGGAATCTGAGGTCTCTTCCAGTCTGGAGTAGTCTGTGATCCTACCATCCTTTATAAACTATGTTATTTCTTATTGTCTTCCTGGAACTTTCTACAAAGATTAGATGAGAGGAGAAGTGTACATCACTTCCCCTTCTTCAGTAAATCTGGTCTTCTCACTCTCCTCTAACCACTAACATAAAAAGACAAGGTCTCCATCTACAGTCGAATCAAGGAAAGGAGAAAAAAGCACTCCAAACAGCCAGACCTCTGTCTGATTTTGATTTAGTTCTGGGAGCTGCATGTTTACAAATAACTAAAATAATCTAAAGAACATTGTCTCTCTTTGAGACTAAGCACTATGGTTTGGCTCTTGTGCATATGTTTCACTTCTCTTCTGAGACACAGTGGCTGCATCCAAACTGTCTACTGAAAAAGCTCTACTGATCCATACTATATTCACACGTTGTCTCAGAAAATGCTAGCTGACATATAGCCAAAAATCATGCTAGGAATTGCATTAACAGCTAAACAGGCCTCATACCAGTCCTAAGCTGGTCCTATGGTCCCATTTTATTTATTGCTACAAACCTCTCCAATGGCATTGTTCATGTATTTATCCACACAGGCTACAATGGATTTAGCAATGAAGAAGAGCAAGTGAAGTTCAGGGTAAAAAAAGTAATAAAAAAAGAAAGTGGTAAATACTGTCTTAAAGATTATCATCACATTTTTCTATTCACTAAGAGCTTTTAGTAGTTTCTTAACATTATAGGAAGTATTATTTTTAACTTGAGAATGGTTCACTTCATTATTTTATTTTCCCTACTATGATATATAAGCTTTCATGTCAAATTTTCTTCTCTGGATAACCGCCACAGTCACTTCCTCTGTTACACCCTCCATCACATGCAGTGAAATGATTTCTGAATTTTCTGTCATGTGTCCATCAATATTCAGTTGCTACTAGACCATTTCCTGCATAACCTGTATTATCTGAGTCTTTCTTTAAATAAGTCAACATAACCTTGCAGTAGTTTTACAGAGCCCTTAACAGCAAATTTGCAAAAGTATCAACTACGTCTCTTTATTGCACCTTGATGAGGTGTCAATGAAAACATGTAACTAGAAACAAAGATCTTTGTCCAGCTCCTGAACACCTCTTAAAGAAAATGTATTTCGTAGACATTTTCAACAGTGTAATTCTTAACAAATACCTTAACCTCAGCCACTAACATTTCAAGCTCCATATGACAGGTGTTTTTCAGGCAAAGCTGGTGTGCTGGTATAGCACAAACAGGAATGATGAGGCTGTGTTAGGGAATGCATGACTTTATGCTGCTTATTCTGAGAGGTCAGACTGGAATGCGTTAGAAATGGAGGTAGAAAAAGAAACTACTAAATATTGTAGCCTATATAATGCACTGAATCTAAACAAGCATAAGGAAAATAACAAAAGGCACCTGTTGTTTAATTACTCAGGAATGGTTCAGTGGTGACACCTACATGGCAGGTGACGAGGTGGCTGACAACAGTGCTGGTGGAAGATAACCGTTTCATTTCATGTATCAAGATCATCTGCTAAAAAACTCTACCACCCTTTTCATGATAAAATGTTGAGCTTAAAGGGCTTGGCTCACCAGTAAGCATTAAGGGAAAACAAACTGAGATAAGAAAAGAGCAGTCCTGGCACACTACTGAACTGATAAACAGAACTGCCTGAATGTTCAGAGAGGTCTAACTAGTTCCTTAGCAGCTGAGCTTTACAACCTCACTTTCCTAAAGAATATGTGGAACTGTCATTTATTATTCCGAAAAGATCATTATTAGGATATTAATATTCATTCACCAGAAATTTCTCTTTAAGGGATGCTCATCATCAAGGAGTGATGAAGCTCAACAGTAAACTCAACTTCGTGAAACCACAACTACATCCTAGGCCTAGAAACTTATAAGCCCATGCTGGTAAACCACTGTGGTCTCATACTCCAGTACCAACAATTTTATGCTTAGCATTCCTGCTAGGGAATACAGTAAACTTTTTGCTAAGTCTCTACACTCCAACAGAAAAGGCCCAGGCTTGTACGACTCCCCAGACCTTTTATTTTGACTGAAGGAGTAACTACTGACAGACTATGGAGATAGTCTCTTTGATTTGTGCAGAACCATCAAAGGGATGACTGCACTACTCTTTATAGGCAAGGAATTATCACAATGCCCTATACCAGCAGAGCACATCCAACATTACTGTAGTTATACCCAGAAAGCTACGCTTTGTATCACAGCAAAAGCCTCACGTATCTCTGAAACTAAATCACTTCTGTTGCTGTAACAACATTTACGCTAGCAGTTTCAGGTTGCCATAGAGATTACACAATTTTAGAGTCTTAGTTGATATGGTTTTGTTAGTAGATGCATTTACTGGAGACGTATTTTGAGATACATATTCATACCTATAATAAGAGATAAATGAGAGGGTAATATGGGCAACTGAGACAAGAAGACAATGAAAAAAACAAAAAGATTGAGAATAAATGGCCTAACACAGCAAATCAAACAAATTTCACTTAGTGCTGGGGATTAAAATAAATTTGCTAAGAAGTGTTAAAATTAATGGCTTAGAATTAAGTCAAACGGTAATTTGCTTATAGCTTAGCATGACTGAATAACTTGGTACAAGTGAACTTTTTTTGTTGACAAGAATGACTAAACAGAAAAGGACAAAAAGAGGTACAGGGCACATTGCCCTGCAGAGATAACAAGTCCAAAACTTAAGGGAAAAGACCTCCAAAATGAGCAATAACTGACCACAGACACTTAGGACAGATAAGACAGGAGGATGAACGTTCACAAAATTTCACAAAAGCAAGCTCCAGGGCTGAGTCCTGTTGGAAGATAAGGAAGCTACACCAGCAGTAAACCTTAAAGACAAAAAAAGAGGCAGCGTGCCTGCAAGCAGGAAGGAAAAAACAAATAAGGTGCAGCGACACCCCAGTATCTGAAATATCATTGGACTACCTGCTGTGTGGAGAGCACATGAAGAACATGAGGGAGCAGATCTTAGACTGTAAGGGTATAATCACCACGGGATTCAGTCATTTAGGGTGTGCTCACTCAGCTTTGGCAGTAATAAATTGACTCTATGAGAGAATCTAGGCACTGAACTCTTCATTACAGCTGGGTAGTAAGCCTAGGTTCAACCACACATAGACTACCTTGCTAAAGGGTAGTTTAGAAAGCAATGAGGATCTAGTCTGAATCTTACAACACCATAAGAGAGTCTTTCAGGACTCTTCCATAACATCGAGGTTCCAGTCCTGCAAGCTGCTGGATGCATCTTTGGAGACTTAAATCTCTCACAAGTCATGGAAGTCACAACATGCCACACTTGAAAGCATTAAGCCTACATATTCGAAAATCTTACTTCAGAAAAAAAAAATGCCACTATTATTCCATTTATTTTCTTGACTAACTTACCATGAATTTCCCTTCAATCAGTACTTGTGTAAGTTCTCTGGAGAGGGAAATCATGAATACTGACTGAGCTGCCAGACTGCAAGAGCTGTCCTAAAAGCATAAATGTAAAGCTGTTCATTTACTGATTTTGATACAACTAATAATCAGGTTAAACATTGAAGTACATGAGGAATCAAAATGATATAATGACAGTCTATCCAAAGCTGCCTCCTAGACTGGAATACTGAAGCTAAAAGAATGAAGGTATATAAGTAGATTTATTCGTTGTTCAGTTCTTTGATCCTAACAGAAGCTCCATACTCATAAGGGAAATACCCTTGGTGATGAAGATTTGCAGTAATCCAGAAGGATTTTTGTGTACGAGGACGAATCTGTACAATTGAAATCAATTGCTCTCTATAACTGCCTGAAAGGAGGTTTTAGAGAGGAGGGAGCTGGCCTCTTCTCCCAAGTGACAGGAGACAGGACAAGAGGGAACGGCCTCAAGCTCCGCCAGGGGAGGTTCAGGCTGGACATCAGGAAAAAATTCTTCACAGGAAGGGTTATTGGGCGCTGGAACAGGCTGCCCAGGGAGGTGGTTGATTCACCGTCCCTGGAGGTGTTTAAGGGACGGGTGGATGAGGTGCTGAGGGGCATGATTTAGTGTTTGATAGGAATGGTTGGACTCAATGATCCAGTGGGTCTCTTCTAACCTGGTTATTCTATGATTCTATGATTCTATGGTGCAGAAGTCAAAAATAGGCCAGCTTGAAAAGGAAAGGTCAAAGCTAAGGAATGCCACCTTTATTAACAGGTCAGGAAGAAAATGTCCTACACCTTTGATACCTTCAGGATTCACATGTTTCATAGCTATCTGGACACATATGTCTTAAAATCAAATTATAGAGGAGAAAAACATGATGAATAGAATCATAGAATCACCAGGTTGGAAGGGACCCATTGGATCATCGAGTCATTCATCATCATTCCTATCAAACAATCTCTATGGAGATTTCCATTCAAATGGACTTTACTCTTTAAGAACAAAACAGTAGCTTTATGAATGTCTACAAAATAACTATTTTTTAAAAAAAAAATATAAAAGGGAAAAGTAATGTTTGCAGTTCGTAAGTATTACCAAAGGGGAATTTAGTTTTATGTCTCTTCAGTTTTCATGAGTTTTTTCACCTCTGCATTGCCCCTTGCTTGACCATAATCTGGAAACTCTGGATTGAAGTAGTCTGAAGGAGCTATAGTAGGTGAACAGGAGGTAGCAAATATCTGTTGAAATCGGATCATCTTCCTCATCTGAACACTGTGTTTGATAAGTTCAATTTATTTGATAAGTTAATTCATCTCCCATCAGATATTGCATAGATCTATCAATTAATTAATAATTAAGCAGAAAGACAAATGATTGCAGACAAATCTCCTGAGAAGTGTGTCTGCTGCACTCTTCTGATATTCTTCTCCATGAGGACTCAAAACACAAAGTAGCTATTGCACTGACGTTGATTCCTGCAACAAAATAAAACAGCAGTTTTCTAGTAAGTACTGAAAATTCTGGTGATTTCAACACATAACTAGCATTGAACCCTCTTGTCTGATAGAATAAAAAAGCTAGAGTCTCATTTTTTCAGTTTTCCTGGCAAGAGTTTTGGAGGCAAATACACTGGAAAATGACATTTCCCCATCATTTGGGCTCAATTCTAAATATATAAAGTCTTTAGTGGTAATGAATTCTGTGCAAGAGTCTGCCTTGCAAATAAATGGAAAAAGATTGTGTTTCAAAATTATTTAATGGATACTGTGAACAGATTTTAAAAGTTGTTTGATTACAAATGTGAATAATCCTATAAACTGATTAAAGTTTCTCAGTACCTGGAACGCCAGTTTGAATCTCTGGAGGATGTAGCTGAAGAACTAATGGTAGAAGAACACAGGGGATGCTATGTCTAAGTGAACGATTTAACCCACCTTTATTGATTTACCCTCATAAATAAAGGCCTCTATATCACCTGAACCTTTAATTTCAGAGTTTAAACTCTGTTACTCTTGGAATATTAGACCAGTGACCTAGTTCACATTTCTGGCTCTCCAGGTTGACACAGAAGACTGTGCAACATCATCATAATAGACAATGTTGTAATACAAAAAGCCAGCGTGAAATTCCATGTATCTGTGTAGATGACTTTGTGTTAACCATCTGAAAGAGACTGGTGGTGGTCGAGAAATCCTATTGGATTGTCTTAGGTCACCAGCATAAGATGTAAATTTCAGTAAAAGAAAAGTTACTCCTTTCTGTCATGTAGGTCTCCCGGGTGAAGAGGAAAGGACATAAATGAATGGTGGAAGAAAAATTATGTTTTAAGTTTGAATGTTAAATTTTAAGGTTTTATGACTAAAGAATTTATTTCCTTTATATTAATTTTGTAAAATTTCCATCAGGAGATTAATTTAGGAAATGAACAAACTTGTTGAAAATACTGTTGTTATCTGAATAACCCTTTTCACTGCACTTAATTTTCCAATATTTCCAGGTTTGTTAGTTCAGATCTAGGCAATACTGATCGAATGTTTTTGGTGACAAGTCCCTGCAATACTGAGACATGAATGTTTTTGAGTATGGTCTTTTTACTCACCAAACTTCTGGGCACATTTATAGAAGTTTTGGATCTGACTTACAATTTTTCCTAGTGAAATCTATTAGACTACATAACTACTGGAGATTTCAAAAGCCTTCACTTTAAACAGGCAACCTCAGCACTGATAAACAATGTCTCACGTGGAGAGACAATTTTTCAGTGTTGTATTTTCTAGTCTCTGAAACCATTTCTATGTCATTAAAACAATAAAAATAATATGATAATACAGCTATGGTACAATTGCAGTTAAATTTGATGTTGTAAGAAACACTTTCCTCACAAGACACAATACAAATAGATCTTAGGGTCAGTTATGGGGTAGAGATGTTATATTATACTCTTTTTTTTCAAAACATAGCACTTCAGTGCATGCTCTGAGTTTTCTTTTTTTGTTTTTGCATTTTGATTAATGCTGTTGTATTTGTTAGACAGGAAATAAATGAAGAGTGAATATGGAGGAAGTCTACAAGTCCATGAATAGTATAGAGAAAGTGAAAAGGGAACAAACTTTTACTCTTCATTATAAGACCTGTTACAGAGCATTCAAGAACAAACAAATTAATGGAAATATGGTTTTCCCACCTAACATTCATGCTTCATAGTGAACCTTATTGCCACAAAATGAGGCAATTTGAGGAAGATTAATATGGGCATACATGCTAAAAAAGGTAAAATAACTTTACGAATACTATTTACCAGTGGCTGTTCAAAATAATAGCGTAGCTGCCTTTCCTCTCTGCTTACCAGAAATTTTTAAGCAAAAGGAAGGGCCAATCCACATTTGTCTTGCTCCTCATTTTTTTCCCCAAAGCATCCGCTACTTACACATTCAGAGGCAAGATATCAGGCTTTTTAGGTTTTGAGAGAAACACATGCACAAATCGGTGTTTTTCATTCTACAAAACAGATATTAAAGTAAATGTTAAAAATGGAAGTGTTAGAATTGATTTTCATACCTCAGAATAACTACTTTGCAGAACTGGGAACTGATTCAGTAAAAATTTAGAAACCATTTTTACTGACAGGAAATCACCTGTCCAAGAACTAATTAAGGGAGACAATCCTTATGTTCAACTATTTTTGTGCTGAAAACAAATATTCCGTGGTATTGAAAGCATTTAATTACACAGCTCATACACTTTATCGAGAGGTAATTTCTAACAGATTCCCACTTGCTCTGCAAACATAAGCTTCTAAGCACTCACTTGCTTACTCCAAGAGGAATTTCAGAAGTGAACTAAAATCAGTTCAAACTGAACTCATTTCCATCACTTGACACCCCAGAAAAGTGATACAGACTAACTGTAAGGATTTTTAATGCATACTATTTGAAATGTGTTGTATGTCTTTCATATTTGAATAATATATCAATGTATTTTTTTTAAGGAAAAACCTACTTCAAGATCCAAAGATTATAAACTACTTCTTTCCTCAATGAGGTGCACACAAGAAAAAAAAAATCTAAGAAATGATGTAATGTAGCATTCAGTACTCATCTCTGGTTTTGAAAACAAACAGGGTACTTCAGCAGCCAAGTACATACTATTTTCAAAAATATGAATGCATAATCTAGTATTAATAGCTAAAGATGCTAAAGAACAATTTATGACTGCCTGGCTGTAGTTTTGCCATGATTTGAAAGACCAGTACAAAACTTTAGAAGTTTCTTGTGAAACTGAAAACCGCTGTATGCCTCATGCTTTTCTTCAGGATAAAGGGCTTTGGCCAATCATGCTGAAAGGAAAACAAATGTGGCCTAAGCTGTTTTCACGCAAAAAGTAGTAGTTGAGAGATAGAGAGCAGCACAAGCACAAACTACTGCTTTTCACGAGTTATTTTGACATTCACCCCTTGGAGGATCCACTATCCTTTTTTTTTAAATGAGGAAATCATTTACTATTTATTGCTAACTCAAAAATGAGAGTCACTGGGCTTAAACAGCTCTTGAAGTCAAAACAACTTGATTTTAGAACAATGAAAGAAACAGTTACTTACTGTCAATTAGGAAGCATTTTGTGTTCCTGCCCCAAATATTAACTGAAGTGTTTTTATCAGTAATCATCTAGTACATGCCTGTATTTATGTTGTTCAAATAGTATTTATGTTGTTCAAATAGTATGTGTGTTTCACAGTTTCACAGTCAAAAAAGGAAGAAAAATAGACTATTTTTTCTTAAGGGATTCCTAACCTATAATCAGAAATCTGTATTGCAGAGTATTTCTGGAACTGCTCAATATCCAGTCATTTCCATTAGAGATAATGATTTTAGAAGATATTTGAAAACCAAGGCTGATGACTCAAGTATGTAAACACAGATCAAGGTGTGTTGCTTCAGCTCCCAGTTGGAGGTTATCTTTGCAGTCAGAAAGCTGAAAGCATTTTTTCCTTTTTCCACAGCTAAATTTACTTAGATTCTGCTTGAAATTTGCAGTAAATTACTTCAGGATTTATCCAGTTGATACACTCATGACTGGGAGTTAGTTGATGATAAAAGGGGTTTAAAACAAAATGGTTTACTCTAGATGTGTACTCAATGTTTTAAAGACACCTTCCACCAGAATTATGCAGACAAGCAATCCTGGAAGCACATCTACATCATGAAGTGGAGTGCAGCACAGCAGTCCCTAAAATAGCAGAGATCCAAGACACAAGTTCATAAAGAAGGGGAGATCATAGCAGAGATGCAGCTCAAGCAGCAGTGTATCCTGCATTATAAGTTTTGTTTGCTGCCAGGAGAACCGTAGCCACACCAGGCCACTCAACACTTTTCCATCCAGAATTAACAAGAGCCAACTTTGCACCCACAAATGTAAACATGCTCGAAATCAAACAGAAAACTGCAGTATCTCCTGCCAGTATTATATCCCCAGATTTCTAAAGCAATTCATTTCTACTGTCTAGTGTTTTTAAAGTATCCCTTGCAACCCTAAAAAACTACGCAGACCCATAGCACAAAACAACAGTCTAGAGGCCCCTCTCCAGTGTTTAACTAAACTGGGAACAGCTGCCTAATAAAAAATTCTGAGCTTGTCAGCACACTCCAAATACATTTAGTACTTCATATCCATCAGCCTCACCAAAAGAAGGGTGGAATTTTGCCACTGTTCAGGATGCAAAGGATACAACCTGGACAAACAGCCAAAAGCCAGAGAAATGAATGGTGAGCTAGAAGAGATACCGCACAGTAGGAAGAAACGGAAAGTTTGGTTCTTTAGTCCATGGACTCCTGAAAAAAGCAGGCATGCTTTAGAAGGCTAACTCCAGTAGGGGCAATACAAAACTTAAAGGTGCAGCAAAGAAAAAGAATAACTTTAAAAGCCTTTGTCTTTAAAGAAAACTGACTTTTCAATGACATCATAAGATCACTGGAAGCCTTTGCATTGGCCACAGAAGACCTTCAGTGTGTGCCTGAACAGCCTCAAAGTCAAGTTCTCAGTACATACGAACACTCAACTCTGCAGTTACTTACTATATCAATATATCTAAAAAAAAAAAATTATGTGGCAAATCCTCCACCATATCCATGTAAATTTTAATGAAATTAAGATTGGCATAATTATCACATATAACTATGAACAGAGACAAGTTATGTATATACAATTCAAAGAAAGGTTGATTGGAATGTTAAAGATCAGGAGTGGTAATATGCAATTAGTTGTGATTGAATCACTTAAGGCTAACTGTTGGTGCATAGTCTCTCAGAGGAATTGGCTGTAATTTTGCAGTTTATTGGTATTTATCTCACTAAATAGTTCCCTGAATTTCAGTTTTGACTGAGAGACATTATCAGTAGCTACCATTTCTGTAATAGCACGGTTTGTATCAAGCATTGTGTTTGGTCCAAAACCCCAAAATAACTGCTCCCCTTTCACCTAATGAAACTGAGATTTAGGATGAAAATGTATCTTCTGGAGTCCTTGAAAGTACCTGGTATCTAGTTATGTATAAATGACCTCTAATTATGGAAAAAAAACCAAGTTACATACAACCTTTCAGCATTTGTCATGTTATGGAACTTCCCTTAGTAAAATATCGATATACAGTGCTCGTCTTTAGTTAATTTTCTAATCTTTGAGTGTTACTGTACCAGCTGAGCAAATAACAAAAAAAACCCTCTGGAACTTTTGCTTATTTTAATAAATATAGTTTTAATATTCTTTACATATTTATTTAGTAAGCACAATGTCAGTTCCTGAGAAAACTTTGGAAACAGTTTTAGTCCGTGAAGTGGAAAAGCCACATTTGAAACAACAAGGAGAAATGGGAGTTGAGGCAACAATTTTACATAGCAACTCATTTTCTGAAGTCATGCATTTTTTTAATTCACACAATAGAATATTCAGCCTGTAAAATTCAGGTTACTTAGACATTGTAACTGATAGTCCCAAAAACTGCAGCAAAAAAATTACTTTATGTTAACATTCCCAAGCAATATCCACAATAAAAAAATAATATCAAGTATAAAAGCTCTAATAAGGGAAGAAAAATGTACACATACAGTAGAAATCTATAGGGGATTTTGGACTGTCAGGTGATATTTTCTTAGAAGAATAAAAGATATTTTCCTGAAAAAAATGCCTCTTCTCTCTCAAATTTTGCATAATGCTTTTATTTTAAAGTTTCCAGTGTGAATTGCTAAAGGGGATATTTATCTTACAATATTACTGTATATGCTCTCTTTTTTGCTACATGATCAGGTTTTGCAATGACAACCCAAAACGAAAGAAGTGACACAATACACATCCAACACATTAACAGCCATTATCATATTTATCATACACAGAGGAATAGCTACGTTCTCTGTCTGAAGTGGTGAGAGAATATGGGACCATTTACACATCTGGAAAGTCACAAGCTATTCCCATTGTAGATCATGAAATTTTCTAGTCCTCCTGGAAGCTCTGAAATCCTCTTTGATCATCCATCCATTAAGTCAGAAAGGGGAAATTACTTTTTTTTTTTTGCATTCATAATAAGACAACTACAGAATTTGGTTTACATTCTAAAAGCCAGTCTTGGCAACCCAAAGGAGTAAAATATATGTTCCTCTAAAAGAAACATTACTTTAGATTCCACAGAACAGTCATGATCTATGGGAGTAATCCACATTCCCTCTCAGCAAGGAACATCAGTTTCCACCACTCAACTCACTAAGCTGCAGTTGGACTAACTGAACGTCCTCACCTGAAGAAGGGACTTCTAGCTCTGAAGTTTAATACAGGATATTTAACAGCTGAAGAGTATTCAGTATTCCATCTCAAGTATTTAATTACAGAATTTCCTTTTCATGGAAGTGTCCTATTGAGAGGTTTTGTTTTCAGAACATTTTCTTTCCTCTCCTCTTTTTCATACCCAGAACAACTGTGAGAATAAATACTTAAAATGCTAAGAACAGCATCAGAATCGTCTGTTTTCTGTTCAGATAGAAGGAATGTAATAATTTTAATTGCATTTTCCTGCTTAAATTACATATATGACTCAGATTCAACTACGGATCCATGCTATATTCAAGGGAATGCAGGAACAGCCATATTCACAGTGTGCTTTCTAGCATACCCTCTTCTGGTTCATACAGCTGAGAAGTAGTCTGCATGTGGGGACTCCTCACAGTCTGGGTGGACTTTTGAGAACAGACCTGAAGCTTCACTGACTACAACAAAAATAAATCTGGTTCCAGGAAGTGCCTCTGCAAGGCCAGTTAAGTCTTGCCACCTGTCCTTCCAAAGCAAAGAGTTTTGAAGACTTGTGCCCAACAGAGAGATGGACTCCCTAATGGCAAGGCTCATTGTTCTAGTTACTCTCAGAAAACCTCTTCTCAAGGATTTTTTATCTTCTTCATTTTTGTTCTCTTTACGTACCCTTTTACAGCCTAGGGTTCAACCTGGTCCTCCTTCTCAAAAGTTCCTTTTTTCAAGTAAATACACAAACCTGGGTAGTTCTTAGAGCTAATCTATGTCCATAGCTGCTACTTCTAGATGATTCTGTCAACAGCTATATCCATAATTCAGTAAGATAACTAACCTTATTTCATAGTAAAGTTACACAAAAACGCAGATCTATATTCAAGGTTGCTCTACAGTGGCCAGCATATCCTTTTTTTTTTTTGCCTGACATTCCCAGCATCTTTGAAACATGCAGCTATTCACTGGGTCTTTGGATCGGACTTTGTTGTTCACTATTGTTCACTGTTTATGTAACTGACTTTCCAATGTATTGTCATTCCTTATTTTTTATCTGTTTCAGATTGCTAGTCTGCTGCTATGCCTATAAAGAAAAAGAGACAAATAAAGTCAATGTTTTTCTTCAGTATGCATGGCATCTCAGAAGGTGATGATGTGTTTCCCCTGCCAAACTCTTCACAGATAATAAAAATTACAAGCTTGTTGCAGACACGCTAATTATTTGCAGCTATGGACAAAAAAATTGAATCCCTTCCTGAGGTTCAGATTAGTTTGTACTGAATGCTGCCTTTGGCAAGACATTTGTGAATTTTATTTTAATTTTCTTAGCAGCAAATTAGAAATGTATTTGAAAACTATTAAATTTGAAATACAGCCAGTGAAGCCAATGAATTTTATTTATATTGGAGCTTCTCCACCTTCTATTCCTGACTGAAAAGAAGGAAATTATTTCTTTGGCTCGTATAACATGAGTTTAGTATTTCATATAACAAGAATATCCAGAGATGACAGACAAGACCAGGACTCTGCCAGTTGCTGCAGAAACATGTGTAACTACAGTTTCTTTCCAACAGCTCAAAAAGTGACTTTGTAGATACTATTTCCTATACTATTAATAGCAGGGCAGTGGGGGGAGGAAGTAATGGCTAGAACAAGATAGCCCTCTGTCAAGCTGAAATTTCTAAATAAGCCCTAAGAAATGTAGGCACATGGTCACAGGTTGTAAACCAACTGCTGCCTGGCCCCAGCATTGCAGAGGACGTCATATTGCTGATTCCTCTGCACAATCTGCTGCCTGCAAAAGTCTTAGTTTCCAGGCCTCACTCTGTTGTGCCGGATTCATTCAGCTGACAAAAGACACGTGTTTTTAATTGGTTTGTCCTAGATTTGGGACGTGGTATGGCATTGACAAAAGAAAAAAAAATCAGTCATAATTTTAAGAACAATCCTTTTCAAGCTGTAAAAAATTTCAGAGACCAGTTCCTAAACCACTAGGCACTCCCCTACCTTTTAAAAAGAAAGATGCCTGCTGTATGTTTTAGAAACATCCAGCTTAATTAGGAGAAACATTTCTATGGACCTTCAGTTCAAGGGAATGCCTTCTCTGAGTGTACCTACTAGTAGCTGTAGCTATAAGAACCAGAAAATAAAAGCAGAAGCACTACTAGGAGATGAAAAAGTAATCTTAATTGTCATCCATCCAATGCAGGAAGATTTGTACCTCATATGAAAAAGGGGAAAGACTCACAGCCACACAAGTTCACCAAGGAATGTTTCTGGCCTTTTCTTTGAGTCAAAGCAGTGAGTTGGAACCCTGGCCCATGACCAAAGCCTGTGTCCTCTGCCTTGCACAACAGGCAAACGTGAAGGCAGCCCCTGCCTGGGTAGAATGCAGCGTTCCCACACTGGCACTTCTGTACAACTCTCTCGCCATGACAGAGCACAACCCCGCATCTTTCTTAGGGCAACAGATTTTACAGGTGATTGAAGGATTGGCATGTGAAATCCTTACAAAGGCTGACAGAGCTCCAGCCAGGTACGGGGGAACAGCAGGTGGAGCAAGACAAAAAAGGTGACAACATGGAAGTTTCAGTTTCATCTTCAGATGAATAAGTTTCTGAAGACCTAACAGATCGCTTTGGGGCCCAGAGGAACACCATGTAGGCTTAGCAACTTCTATTCAGAAGCAAACTAGACATCAACCTACAGGCTGCACTAGGCTTGAGTCATGGCGATTTTTATCTCTGAATTTAAGTCTCCAACCATCTCCTATTCTGCAGAAATAAGCGCAGAGAAAACTCAGAATCATCTGCACTGCCAACACCAGTTTATCCTCCATTTAATGAACTCCCCTTTAAAAAGTAAAGATCAACTGTAGGGAGACAAGTCTAGTTATAGCAACACGAAGATCGTGTTTTCATTCTTTCTGTTTTCCATAGAGCTACTACCAGCAGCAATGCTTTGCAGGCACAGTCAGCAGACAGAACAACATTCATCCTTGTGCTCACCCACTCAGTTTAAAGGAATAGAAACATTGCTCCTTTCATTGCCTTATGCATTTAGGTACATTCATCATTTATTCTTACAGTTACTATAACTTCCTCTCCTCCATAAAAACCATTGCTAGCAATGCCTATAACGCAGATCAGTCATTCTGGGCAGAAAGATTTCATTTGCAATTCCCATTATCATACTCAGACAAAACAACAATAAAACTCTTGAAGGTGTGTTCATTTTTAATTATACTTCTTCTATAAACAGATTGTCAATTAGCACGTCATTTAGATTATAAGAAAGAATAATGAGAAAACATTGCATAGACAATAAACAAAAATATACTTCAGGCAACATTACTGTAAACCGCTTTTACCTATGGGAAGAGTGTTAAATGAACTCACAGTCCCCAATCCAGTCAACTTCCAAACACATTAAACTTAGATTCAACAAAGTTCTAGGGAAGAACACAATCACTGTTTTCTAAGATGCTTCTCCTCCTCCTGCTCTGAACTCCTCTGCTGCTTTTAAAGAACAAAAGCATAAGAGGAAGCTTCCATTATGTGGAAGGGACAATGGCACAACTGTAGCAAAAGTACTTTCAAAACGCACAAGAAAAACATTTCAAAAAAGAAAAAAATAACAGTTTCTTCACTACTCCTTACTTCAGTTCACTTAAGAGTATGTTCAAAATCTGCAGCCAGAGCTACCTTTTGTTAATTAACCATATCTTTATAAGCCTCCCATGAGCAAAATACAAGAAAAGTACTACAAAAGTATTAATATAACCAACAAAATAAAAGTTAATATTCAAATATATTTTAAGAAAGCTGTTTTAGATAAGACTTTTTCATGTTTTTATCCCCTGGTACATAAAAGAAAGCTATCCAAGCTATTCAGGCAGAAACATTTTACAAAAGGGATTTATAAGAAGTTATACTGAACAATATGTTTTCTAGCTAATAATTTAGTCTAGTTTGCATTTTAGGCATCTCAGCTGCATAGCTTCACTTTGACTTTAAGAAGCTACCTGTTTGGTTAGATATACTTCCCTCCCAGCCTTCTCTGTTTACTTGTAACACAAGATAACTACCCTTATCAGAAAGGTACTAATGAAAACAAATATTAACAAATCTCCTTAAAACGGGAAGAGAATAAATCAAAAGAGATTTGCAGCATGACCCTGCAAACTGAGGTTTCAGAAATGAATGGGGAATAAAAAACTGATACTAAATGAGATGCGTTTACATACATCTTAAAAGGCCATTAGAGTTAGGTAAGCCAGGAGATATAATCTTGTTTCCACACCATTCTGAGGTAAAATGAGAAAGTCCATATAAAAAGGTTGTAGCAATGTCCTGTGATTTGCCTCATATTTATGAACTACTAAGAAAGTAGATGGTAAAAGGGATTAATTCCTGATTTATATATTTTACTAATAAAGTGACAAGGTCTTGTGGAACAAACAGAACAGCTGCAAATTATGTAATTATGTATCTGTATGCAAATTTGCAGACATCTCATAAATGCTGGAATACTATTTGCCATGCTAATTAAGTGTCTTTTATTGCCTTTGCATAATTCCTACATGTGATTCTGTGCCAGATGTCATTGTATCTTGCAAAACCTTTATTGTCAGGTTAGCTGAGGAAGCACTCATTAACAATGCTCATAAAATTCCTATTTTTAATTAAATTATCTGCAGTATCTCAATAATTTCTCATTGTCGTCCTGACCAAATCAGCGAGTTGATTTCTTTCTTCAAATCACACAACTGAATCACAACTTCCAAAAGTACAGAAGTCTTTTTGCCCCGTCTTGGCAGTATTTGAAAGAAAAAAAGGAAAGAAAACAGGAAAAGTAACATGAACAGTACGTTCAAGGGATTGACAAACAAGGGATAGTGATTTTGACAAACCTGAAAGTGTCTCAGAGCAAAAAGAAGATATATGGAGACTGCAATCATCTGGTGGCATCAGTGAATTTCTCCTTTGGATCGTATTATGTTCAGTGTGTAAACATTTCTCTTTAAGCCATTCTTATGAAAGGCCCAGTCTGAACAATGTCTTCCACATACATTTCTTGATTTTAGGCCAAATAACTGGGCAGTAAGGCCAAAGAAAAAACAATGATGAGAAGAAAAAAAAAACAAACAAGAAAATTAACTGTTTCTTCCTCTGAAAAAAGCAACTGTCTATTAGTTAGTTCTAATAGTATAGTGCATTTCTTGCACTATATGAATACCTGTTTTGGGGAGGTTTCTGGCTGATCCCATAAAATAAAACAAAACACTTCAAAACATTTGTTGAAATTAAAACTGAGATATTGGATTATACTGCAGGGTTCCATTTTGCTTTAGAAAAAAAATAGATGATTTCAAGTGAAGATTGATTCTGAAGCCAAAGTAGATAAGTCTCATTTTGATAAAGGTTAACTGAAATATATAGGTTTTACCTATTCTTTTATTGGCCAAAATATGAAAAATACAAGAGGCTTCAGTCAATCTAGGCAGTTTTCATAAAGAAAACTTTGTTTCCTGAAAGAAATCCCTTGGATTCCAATAGCTCTTACTCCAGATTACTGGGGTTTGAGCATTTATTTCTTTTATCACATTGAAAATGTCATCTGAAGTTGTAATAGGTGTGCTAAAAGATAACAAATCTCACTAAATTAATCTTGAGTGGTAAGGAATTTCAGAGTAGCAAGATGTAAAGAACAAATTAATTTTGACTACTGCTGAGTTGCTTCCCTGCAAGCTGGCTCCAGGAACTCTTTGCCCCTTTGAGATCTGGTGTTCTATTTATTTCTTTTTAGCAAGAAAAATTCCTGTTTCATGGTTTTGATAAAAGTACATCCAAGAAAATTTATGAATTATTAACAAGTAAGCATCGTACTATCAGATGGCAAATCTTACAGTTATTAAAATTGCTAGAATTAGTACAAGCCAGTTGATAATACTTTGAGACCAGTCTTTCCTGCAGCAAGATTTTTGAACTTTTATTAGAAGGAGAAATATTTATTTTCTTAATACTCAAGAAAGACTTGTAAGTGTAGTAGTCTTGCCATGCATAACAGTTTTGAAGGAGCACTCCAGAAAGTAGGCAACTACAACGGGAACTGAGAAGATACAGAAACTTGACAGTCATGCCTATTGCCAGACATGAACTGGTCTAACTGTTTTTTTCTATAAACTTAAAAAAATAATAAAATAAAAATAAGTAAAAATAAAAATACAGGAGACACAAGTTTGAATGAGGTTTAAAGGCAGCTTAAAGGATGAACCTGAATTGTAATATAACGCTCCAGGAGGGAAAGTCCTGGTGTAACATAGTGATTTATTTCTTTCCTAAAGGAATTCTAAGAGGAAGAAGCACAGATTTTTTTGAATTAACACAAAATACTTGCATTTTAATATGGACATCTGTAGTATAATACTCAGAAATTCAGATTGCCTTGCCTTACACAACAAAAGCACCTCAATAGTCATGAATAAACTAGACATAGCATCACGTTTGTGATAAAATAATGCACAAAGCATGAATGTTCAGGATACGGTTTTTATTTTTCAGGGAAGACTGCAAAACTGCTGATCAAACCAGATAAATTCATATTGTTGCGATATGAACCAAGTTTTTTAAATTTATCAGACAAAGGTAACACTTGACCATTTTCATCTTCCACAAAAGTAGATAAGATTAAAAATACATATTTTTACTACAGAAGTCACATAAGGCCAAGGAGAGTCCTGGGAATTTTTTCAACTTCAAGATGTGAAAAAGAAGCCACAGTATATGACTAAAAGTGAAAGATACTCCCCAGCTGTTTTTTAAAAGCTTCCAAAAATAAAACTCAGGCTCAGCCAGCATTAATAGGGTCAGAATTTCCACGCCAAGTAGCAATACCAAGGGAACTGGAGAACAGAGATGCAGTTCTAATGTACAAATAATGACTCATCTCCTTAGATTTTCGGAAAATGTCAGGCGTCCAATTCTTCAGCCTTTGAGCTTGCATACTCACAGGAGTCCTCTGCTGCAAGCAGGACAACTTGTACAGCAGAATCACGAGTAACAGTAGCACAAATGGACAATGAGAATTAATTATTTTCCAGGAATCTAACGTTTCCTTACACATATTTTTCAACTGCACAGCACTTGAAGCTGTGGAACTGACAGTCTATGCTGCTAGACTTTGGAAAATAGCATGCTTACAAAGATTAGGAAAAATCTGACATACCTTTCCAATTTTGTTGTAAGGAAGTTACTTGCACTGTTTCATAAATCTGGTGCATGGCCTAGTCTTTCTGACAGATACCATGGCTTCATACTTCAAGCGTCCTTTCTTCCTTCCATATTCTGTTGTGGCAAGTCCTGAAGTCTGTCAGTAGTTTCCTGCATGTCATGGTAATTTTAAGACGATTTTGTTCAAATAAAATAACTAAGATGAAAGGCATATATAAAAATCATTTATCTTCAAGCTGAAAATACTGTTCCAATAATTCCTTAACTATTCTTGCACTTTATTAATTCTTGAAAGCAATTTTATTCTGTTCGTTATGTAAGTGTGCAATATGCGAATAGGCTCTCCATTTACGCTTCTAATGATTTCCAAGGAGATCTGACCCATCATCCTTACAGCTCAAGGTCAAACAGCTTTGGTCTCAATGTCTTTTTGCTCATTAATTTGTTGCTATGCTGAAGCCAAATCCGTCATGGGATATAGGTAGAGACACTTCTTCTATTGTGCCTTTTGGCTTTTGCTTTCCTTGTTTCGCTGTTGAGAAAAGTGTCTTTTGAACCAGCTCTCTGGATCAACAAAAATCCCAGTTAGTCAAAATAAGATCAGGGCTTTTTACAAATGCATTTACCCCTGTGTTTATAGGTAACATATCTTTACTATAATTATAAAAGAAAAAGAACCTCAGAATACAAAAAGGTTGATTACATCCCTTTCCACACTAGAGGTGACCTTAATCTTGTTGAGGATGTGTCCTGAAGAGAGTGAAAGAGAACTTGCAGGTAAATCTGAGCCTCATGTACTTGGGTGACTCATATACATGTGTGACTTGGCACATCCACCTGCAAACAATCACCTTCTGCTTCTCTTTCTCAAACAGAATAGCACATCACTAATAACAGAGTCAATGTCGTTAGGTCCCAGAAGGTTATGAAGGGAAAATAACATTCTTTCCTCCACTAAGCTTTATCTTAATAAGATTAACACTCTCTTGCTTCACTTGTGCTGTTCCCACCCCTGTATACAGACTCTCATACAGAGAACAATTAAGCAAGGGAAGGTCACTCTGCTGGTTTCTATCCCCTCTGAATGAGGTTCAGACACAGTACGAAATGTTTGCATTCTTGAGAATTCTGAAAACATTAAATCCCTCCCCAGACGCTGTAACAGAACTCTTGCAAATTTCCGAAAGCTGCTCTGTGTCTTAATGTAACTAGAGCAATCTTCATATTCTGGCTTCCTACAGCTGTTCTGTACCACTGCAAGTAACCTGTCTGAAAATTCAGCTCTTTGGAAGGAAGACTGACAGATGGTGAATAAATTCAAGGCTAGTTTATTTTTATCACTGGAAAATAACTTTCAGACATCCTGGTGGTCTACAGATTGTTTCCAGGTCTTTTCTATTTTAATGATATATACAATATGACTCAGATTAATGATTAGGCAATTTAATTCTAGCCAAATTGCAGAGAAAAGTAAATGCCAGCTCTTATTCTAAACTTTAACCTTCTGAGCCACTGAGACATTTATCTTCTGCAAAAATTGTTACAATAATAACAATACTTTCTGGTTTACATCTGATTTACCAGGAAATTAATATTTGGTTTTATGAACACATTAAGCAGATGGTACCTATTGTTGAAATTATCCAATAGAAGTACTTGTGTTTGGACTTGGTTACAGTATATAGCATTTGACTCTTTTAAGAGATTGGTGTAGTCTTTTCTTTCTTTCTAACAAGCAATTCTAAGTCTACAGCATGCAGTCTTGGAGTTAACTGTGATGACTTCCTAGCTACATCAATTTAAAAGTCATTGACTTCATCATTTTTCTTCATAAGGATGAAAGTAAAGACCACTATTAATGAAAATATCTTTCAGAGCTTTTAGAATTCTCGTCTCTCATTAGCTTGATCAATATCACAGATAAACTGAATAGCTCTTAGAAGACTTAAAGAATGGAGTGGAAACACCTGCTGGCATTGAAGTGAATGCTAAGCTTCCCTAAAGTTTCTGCAAAGTTTCGGTCTCCTTCAAATAGCAGTCTTGAAGATACGCAATCATGTTACCTGATAGCACCTTCAGAGAACTACTGCCATTCTTCTGAAATTTCAACAACTAATTCCACAAGAAGTCCCACTGAAAAGAAAAAAAAGGTACTCATTGGAAATTGCCCATGACAAATGAGAATAACTGCATGTGTACTTCAGTCTGATTTTAAGACAGACTTGTTCATGTTCTTACATTACATTGGATTCACCATCATTCAGCCACTGAAATTGTGTGCAGTTAAGTCAATAGAAAAACTCCCATTATGTTTAGGAGTTTTAAATCAATCTTGTACTCCCTAAAATTTACATATTTTTTAAGGACATAACAGAAGCACATGGAGCATTAAATAGTACCTTTGCCTGCAGTCCCGACAGCCGTCCTATTGTTGACTTTGTTCCATTTCTAAATTAACAGATACAGAAACTGTATTAGGTACTTGTAACTGGCAACTGTGTCACCTTCACAGCTGAACAAAGACTAGAGAAAACACTCTTATATTAGAGATGTCTACAAGACATCTTTCTATTTTTATCACGTAAAGTCAAGCAAAAGGTGGAAATAATTTTTAAGAACAACTTCACACTTCATTTAACAAAATCCTACCACTAAAAGAAATGGTTAAAGAAAATATTGCTCAACTCCACGTGATCCTATATGCACCTGCATGTAATTTAATCCTCTTAACACATACTAACTGCAGCTTTATTAGAGGTTTTCCAAGCTACATAACTAAAACTAAGATTCTAAAATTATTTAAAAATAGGTTAGAAGCCTGATTTTCAAAAGTGGTTGTTTTGCCATTAATTCTTTATGGCTTTGCTGCAGAAATATTAAAGCAACTCGATGAAAATATTTATCTGATGTAGTCAAAAATGAAAAGTAAGACCTCCACAAATCACTGAGTGCTCAGCAGAGTGGAAAATCAAACTAATAAATCAAATATCTAAATGTAAACACAAGAACTTGATTTTAGGCACACAGACACAGACCTGTGCCACCTAACTTCTGCCACTTAATCTCATTCCACAATGCTCCTCTGCTATGAGGAAATGGATTCAGATATACAAAGCAATTCAGATATTATTTGAACTCTGTCTACACCTGGCAGAATGGGAACTTAATAAGAGTAGAGATTTAGGTGTCTCAATTAACTCTCTAAAGTTAAGTTAGATAAACTGAAACTAAGTTATGAAAATCTTAGACACACTCTCTAAACTGGAAAAACAGATTCGCTTGAAATTGTTGCACTTAGACAAATATAGAAAGATCCCCAGTAGACTTCTAAAAATCAATCTCAGTTATAATTAAATGCAACAAGAAACTAATATTCACTCTGCTTCAGAAGATTATCTATAAAGCAGAAAATCCTGATTAAGACAGGCAACGTTGTGGCAATGTATTACAATCTCTCAATCAAAGTGATGGATGAACCACTGAGAACCATTGACCTGGAGACCTGGAATCCTCCACTCCAAGATGGTTACAGGCAGCTTGCTGAGGAGTTTGGCCAAGAAAACTGGTGGGAGCCCAGTAGGCTTCTGATTAAAAAGTTCAACTAGAACAGCATCAAAAACTAAGCCACCAACACAGAAACAAACACTGGGAAGTTCTTTCGTGCATTCTTATTTTTATATTTACATGACACAATATTGCTTCTGGTTTACTGAAAATGGCCTGCTGATTCAACTAGACAAGATGCATCACAAACCACAAGTAGTAATCCATCAGAGGAGTTTTTAAATCAACCTGGCCTCTCCTCAGGAGAATTATTTGCAGGCACATTCAGCTGCAAACAGTATTGTAGCCGAGTGCATACAGGCTGATTTCACCGGATACAGCGGTATCTACAAGTTTCTTAACAACCTCTGACAGTTTCTTACCAGTTACTGATAAACATACCTGACTGGTGGGCACCTAAGAGAAAACATCTTGTGACCAGGTGCCCATCTGACTTTGAACTGAATCTTCTGCAGCAGAGAGTGGTCCCTTGCCTGAGCAAAATCTAACAAAATGTGTATTTAGATTCTGGTTCATAGTCTTTGTTTGTGTGTCCTCTGCAGCAGTACAGGACTTAAAATATTTCAATCCTGTCATTTAAAAAGCAACTCTATTTATTTTCCAGAAACAGATTAGCTTTCTAGAACATGCTTCTATCAACCCCTGTACACATTTCAACTCTCGCTTTCACAGGATAAATCTGTCTAAACACTTGTTTTTTTAACATTTTCAGGTGACTTGGGGAACAAAGGAGCAAAGGAATTTGCCTGTATCCAGATTGCATTAGAGTGTGTCCTTCCTAGTGGTTCAAAAAGTACATATGTAAGCACAAATTCCATTTACTCTGAGATCAGGTTTCTAGCACTTCACAGCAAGGAAGACTTACATTCTGTTGCCTTTAAAGCCTGAGTGTACACATTGTACTTTCCTGGTAGTCCCTGAGGAAAATTAGCTATTGTTTGCCTCCCAAAATGATACATACCTTTGCAGACCCAGAGTGATTGTTGTTTCATAGCATAAAAGAAGGCTGAACCATCCTTACCATAAAGCTTTGTCACTGGCTTCAACAGCTCAGGAATTTTCCATCCTATCATTCTATTTCTTCAGTTATTTAACACTTGGTAATAAATTGCACAAACCACTGAGTGAATGAAGGCCCACTAAAATCAACTCTGAAACTCACAATGATTAAACCATGGCCTGATTTTGACACTTTAAACAACAATACGAAGCAAAGATTCAATCTTTCCTAGCCTCTGGTGAGCTAAGCCTAGACTTGAGAAAGAAATACACCATAAAGTTATATTCCCTAACAACTCCTGGAGGTAAGACCCTTCAGCAAGGGTAATTTAGCACTGAAATTACATTGTTTTTCCTTGGAAATCTCTGTGATCTTCACCATCTGTTTCATGCTATAAAATAAGTTTACTGATTTGATGTTGTATCTTCCATGTCAGAATAAAGACCAGTTCTAATTTGCATCAAGCAGCAAAAAAAGGAAGTAATTATAAATTCTAATGAAAACAAGCACATGCTTTTCCACATTTTAATGAAGCAGAGGTAGCTGCACTGGTTCACAGTTCCAATCAAATTCAGATCACGTTAGTTGGATTTTTCAGTTTCAGACAAGTAACACTATAGCAAGCAGGTACAGTAAGAGCTCTAACGAGTTTCCTCACTACATAAAAATTATCCAGCAACAGTACAAAGATCACTCAAATGAAAACAAATACTCAATAAAGCAGATAATTGACTCGAATCTTAGTTAAAAGATGGCCCCAAACTGCCCTGCAAAATGTGAAAGCAACTAAATATAAGTGTTTATCTTTGTTAGCAAAGGAAGAAAAACTTCTATGTTGTTCCTGAGACCATCTATACAGTTTTACAGGAATATAAAGTACTTTAACAATAATTAACTATTTTACATTGCAGTTCTGGCTCGCCATTTTGTTTCAGCTTTGAATCTGATAGTTTATGATCTAGAGTCCTCATTATCTTTTGAACCAGTCAATATCAAATTTTACTTTCTGTGCCAAAAGAGGACACTAGCATGGGAGACACCGATCGCCAACATTTTTTAAAAGGCCTAGTAATTGTCAGCTGAGGCTACCGTAAGCTAAGCTCTTGAGCACGCACGTACACACATATATACACTCAATCACAGTTTAATGGCAATACAGCAAATTTAATACATTTTTCATTATTATCGATCTCTCCCAAGTCCTGAGATAAATGATCACAGAAATAATCATTGAAGCAAGATTCCCAGAATCTCTCTGTAGCCAAAGAAATATTTTTTACAAAAACTAAATAAAAAGAATACTCAAAAGTTCTTTCTGCAGTGCCATTTTGATGTCACTCTCAATGGAAAAGTCTAGAATACCAAGAAGACAACAGAAATCCTCTGGCCACCAAGATGTCACATATCCTGTTGAGAATCCAGCCAATTCATTATTACTCTCTCCATAACATTAAACATTGGGCTTAAGTGCTTTTCTTGATAAGGATAGAAATGGTTGACTATTTAACCCTGCTGTCTCAGCACAGCAGAGGGAGTACCCAACATGCTTTTCAAAGCAGTTATGTGAACTGGTTACAAGGGACAAAATATTAAGTAGGTCTCCCTCATTACGTCTATTTTAGGCTTCATCATTCCGTTGTGCCCACCAATATATGTTATCTGTTAATGACAACCATGGTTTTGGAATAATAGCTCTATTCTATGCCAGCTCCATTCACAAATCCATATATAGTTAGTTTATAAGTAAGATGACATTGTAGAGAATAAAAACACAAAAATCCACTATCTCCTTAGTAATATTTGATCATATAAGGGTCCATTTTCTGCAACTGCTGATTCCATATCCCCCCTGCTCCTTCAAGGAGGATACTACTATATAGTGCTATTCTTAAATAGCACTGCTGTTTTTTAAAAAATCCTTCTAACGTCAGGTTTTTGTGAGTGAGTTACTAATAACGTAGCCCTTCGTCCTGTCTTCCCTTTGGCTATCCAACAGAATCAATAACTCCAAACAGCTTCCCATAGCTTCTTCCCAGAATGCATTTTCTTTCTTACAAATACTCACAGTGATGCTGACAGATGAACTGTTGGTGAACTCTCAGCAGATTCAGAGATTTGGATAAGTGTATTAACTTTGATCCTTATCTAGACTTTGTGTTTATTTCTTCCTTACCCAACAACAAACTTTCAGTCTTCCTTTCTTCACAGTTACAGTTCCCTGTTACTATTTACTACTTGCTGACCTGTCTAACTCCTTCTTGGATCTGCCACCTTAAAGAGAGAAGGCTGACAAAGAACTTGCTACGTGCCAGCTGGAAACCACCTTTTCAGCTGGTTTTCTGCCTTCAAGGAAAGTGCTTAGGTGGGTTGTTCTTCCATTTCATCCCCCCACCCACTGTTACATCTCTGTAGCCTCTCATGTCTAGGTTTTAGAACTGAACTTCTAACAGTTTGAGCACTAAATGATCCTTAAAATTGAAAAAGCAAAGATATGCTTGGCCTTCCAATCAGAACATAAGCAATGCAGGAAGAAAAGAAAACCAAACTATCCTGACTCCCCAAGAGCTAGCTTCCTCTGCAGCCTCCCTTCTGCCACAGGGAAAGGCCTGCACTATTTTGAATTACAATTCAAGCCTCTTTCTCTCACAAAGATAAAATCCATAGGTTCATCTTGTTGATGATGAAGTTGAATACTTACTTTGTTACATATGACATGCCTGGTACTGTTAAGCATCTAAAAAAAAAAAACCCTGATCTTCTGAAATAACCTTTTCAAACATTTGGAGCAGAAGTAATCCATCAGTGTAATAGCAATGAAAAATACATGAGTGTAATTTCCTCATTGATGGCAATTTGAACAGAAACAACTCACAAGCATGATCCTCGTGCACCTCCTCGCTCTTGCTGAAGGAGTGACAAGGAAGAACAAATGTGACATAACATACAGACAAATTCCCAATGAACACTCACATCTGAAAACTTCAATTTGTCCATGAATACACAGTAAACTTAAAGCAAAAGGCATCCTCTTGTACTGGCTCAATTCCTTTCTTCTTTCTCTCATGGACACACCAAGCCCACGATTGTCTCCAAGCATCACAAAATTACAAGATTTCTTTCTAATTCTACGGCAGATTTCCACTGCCAGAAGTCCCAGTAATACAGAGCCAGACCTCTGCATCAGATGACGCTTGCATTCAATTCGTGTCATTGATTTATTCTGTCATCCTGAAAAATTCAGTTAAGTACTCTCTCCCTCAGTTCCTCTCTCTACAAAATAGTGATATTAATCCTTAATTACAGGTAAGGCCTTTCACCAGCTGTAGCAAAAAAAGTTTTATGTAGTTAGCTGATATTACTACTAGGTCTTACTAATTCTTTTATATGTCTTTTTATAACTTTAGAATGATTTTTGCAACTCTGCACAGAAAAGATCTGGTTCGTTGACCTAGTTCAGCCTCAGAGCAAATGGCTTATGCCTCACACCTAACTATAGCATTTAATTTCAATATAAAACACTTTTGGTACAATTGTACTTCCTTCATTAATAAAAGTTATAGGTAAATACACAGAAAAAAAAGTTCATTCTAGAGATAAGGCTATAACGTTTCTAGCAAGCTTTCCTGTGATCAAGGAAAAATAAGCTGTAAAAAGTGGACAAATATTAACAAGTTTGAACTCCATTTCCAAATGTGAACTCCATACCAGTGCACAGAGGGGGAAAATTCTGAAGCCAAGGATCTTCGTGGTCTGCCCAGCTGCCCCTCCTCACAGTAGAGCAAAGAGACTATAAAAGCAGACCTGCCCAATTTTCCCCAGGTATTTCAGCTCACATATAGTCTTAATCTGTGTCATTTGTAATATTTCCACCAGCGCACAGATGGGATCTATTGGCATCTACAAAAGTGCATGTATTGAGAAGGGAATTGAAATAGCAAGAGATCTAGAAGCCATTTGGCATGCTGCTGGTCTATCTTGCAATACTGTAAAGGAAAGAAAACTGAAAAACATTCCTTCAGAAAGGAATTAAAGGAATATCAAAGTAAGAGTTTCTAAAGGAAGTAACATGAAATCATATCTCCAGCTGTGATAATATTAGTATAGTGACCCATGACTACATAGCCAACAAACTGGAAGTGGTGATGCTAATGACTATATAGAAAAAGGTGCTGAACGAGGGGGAAAAAAAGGAGTAGAAGGGGAAATAAAATACTTTAAAGCAAATCCAAACACAATATCTATCAACCCACCTGCTATTTGTTTCTGTCAGACCTGTCAGTCAGTGATTTTAGATGAGAGATTGGAAGCAATAGAGTATGTGTGTGGTGGTGGAAGCCACAAAATTATTATTCCAGAAAGAGTCTTGTGAGCGGGAGAGAATCAAGGGAAATGTTGTTGATGAGACCTAAAAATGGAAATAAATGGGATGATTTTCAGTTACCCTGCATGCAATCTTCCGTAATAAGAATGTATGAAGTTGCTGAATGCTTAAAATGAGACACATTAAAAGGTCAAAAACTGGCCCAAATCTCATGTATTTTGGAAAATACAGTTTACACACATCTCTCTCACTTCAATCAGTTATTGGAGGCACAAATTGAATGGGGTTCAGTATAAGGGATACTTAACTTCAAATAGCTGTGCACTCTCTATATAGAATCTAATCTCTCCCCAGCATAATCTATAGCAGCCTCAGGAAATTATCTGATTTTGCTTCCTGTAATTCCCTATCTAGCAGAAAATTTCCACACCATAACAGGCACCACTTCTATCAGCATTTGGAAACAAGAGAAGTATATAATCCTTTTCCCAGCTTTCTCGGTGACATATTACGTATAAAAATTTCTCAGGGACCAAGTACATCTCACGAGTAAACCAATCAAAGGAGTGTTATTTATATTTTTAAAATCAATATGCAAGGACACGAGTACACTAGTCATCTCACTTCGTCATGTGGAAAGATACAACAGCAACAACCTGACACCACTTTATGCAAAGATACTCGAGATGCATTCCTACATGTCAGTCAATGTAATGAGGTAGGTATTTTGGTACTGACTGTCTAAATAAAAGAAAGGATTTATGCATAGCAGAAACCTGGTCTGGTGGACCTCAAAATACTCCTGCAGTATAAATATTAAGTAAAGAATATGGGGAGTAATAGATTTATGCTTCCTCCCCTTCCCTTCACCTACTTTCAGGATTAAGGAAAGTTTCTTTCTGTTCCCTTGTACATACGGAGAGAAATCCTGACTCCTTAAAATCGGTCAGAACTGTTCAGTTCTGCATACCTAGATTTTACACTAGGAGTGTCCTCTAGCCCCACTTGGAGATTTTGTTGAAATCCACAGTTAGCAATACTATGATTTTTAAATTAAGAGCCGGAAGTTTCTTTTGCATATACTTGCATACACTAATCAAATATTGAAACTAAACACGGTGAAACAAGTTTGGTACTTGTGGATACTATGTTCATCCTTTATAGAATCATAGAATCATAGAATGTCCTGAGTTGGAAGGGACTTTTAAGGATCATTGAGTCCAGCTCCTGTTCCTGCATAGGACAACCCCAAAATGTAGTGTATTGTGTCCTGAGCAGGTATTAATTTCTTCTCTGGGAGGAGTCCTGATAAAAGCACCATTAACAATCACTAGGTAGATTATTATGCAAACGGTTGCTATTTTATATCCTTAAATCTCTCCCGAGGGCAAGATTTCCTTAAAGGAAAGAACAGAGAATGCAGATCACTTGATGCCAAGGTGGCAAGGAAATCACAAGGGACTCCAAGGTATGAAGGCAGAGACAGGTAAGGGTCAGGGGGGCACCTGAGACACCAGCAAAGTAAGTAGATCCAGGTAAGGGAGACCCTGCAGAAGGAAAAGAGAAAGGGGGTTTTCATTGAAGAAAATTCTTTGTGGAACTTCTGTGTCCACAGGAGCAGAAGTGGATGGCTCAGCAATGTGCAGAAAAGGGGCTCCTGTATCACATATGAAGAAATGGTCTAGGGTGCCTTGAAGTCCTCAGAGTTCAGGAAAGCCTACAGGGACTTTTTAATGTTTATGTTCAAGAGAGAGAGTCTAACCTCCATGGACAACTTGTCATCTCACTGAGAAGTACTGACTTCACATGTAGACTCACTGATTTCAGTAAGTTCATCATAACATCCTTGATACCTAAAATCCATCAATTACACAGATATATTGTTTAGGAGGTCAGATGGGACATTTGTGACAGTCTGCTCTGAGCTCCTGTATTATACAGTCAGAAGGCTAATCCTGAATTCTTGCATGAAACAAAGCATAACATTTAGTGTGAAAAAAAATCCTTTCAGTCTAAGCTGCTACATTTCCATCAAGAGAGAACATCCTTACTTTTGCTGTAGAAAATGTTTTATTGTGAGCAAAACATGCACAATGCAGCTTAGGGAAAAACAAAAAGAGGCTACTTAACTTTATTGTTTCATACTTCTTTGTTGATTAATTCCTAGATCAAGTGTATTTAGTTTTAATGTATGCACACAAGATGGAAATCATTTTAATGCATTTAAAATTGCTGATATTCTTAAGAAGTGCTAGAGGAATCTTGAGGAGGTAATTAACATTATAAGAACTGAGTGACAATGCTTGAGGGCATAATACAAAAGAGTGTGAAACAACTGCCACAACGCACAGCCAAAACAAAGCTACTCTGTGGAATATGATTTCTTTGAAATTGTGCAACAGAAATACTTTTATGTGCAGTCCACACTAGAGAACGAATGAACAGGAAAGAAAACACAATTCCAAAACCCTTAAAAATCCACTTTCAAAAGCCCTGTCTGCCACCTGCTAACAAGTATTTTTACTATCTTACAATTACTTCTACCCAACTGCTTTAGGAATTAAAATGCATTTTTCATTACACTGAAGATGGTCTCTAAGCCACTCGCCTGTCTGCAGCAAACCAAACCTTGGAGCCTCTAAAGTTCTTTAACAGGCAACTGAATAAAACAAATCAAATCAATCTACATTATTAGCAGTCAAAGCATATGTAAGTAAAAACAACAAAAAAAGTATATTCCTGGAAGAGTCATTGTGACCTCTTAGTCAAGCTCTGTCTCATTTTAAGTTAAGGGAAAACTGTAGAAAAAATATCAGTGATAATTTTATTAATGAATGTCTAATCCTTTACCCAGGTTATAGTTCTTCATTATAGTGTTACAGTGAACTTATTTGCCTGACACTGTCCTCGGATTTGAAATGTCATTGAAAAAAAATTGTCGGGATCTCATCATCTGATAAGTTCAGTGGAAAAACAAGAAAGTGTGAGAAACATGAATTGAATAGGTAAATGAGGCATGTGTCTTGTGACGCAGGGTTTTTTTATTTATTTATTCATTATTGCAGTCACAGGGGCAACTCCTTCTAGCAAGAAGGAAAGTGCTCAACCTTTGTAGAAAATCAAAGAAGGTTATATATTGTTTCTTTTCAAGGCAAGCCCTCCCTCTCCTCAGATTTACAGCCTATCACAAACTTATTACAAGGTGGTTACTAGGCTACTTTTTACGTATTAGATTTCTTTACCCAGTCTGTTTTTATAGGCTCTTGCGTTCTTAAGCATATCTTGTACTGTACCATAAAGGTACCAGGATATAACATTTCTCTTCTCCAAATACTTTTTCAGCCATTTCTCAGTGAAAAACCACTTAAGCAATCATATTTTACAGGTGTGTTTTAAGTTCAATTCAGCAAGGCCTTCCATCTTAATGCTAAAACTTCCATTTTCTAAAAACACAAGTAGTGTATCTCTCACAAAAGGAAACAGAAATCCAATGCTTCAATCTTATTCATAAAAGACTCAGAAGAACTAATGATCGATGGAAACACATTCACATATGTTCCTTTATGGCCTGAGATATGCATCTCACCTTCAGAGACAGCATCTTTCTCCTGCTTACCAGTCTGCTGTCACATATTTTCAACAGCCAATCTGGTCCAGAGCTATAAGAGAGGGCAAGGCTAGAGATTTTCAGGGGCAGTAACAAGGTAACTGCAGAAGCTAGAACAGCATCACTGCAGAAAGATTAAAAAAAAAAAATAAAAAGAGCATACTCTGTCAATACAGAACAGGACAACAACTCCAGATTCCATTTCTAGACATGTAACAGATCTCCACAGAAACCATGAGCAATTACCAGACATATACCTACACTTCAGATTCTCATTAGGTAAGACGGAGATAATATTTGTAGCACCTTGTTCTCTGCAGAGGAAAACCTCTATTATCACATTTGCTATGCAGGTATCAGCCAATCCAGATTTTAACTTGGAATATCCTTTTGCTACAGTAATATAATATTGAAGTGCAAAAGATTATAGTAGAATAAAACCATTTATGTTGGAAAAGACTTTTAAGATCATCAAGTCCAACTGTTAACCAACCACTACCAAGTCCACCACCACATCCCTGAACACCATCTACAGGTTTTTTAACTACCTCAGGGATGGTGATTTAACTACTTCCCTAGGCAGCCTGCTCAACAGTCTTTCAGTAAAGAAATGTTTTCCTACTACCCAATCTAAACCTCCTCTGTCACAACCTGAGGCCATTTCCTCTTGTCCTATCGCTTGTCACTTGGGAGAAGAAACCAAAACCTACCCCGCTACAACCTCCTTCCAGGCAGTTATAGACAGTGTTAAGGTCTCCCCATAGGCTCCTCTTCTCCTGGCTGAACCACCCCAGTTCCATGAGGTGCTGCTTATAAAATCTGTTCTCCAGACCCTTCACCCCCTTCATTGTCTTTCTTTGGAAGAGCTCCAGCACCTCAATGTCTCTCTCGTATTAAGTGGCCAAAACCTGAACATAGTGCTTGAGGTGCAGCCTCACCAGTGCCAGGTACAGGGGTGCAATAATTTCCCTGGTCCTGCTGACCACGCTGTTACTGATACAAGCTAGGGTATTGTTCTTCTTGGCCACCTGAGCACACTACTGGCTTATGTTCAGCTGACTATCGACTAACACACCCAGGTCCTTTTCCAATGAGCACATTTCCAGCCACTCTTTCCCAGGTCTGTAGCAATGCATGAAGTTGTAATTCTGGTTTAGGATCCACCATTTAGTCTTGTTGAACCTCACACAACTGGCCTCAGTCCATTAATCCAGCTTGTCCAGATCCCTCTGTAGAGGGGATTTGTGAAGTTTAAAGATTAAATACGTTCTCATAGAGGATAACTGAAATACGAGAGCAGCTATAAGGCAGAATAGTCTCCTTTATTAATTCAATTTTCTGCATAACAGCCTAAGTTGTCTGATGCCATGTCATAATTTTAAAGTTGAATTTCAGTGTCCTACAGTTTGCAAATATATAGCAATATTCACATTCTACAAACTCCTGCTGCCCACATGTAGGCAGTAATGCAGTTGCTTCTGCAAATTCAGTAATCAGACCAAATATGTATATGCAAGAAGCAATGTACTCTTGCATCGATGCTGTGCCTGAAATAATTTTCCAATACACTGACTAGCTAGCTGAGTGCATAGTATGGAGATGAGTGTACTGTAAAATTGATGAAGAATAGAGTTCACTATTTTACAACTTTTTCATGGATATTGGGGGGAAAAAGAGATTTTACATTAAGTTATTTGGTAAAACTAAAACCCTTGAATATTATACGCACACAAAATGAGTTCGTTTTCCTACTCTCATGTAAGTTTGTATTGCCTATTTGATAGGACAAACAGCTAAAGAATTGCTTATTTCCAAATGCAAAACAAAACTGCAGATTGTTAAGGGTACTTCTATAGATCTCTCAGCCATGCAGTAAAACGAATGCTACTAGGGCCTACAGACCTTTTGTATTAGCAAAATATGTGCTATTTCACTGAAAACTGCCTTCAGGTTATTCTGTCACTCAGGATTCTGCCTAACTGAAAGGTAAATCAATCAGGGAGTAAATAGTTTCCTATCACTCTGAAGTTTTTTACCTACACATGGAGCTTATTTCAGTCTGAAGGAAGAAATTCTCTGTCTCTGTACTGAGCTCCTTACAAAACAGAGCAGACAATACAGAAGCAGGAAAAAGCCCTTACGTCTACACCTCACCCTGAAACTCTTGATTGGCCATTTCTCTTTACTATGATGACATGAAAATCTAAAGAATGACAGATACTCTGAATACTTACAGGTACATAATTAGATTATTTAAAAAAAAAATAGTTAAAGAATATAAAATAAAAATAAGTGTGAGATTGCTGGTTGAGATTAGAAACTGAACAAGTCAAGCCCTGCTACCAATAAACTTTAATGAGTGGAAGCGTTTGTTTATTTTACCCTGGTTTCTCATTAATACCCTCAAAGAACAGCAGCTCCTGATACATCAGAACTTATTTGCTTACAGTGTATCATTTTATGTGGACACACTGCTGCCACATCAAGTCTATGTGTTTGTGAAAGGAAGGTAGCCAGGTGGTTTTTGCTTGTATTTATCTCCCACAGGTAAAGAATAAGGAGAGTCTGGCTGACAGGGGACCTTAGTAACAACCTTTCAAGTCTAAATTAAAGGCACTGAACTAATCCCTCCTAATTTCCCTTTGTTTCGTGAAATTATGCAACAGCAAGCAGAATCCAAATTTTATAATGCCCAGGCTATTAGTTAGCATTATATTGTTGCTACATTATATGCTGTGGTTGGAAAAAAAGTGCCTTAATCTACATTTAACCAAACCCTAATCTATTTTCCAGGAATGGTATAGTAAGTTGTACCTGCTTCACAAAATCTTTACTCTTTCCTACTCTTCTGCTTTTTTTTTTTAATTTTCTTTAATTTGGTTGGGTCTTCCTGTACCTTGTAAGATCCTAGGTCAAAACATCTCCTGTTTTCATCCAGTGTGACATCTCAGGAAGAATAGACAAATAAACAGTATGACAAATACTCCCATATCAGAGCTTTGTACTCAACATTTCCTAGCTCACTTGTTCACATTGGAAACACACAGAATTTCTACCAAAAACTTCTCAATATCCATATCCAGAGAAACTCAGTTCCTATGTTATCAGAATTTGTTGCTCATGTGCTTTAAAGAGCATTTCTTTCTGGCATTATCCTCAGAATTCTCATTTAAATGGGAACACATTCACCTACTATACATGTTGCCAGCACCTACAGTAAGATGAATACTCTCCACTGAGGGAATCTGAAACAAATGCAGAAATCATTTTCTGAGAATTCTGAATAAAATTTCATAATCTGTAGAGCAAATGACTATTTTTTAAACAATTATTTTTATCTTGAGGCTCGTCAAGTAACAATTTCAATCAAGCCAACACTGAACGTGCCAAAGAAATGTTTCAGTATCAGGAATGTCCTTTTCATGCACATCTCCCACTTGCCTCGTACATCACACCTTGGTTTGTATGACAGAATGGTCTCAGAGAGCAATTGGATCCTTTCCAGTTGAACTCAATGAGGAGACAGAAGTCTAAGAGCACGTGTAGTGTGCTCTCACCACTAATGGGCGATCAGCCTATGGGTCAGGCTTGAATTAATTCAATCCAAGACTGCTGAAAAGTGTATAGCATAAACATTAGATCCTCAAGATCTGTTCCCCTCTACAGACCTGCTCCTATTGCATTACTCGTTGCTACAGACTATCCCATTCACATAGAGTAATCCTCTGGGCAGAACTACAGGCAAACAACCTCAGACAGTTGACTTTGATTTCTGTATAGAAAACTTTCTGTCTGAGCAGGAAACAAATCTTTTTGGTGATCTGTTGTCATATTCAACTCTGCCAAGAACCAAATTTATCAGAAACACATCAAGCATTCTCTTCAACTGCTCACAGATGGCTGCAATGGCTCCTTTATTGAATACAATGGATTTGGGATCAGGGACTTAAAAGTTAAGAGCACACAAACATCGGCTTGTGCATACAAAGTTCTTTTCAGACCTACAGTTCAGTTATACAATCATACTGATTAGTTCTCTGACAGATTTGATGCTTTTACCATAAACCATATTTGATTAATGGGACAAGATATCACAGCCCACAGACAAAGAGATCTATTACAATTAGGCAGAGGTAAATTATAAGTATTTCATATTCTGAAAGCAATCTTCATACTATGCTAGTTTAGCTCTCAGTACAATCCTTTCCAGAGGCATGAGATATTGGAATTTCAATGCCTAATAAATTCTGTGAAATATCACAGTGCACTGCAATATGTAGGCTTTAGACTGTTGATGTGTTTACGCGGCCACTTCCACGCATTTCCCACCCACCTGGCTGATCACACAGAAATGGGAATGGAATGCCAACCAGCCTAGATAACTGAAGACACTCTGAGTCTTTCAACACGCTGCTGAATGCTCAGAACAACTTCACAGTCTGATCAGTCTGCTTTACATGGCTCATGAAAACAGAACACCATGCCCCCCTGAGGCAACCAGTATAGTATGAACCCACTATCAAAGTAAGGATTATTATGTGAGCCCCTCAAGCACAATGCCATGCCCACTGCAGAATGTTGCTGTGTTCTTTGGATACTGCTGCTAAAATTCTGTGCCATCATGGATGTCAGCAGAGCTATCTGAGACACAAATAAATTTAGGGTCTGGCCTTAGTCACCTTCTTTCCTTTCAAATACCTCGTCTTACATCTCTGTACTTGCTTCTACTTACTGAGGATGAATTTTTAAATCTACGTTTAATCCATGCAAAATCATCCCCTAAGTGAATACTTGAAGAATGTTTTACAATTCCCTACAACTTTGGCTTTAATGTTAAAATGAGATTGATGCTGCATGCCTCCTTGCAATGCAGCAGCATCACCTATATATGCAAAAATGCTTACTTATGGAAAACGTAACAATTTTTAATGCAATTTCTAGCTATCACCAATTTCTTCTGCAGCCCCCAGTAATATGGAATATGAAGCCTTTTCTTGATGCTGCTGCAGATCTTTTCTTACATAAATTCTATTCATCTGTCACTGGTGAAAAATGCACAAGCCAGAAAAGATAATGCAAATACTAAAATGCTGTCAGTTAAAATGCTTGAGGCTGCATGCTTCAGGAGGATAAAAAGCTCCCTTTTGTATAAAAACTGAAGTGGTAGTGTTCTAATTGGAACAAGAACAATATTTTTAATCTGTGCTTGAAAGATCAAATTAAATCTGCTGCACTCATTCTTGCTAAGCCTGTATCTATCAGAGATGCCTTTTTTTCATGAGAAAGCTATAAGTCCAAAGCTACTGGATACTCATTTGTCTGGTTTTCTGTAGACATTCAGGGAGCTAGGACAATCATTTTTAGCTCAAAAGTACATTTCAAGATACCATGAGATTAAGAGAAAAAAAAAATATTGCTATACATTCCGTGAGGTTCTTGAACAGAGTCAGATTTCAACAACAGAATTTCAAATACAAGACAGTCACAAATTCACGGTAGTTTTAAGATACTGTATAAGTGCAACCATCTTACACCTTTCACTTAGTTACTCTCCTGCTCAGTGACATCGTTGCAGTATTTCAGGCACTATGGTCATTTACACTACAAATTCCTTACTTTACAAGCATTAAAACTCAAGTATTTGGAATCCCATACGCTTGAAACTTGTTCTATGAGCTGTCAACTGAAATGCAATATGTATTTTTCCTCAAAAAAATTTAATTTAAATGGGTTCCACCATTTGTCTTTATAGCATACACAGAAGGGCATGAAATGAACATTTGACAGCTAATAAAAAAATACATGTTCTCAGAATAGCCAAAAAAATCACAGTACTTAATTCACTGGTTGTTTTTAAGTACAGCAGCAATATAGGAAATACGTATTAGTTTTACTTTACACAAAAATTACTGAACACTGATATTAAACATCATGCAAATTTCCTGATGCATTGTAAGAGTTATTTGAATTCTGACATTTTTATGCATCTTCAATATACTTTACATGCCTGCTGAATACAAGGACAAATACATCAATAATTTCACTGACTTAAGAGAACTATGAAAAATGCAGATCCATAGCACACATCAAAAACTGAGATGTTCACTGCAGCTTAGTGTTCAAAGCCCTGTGAATTTAGCACCCAGCTTCCTTAAAATTCTTGGCCAACAATGCTGGGGAAGGTCACATAAAAAGACAAGGACCAAAAAGAAAGAGAAAGAAAGACAAAAAACAATGAACCACCTAAGAAAAATCAGAAAGCAGCACTTGTTTCAAAAAGAATGAGCTGGCCCTAAAGGGAATACAGAAAACCCATAATAGTTCAGGGCCATTGATCTCTCAGTGACTCTGAGAGTTTCTTTCCATTCTTATTATTCCTGAAATTCTAAGATCAATACTTTTCTCATCAGTTCCAAACAACAAAGATTATTCATACTGTGGAGAGACAAGGATTTTTTTTTTTCTGCTGATATTTAAAGAAATGGGAAAATGTACAAAATGCCTGACCCTTTGGTCACTTAAGTCAATAGCAGCCTTCCATTTGCGATCCAAAGTGGCTTGCTATTTCAGATGTGCAAGATTAATTTTGTCATGTCTAGATAGGCATCAACTTCTTAGATTACAACAATCATGTGTTTTCATATCAAATTTACCAGCAGGGAAAACCTGAACAGCCTCGTACTATTTTTTTACCTTTTTATATTCTTCATTTTGCTCAAATACAGAAATCCAAATTTCCTTAGCATGAACAATACTTGATGAAAGGGATTTTAAAACAAACAAAAAGAAGGTCTGCTAGAGTTACCTTACCTCTTGATGTAGCCAAATTATTCTCATTACTTTGAAAAAAAATTATATGATGAAGACATCCTCTGCAATACCATAATGGAAATATATCATTTAGATCTTAACTCTGTGACACATGCAGTGTCAAACAATGGAACACACTGAGTTTGTGAACAGCGTTAGTCATCCCTACCTCTGATTCTGCTTTTCTAGCAAAACCGTTTTAACACAGAAGTTGTCCCTCAGCTCTCTTAGAAAATACATCATTAAAATTCTCTTTTAAAATTCCAGTCACATTAAATCCATATGTGATATTTGTCTCTTTGGTCAATTTTGAAATCCAACATCATTAACACCACCAAAAAATATTAGAATGTCTAAGAGTATGTGTGGAGTTATTTTTGAAGCTTGTAGAATAGGGCTACATTTCATTTAAAAAAATGCAAACGTTTCAATTAAATAGTATTTGTCATCATCAAAACATGAAACTTCAGAGAATGCACAAAGTATAAAGAGCAGAGCAAGAACACTGAACTGAAAAAATAATGAAAGTGAAAAAGACTCTTTTATTTCTAATCAGGAACTACTGCTGTCTAGGACAGGGAGGTTTCACTGAAGATTCACTAAGGGGAACTCTGCTACACTGCTTTTTTTGAAATATATCTGAGATCAAGGATACAATATCCTGAATATTAATCGAAAGGGAAAAGAGGAAAGGAAGGAGAGGTTTCCTTGGCTCTTCACACAAAAGGCTGGCATAAGTCCTGAAAAAAACCCAAAAACGCACAGGCCTGGTTGTGTAATTAAATCATCTCTTGGTGCAAGTGCAGTATTATAAATGCAATAAGCACAGAGAATATAATAAGTTCAGATTTAACAAGTTTTCTTTGTATTCTGTGGGAAACAGTGCTTGATACAGACTGATAAGATGCTTTATTGAATATTTTGCCCTGGGACTTCAGCAAAAGTAAACCCACCCAAAAGAAGGAAAAGGGATTCTAACTCCTCTGGCCAAGACCTTCAGATAAAACAGTTTTCCAGAAGTAAGTTATGCTATCCAGGAGCGGAGCTGGCTGGAGTAATCTAACTTTGGAGGCATCCAGTGTTTATGACTACATCTAAGCCAGTCATTCAAGTCTTCCTCTCTATGATATGAAAAGGCACAATTCATCAGACCCAACCTAGACATCCTAGGACAAAGATGAGACGTGTGCCATGTTTTGGGCTGTAGTAGCTAGCTAAATTGCAAAAGTATTCAGCAATATATACAGATTAACACCATCCCTGGTGTCTACAAAAAAAGAAATCAGATCACTTTGCATGCTGTTGAGCTCCCTATGATATTTTTTACAAACAGCCCTGTACAGTATATGCATAGGTGTTTCTTATCTCATTGTATCCTCATGGTCTGAATAAAAGCCATGGAAAGGGTCCTTGGGCATTGGCAGAGGCTGCCCAGGGAGGTGGTTGAGTCCCCTTCCCTGGAGGTGTTTAAGGCACGGGTGGACAAGGTGCTGAGGGACATGGTTTAGTGTTTGATAGGAATGGTTGGACTCAATGATCCAATGGGTCTTTTCCAACCTGGTGATTCTATGATTCTATGATAAAAACTCCCACTGGTCTCTGAAATAACAGTATGCAGCTCTTAATCATCAGGTCTGGAGCATGATGAAAAAAAATGTGCACTCAGTAGGGAAATAAACCTGTTTGCATTTATCTACTTCTTCCAAGAATACTAGTGCATGAGTTTACAAAGGACATAAGAACCAAGCAAATCAATAGCAAAGTCAGAAATCTTAACTCCAGACATTGTTCCCTTCCAGTGAACAATGATTTATAACAGCATAGATAGTTGGAGAATAATTTCTGAAACTACATGGAAATATGTGTTGTGAGGGATGACTGTCAAGCACATAGACTTTAGATACATGAATCAAAAAAAATGCTTGTCTTCTTACTTCTGCCTCTAACAATGCATTATATCATATTCCCCTCTCCATATTTTTGTTTTTCTGTCTGCAACATGGGGACTTCCTTCCCCCATCATCTATAACACGTTTAATTTACAACTGCAAACTGTTTTGAGACTCTTCCATGAAATTACAGGGAAACGTGTAATAATACTCGTTTCTAAGCTTATCATTACTATGAAACAATAGCTATTTCAAAGCCTTACTGGGAACATATTATTTTAATTTTGACTGCTTTGACATTGTGTTGTGTTTCTATTTTAGAGTCTTTATGGGATTTACCATATTCTCTGTTTATAAGGCTATGCTTTGAGGCTAGCACAAACGTGAGATAACAAACTTCTAAAATTATTGTGGAGAAGAAAAAGGATTAAACCTGGCTGCTCATTTTATATTTCAGAAAGAATGGAGAAAGTGAAGGAAAAGAAATTGGAAGGCTTTTCCCTTCTTTTTGTGGAGAGATGACTCATGGAAAAGCAGAGTTTCTGGGTGCTCAAATCTACTAAATTGAAGCCATGTCATTAGAGCCTCCATTTTAATTCCTAAGAAGGGCAAAATTAGAAAGAGGTGGGCAAAATGAGAATTTAAACTTCGTCAATTATTTCTTTTGGTTTTGTAGCCAAGAAGTTTCTGAAGTTTATTTCTCTTTCTTTTGCAGAAGAGAATTTAGAGCTCAGACATACTGACTGGAATAGAAGTGTAATCAGTCACAAAGAACAAATAAATTTTGTGTCTGCCTCTGTTAGTGGGGAAAATAATTGAAACTGCTTATGCAGTTCCTCTACAACTTCAAAAGTGTACAAAATCACAGAAGAGGGAACGCCATCTGTTTGTTGTTAGGGTCATGTATTTTATTTTCCTACTTATACTCCCACTGAAATCAATAAGAAGTTTTCAATCCTCTGTATTGAAAATGAGATAACTTTATTTTCTCTCCTATATTCAGGTTACAGTAGGCTTTATTATGCATCTTACTCTCCTCCTGAGAAAGTTTAAGACTTAGCATCTTTGAATATTATCTGTAAAAAAGAACAAAAGTGGCAAAAAATGGTCACCACCTTGTAAGAGAAGGAATGTGACCGTAAGGAGAAATAGTGGACCTCCTTCGGGTCTGAATGCTTGCATCAAAAAGATTATTAAGAGCAAATCCATAGCAATAACATAGAATGTGCCCTTGGCATAATGAAAGCAAGATGTAAAAACGTGTTGGTGAAAGGGACGGCTTTGAAGCAGCTGCAGCCCAAGCTCTGTAGTAATATCTGAAGGAGGATATGCGGGTAATGCAAGTGTGCCTTGTCTTAACTTCAGCTATTCATCTCAAGGGGCGATTTACAAGGTGATAAAAGGTTCCAAGCTGCAAGAGGTACTTCAGGCAGTTAAAAAGCAGCTTTTTATGATCATTTCTTCTGTACAGGACACGATGTTTCATTAATTAAATGCTTATTTTATTAAAACAGCAATTCTTTTAGCTAGTGGGACAAGTTTTACTACCGTGAAATGGCATTAAAATCCACGAACTTCCCAGCTAAGCCTTTGTAATGATTCTAACACAGCCCAAGTGTGGCTGTCTCCAGCAGGGTACCCAAATGGCATGTCTGTCCTGCTTCACTCCTTGGGAAGTTTCTCAGTGTGCTTCAGTTCTGAAGGCCACATCACCTTTTCCAAATAAGAAAGCATAGAGAGCACATATGTACTCCCTAAACCAGAGAAAAACAGGCAGTTCACATAAAATAAGGCTCTGTCAGCATTAGATTGCTCATTAAATGAGCATTAAACTGCTGCGGCAAAGGGAAAGCTTCCACTTACAAAGAAGGTCATTGCAACACTTTAAAAATACTAGATTTTTCATGTCATAGAGGCCCAAAATCCAACACCCACAAGGACAATTTGTAGATCTGGGGAAGCAGTGTGTGAACCTAGATAGATAGATAGATAGATAGATAGATAGATAGATAGATAGATAGATAGATAGATAGATAGATAGATAGATAGATAGATAGATAGATAGATAGATAGATATTGAGGGGGGAAAAAAGCATCTGTTTTCAGTCCTTGAAAGAGCTTTCAAGGACTCAAGAGTGTCACAGACCACCAGATAGGACACTCCACTGGTTTTCTACTCCCTCAATCATCAGATTACTAAAGAAAGGAAACCAATTCTTTATTTTATAAATCTAGTGCCAAAATGGAAAGCATTTAGATTCCTACATCTTCTTCCACCATAGAAATAATTAATTGCAACTCAGATGATAGGCAGTTAAAACTGCAGTACCATCTCCTAATCATACTCACAAACTTTTCAGTCAGTTTAGGCATGGAAAATATCCTCTATGTTAAGCAGGAAAGTAGAATAAAACACCTCATATTTGGAGACCACATAGTTGGATTTAGAGAGTGGGAAGGAGGGGAAGTGGAAACGATCTTGTTGTTTATTTGCACAGCAACCACTGTGACCAACAGGCAATTTAAACTCACATTTCAGTGCACTTAAAATGTTAAAATAGCAACTCTATTAACAAAGGAGATAAAATTAATCATGATAGTACAGTAGTTGCCAAGGGCTTTTAAGTCTAAATCGTCATGGAATTCACTTTAAACAAAATCAGTATAGATACATTATGAAATACATGCTGGTAAAGTAATTTAAATTTACCGATTACCCACTGCACGTTTCAGAAGTACTGCTGAATTTCAGGTTCTTTTGATAAAATGTGTAACCAAAATTCTGTAAATGTTTGTGCAGGTTAAAAATAAGTAAAAATAAATATGATTTTTTTTAAAAACTATTATAGTAACATTAATAAAATGTAAAGGAATTAATGTTAGATATTTAAATATTCCAATGTATTAAATACCAAATCAACATCTTAATACAACTAGACTTTTCTATTTAGATAAATAAAAGTAGTGACATTTTCTTGTTATTCTCTGAAGTCGTAGTTTCAGTATCAGTAGGAACCATCATTTCTTTTTAAAACTTAAAATCTACCCACAGCATATGGATTACCAACAACATTTCAGCCAAAACTATTGTGGGAAAGCTACACATACTATTAGCTTACTTAGCTTTCGAGAATCTTTTTGGAGTTTTTAAATTCTTATTCTGTACTGTTTTCTGACAACTTAGCAGAGGCCTGGCATTAAAGCATGCCACTCATCACTCTGTGTTACTCTCTTAATTTGCGTACGAAAGCAATCTGTGTGACAGTAAGAGGCAAGGTGTCATCACTGCTCCTCAGCATTCAGTGACCACAGAGAAGTGGTTATGAGGGAATTCTTTCCAAAGCACAACTAGTCACTGGAAAAATGGCTATACTATTTTAAGACAAACTGATACCACTCAAGAGTACTAGGCCAGATACAGGATGCAGAGACTGACATTGATGAAACTGTCTACTGCATTACAGTACCCATCAAAATGACCAGCCAGCAGATCAGTCTTCCTGCACGTACAATCCACCCCAGCCTTCCCCTGTGGTTGACAGTGATCAAGTCATTATGGGAGGCAGCTCTCCTCTCTCAGCCTGGTCAGCACATGCAGTTATCCTTAAGGCTGCAATCGCTCACTGCCAGCTACACTTTTTCCTGATTTCTCTACAGCATAACAAAAATTCTCACCAGCTCTCCCTGTAGCCAGGTACACAACCGTGGACATCTGAGATACAGCACAGACTTTTCTGTACATTCTCCTTGAGACATAAAAAATGATAGATGCACTCAGGGGCACAAGGAAGAAATTGTTCACTTCTGCTCATGTTTCAAACCACAAATCACTCCCAGTTTTCTGGAAAGCAGAACAGAAAACACCAATAGATCACCTTTGCCTCACTGAACACTGTTTCCTTAGGCAGGCTTTCCTCTTACTACTCACATTTTTACAAGGAACTCCAGAAAATTACCAGACTCCATACACCATGAGTATTCAGTTGATTGTCAAATCTTCTGGTTAGACTTCTCCTGGACAAGGTTCATTACATATAAGGAAACATGGAGAGTTTGTGAAGTCTATCCTTGTCTCTCAGATCACTAGCCACAGGCATTTCCACTTTCCAAATCAGTTTTGCAGAAGTACAACTGAATCAGTAAGTAGAGTCACCAGGATCTCCAGCAGAAGTCCTCACAAATAAAAGACTAGAACCACAGCAAAACAATTTCATCTCTCCTGGCTTTGCAGAATTATTGAGTAGCTTAAATAAATACCATCACTGAAAAGTCTAGGAAGAAGAATCAAAAGACATTCAATCAAACACTGTCAGTATCTATCTGCAAGGGCAAGAGAGACAATTTAAGTTCATATGTCTAGACTCTTTCAGCATATTAGTCATATAGGGCTTTCAGAAAGTTTGAACACTATAGTTACTCCTTAAACTTTGGTTTTCAAAAGGTAGATGCCCATTTTAGAAAGGCCACCCAAAGAATTCCCATTACTCCATGTTTTACTCTTGAGAATATTCTTTAAGGTTGGGTTGTTACCTGGAAGCAGATGTTCTATTTTTTTTTTTTTTTTGTAAAAATAAAGAAATAAATAAACATTTTCTTAAACAAAATCTGGTATTTTCGTCTTGTGCTGTCATGATAAATGCGTCCTATCAACAACTTAGAAGTAGATTTTTCACACATTTCCTCTTGATTGATTATTAAGAAAGAAGACAGAGTTACAAATCAATATCTAGCTCAGTTTGTTCTAGCTCTTGTCGTATAGGCCATTGCCTGTACAAGGTACTGGTTGTAATCATCTGGAAGGATCTGACTACTTATATTCATGTTCAAAATCAATTTTAGCATGAAATACATGAGATCAGCCAAAGAAAATATTTAGGATTAAAACAAACATTTACATTTTGCCAATCTTTTAACTGTTGTACTAAGTAAACATTTCAAAAACCCTCTTATTTCTGCAGAGTCAACAGCCGTCTGCTTTCTCTGGAATACTTCAGAGCCATAAATTGTTTCTTGGTTTTGCTCAGGTACATAAATGACAAAAGGCTACTGCACAGTGAATTACAAATTACAAATCAATCATTGCTTTCAATGTCTCTTCTACTCTTATACTGCCAGTAACAAGGCAGAAAAGTTGATATAAGTCTATCCTAAGGCCTCAGATATGGTTGTAACTTCTAATTAAACGTAAACTAAATTAACCCAGCTGAATCACTCTTCGACTTAAACATAGTATAAGGGGAAATTACAAGCTCAGACTGTTTTACTACGGTTACTGATTGGTTCATGTAACGAGAATAAACAGAAAGCAATGTATTACTATAGACTGAAGTAGTGATATATCCTACAAATACAGTCTCAGCAGAAGCTGAGAATAATATTTGAGACACAATTCAAAATCCATTCACAGTTTCACATGTTCATGACCTACTCAAACTGGAAAGTTCTGTAAACCACAACTGAAGTTGCACAGCTGGCAATCCAGCAGGGTCATTTCTGTTTTTCTCATTAATCAGCAAGCTTGCTTCCTTCTGACTCACCCCACAAACCCCTTGAAACTTTTTTTGCTTGTAAAGGGATAACTCTTAAAATATTTCTCAGTGTTGGTAATTATTTCCACTTTTTACAAGTAATTAAACCAAGGAACAGAAGAGCTAAGTGGCTGCCAGAGGTCATTCAGAAGGCCACAAAGAAAAGATGGTGGTGTTCTTTTGAAGGGGCTGCTTAAAAGCTAAAACATATATGAGCTGAGCGAGAGAACACAAAAATCTAGAAAAACACCCAATGAACAGAGTCATGAATTACGATTTGGCAGTAATCAATCCATGATAGAAACCTTGTCTCTTTTACCCTCATGGTACTTGGGATACAATACAAAATAATTCAGTGTCAGTCTACTTGAAAAATTGAGCACTAGAAAATCTCTGAATGCAATATTCTCTAGTAGATGATAAATTCGCTATGAAAAGTGCAATGGCAGTAAAATTCAGAAGTCCTATGAGTTCAACTTTTGTCCATGCTTCCTACACTTAAATTTCTATAATTTTTAAACAATTTATTAATGTGACATTATTGTGCAATTAAGTTCTGCTTTTCATTATATGAGATTCTTAAAAGTACAACAACATTTTTCTCCAGGAGTTGAAAATTGGTTGTTTAAATCTTGGGGTAAGATTGAATTTCTTCTGAAAAATATCTTGAATAAAGATTCAGATTCATCCAACTCTTCAGTTCCCCAACACTCCAGGACCTATATCTCCTTACCAGTAAGTCTTGTGATCTATTCCAAGCCAAAGACAGGAGTTTCATTTTTCACAGAGAATTCCAGAAGCTGGAGGTTTAAATCTGTATGAGAAGGAAAAAGATTTGAAGTAGCAAAACTCTCCACAGAATGGCACACCATTTCATAGAATCATAGAATCATAGAATCATAGAATAACCAGGTTGGAAGAGACCCACCAGATCACTGAGTCCAACCATTCCTATCAAACACCAAACCATGCCCCTTAACATCTCATCCACCCGTGCCTTAAACACCTTCAGGGAAGGTGAATCATCCACTTCCATGGGCAGCCTGTTCCAGCGCCCAATGACACTTTCTGTGAAAAATTTTTTCCTCATGTCCAGCCTAAATCTCCCCTGGTGGAGCTTGTGGCCGTTCCCTCTCGTCCTGTCCCCTGTCACTTCGGAGAAGAGGCCAGCTCCCTCCTCTCTACAACCTCCTTTCAGGTAGTTATAGAGAGCAATGAGGTCTCCTCTCAGCCTCCTCTTCTCCAGGCTAAACAACCCCAGCTCTCTCCTTACTGTACTTAAGAGGCAAGAAAAAGCTCCCTTCAGAGATGGAGCAAGAAGAGGGATCAGTCCTGTGCTCTACAGCCACACACTGTAGAGGAGGTTCAGACTGGCACTGACTTTTTCAAGCTATTCCAGAAGTGAGGACACTGCAGTAAGCTGGGGTTTCAAAGAACAGCCATTCCTACTAGATCAATCAGACTAGCAGATAACAAGAAACTGGAAAAGTGAAGTCTAAGCTTTAAACTATCTAAAATTTTCCTTTCGGTGGATAATACAATGGCTTAATAATTAAATAGTAATTTAACAATTAAACAGTATGAACACTACGTTCATTTTACACATCCATACATCATTCCCAATGGTCAACAATGTTGTACCTAAGTGAAACAGAATTTCTTGTCACTATTTCTACCTGCATCTCTGTGATATAGTCAAAAGGAAAAAGCATGGTAATTTAATAAAAAACTGAAAAGATTTTAGCCAATTGTGCTTACTGGTTTTTTTTATCTGTACATGAGGAAGAATTAATTGAGTTTTATGTGAATTTAAAGAAGTTAAAATCCACAGAATCACAAAGAATGACCTGAGTTGGAAGGAACCCACAAAGATCATTGCGTCCAATTCCTATCCCTGCATAGGACAATCTCAAAATTTACATGATGCATCTGAGTGCGTTGTCCAAATGCTTCTTGAATATTTTGAGGCTTCACACTATGACTACTTCCCTGGAAAGCCTGTTCCAGTGCTCCACCACCTTCTGAGTGAACGACCTTTTCCTAATATCCAACCTAAACTTTCCCTCATACATCTTCCTGCCCTTCCTTTGGGTCCTATCATTGGTCACCAGAAAGAAGAGATTAGCTCTTCCTCCTTCCCTTGTGAGGAAGAAATAAAATGTTATGAGGTATCCCCTCAGTCTTCTCCTCTCCAGGCTGAAGAGACCAAGCAATTTCCATCACCCCTCATATGACTTCCCCTCAGACCCTTCACAATAATGGACATTCTCATTCTGCCTATACAAGTATTGGCTAGGTTTGTGCAGAAAAGCAAGCTCAACAATCAAATTTATCTCCTCCTGCCCCACAGTGAGACACATTCTGGGATTTCTTAATGAACATGTTGCTTAAATGATTAGACTGTCACTTCACACAAAAGATTTGAGGCACTTCTATTGAATTTATTTCTTTAAATTTGCAAAAGCATTGTAAAATTACTTTCCAGCTCATCAAGCTGTTTTTATAAGGGCCAAGGTATTGACCTGACTTAAAGAAAATAGCTTGTGTCTACACAATGATGGAAAGAATTGTAGAAGGCAGGAGAGCTGCAGGAACATAGCTATTGTCAGCCTCAGGTTCATCTCTGACAGCAGCTAGCCCTGCACATCCTTTATTTTAAAGCTCTGCGAGAGACAGACACGTGGTGAGCTGTCACACACAGAAGTCTCATCCTACTCTTTGAAACTAACTTAAAATTTTGAACTGGAAAATTTTCCAAATACTGCCTTTCTAAGGCTTACCTATCATTGGGATTTTCTTCTCCAGTCATTCTCCTGCATGAGAATTTTTTTTTTGCTTAGGAGTTTTTCTTTTCATGGAAGTAATCATTCTCTCCTACTGCCACTACTGTATTTCCACACAGGAAAATGGAAACATCCCACCTAAAACATTTTTTTAATTCTTTTGTTTGGAGGACCTTTAATATTTCACTATGTGAACTGACACAAACATGAGACTACCACAAGTTTGTTTACACATTTGTATATTATTCCACCTTTGTCCAGGGTACAGAAACTCCGTCTACTTTTTTTCTCCAGTCTGCCTCTTAATGAGTCCACAACAGTAAGAGGCTTTCCTGACTGTCAAAGGAAATTGCAGCAACAAAATATGTGTGTCATTCAGGACTTAGTCTGTGTGAAAACAAGTTATGAACACATCTCTCAACTGCAGCATATGGTGCTATGTGAAAAGAAAAATCAACACAAATCAGAAATTACAGCAATACTTCAGGAAGCCTGTGAAAAGGGTGCACACCTACACAGGGAAATCAAACAACTCATAATCTGATGAGGTTCAAGTTACTTCCCAGAGTCAAACTGAAGGGTAATCACATAGCACTGGCTCATTTCACAGTCAGAATGAGCAACAGACTATTTCCCTCCAACATGACAAGAGTGTAGCGTAGTACTTGCAGAAAGCTTTAAGATTCAGTTTCAGGGGTGTATCAGTTGATAGTGAATCATGTTCTGATGCAGGAAACCTGAAACAGGAGCTGTCAAACATCAGGGCATTCACAGCCTATTTCAAGTGTTCAGTCAAGTCTGATTTAGCAGAAAGGTGTTTCTATGTAATGCAAGAGAAGCTCAAGCTAACCACAAGGATTTTTTTTTACCCCTAATCCTACCTGTAAAACTCTTTCTCATGCCATCTGCCTATATGGCTTATTTCACTAGCAGAATGCTAGGGAGGGAAGAAAGGGCTAAATTGTGTTCCAAAGACTGTGAGAGGGAAGCATCAAGAACAATGCCCTATAACGCAAACGTCCAGTAGCACCTATTAAAGACAGAGAGGCAGGTCTCAAAAATGACAGAGTGATGAGCAAGAGGAAAAGCAAATACCAACTGGGGCTTGTGCAATATGGTAAAATATTACCAAACTAGAAATCTAGATGCTCCTGGTATGGGAATAATGACAACTTACAAATGCTACTGTCTACTAAAGTCTTCGTATTTAGCTGCATTACATTGATTTCTGAGTTTTGTTTGGATGGCTACAAAAAGTTGAAGAGTTAATAGAACAGTCTTCCTTTCTAAAATCCTAAGTGTTACCATTTTTGTACGTATCTTACATGTCTAAGGACATGTTCTGTAAGCAAAAACGGATGAAATCTGACCTGAGAAATTAAGATCATCAGATCATAGTTTTCTTATCAATGTAAGCCCAAGAAATAAAACAATTAAGATTCAAAGAAAGCAAAAGATGCAACCGATCACTACTGCAATCTTAAGAAGATCTTATTAGGGCACTAATACGTTTAGCACACCCTCAGACTACGCTTCAGAAACTGATCGAAAGCAGCTAAGGCCGATATCTACATAAGGTCCTTTAGGTACTTCAGTGTTACACAGTATCTAACACCAGGCATACCAAAACAAATCAAACCTGGAGTCAGCTTCTCTTTGCTGCTTATGCATGGTATGTCAGAGCATAGACAGATGCCCCTGACTTGGTTGTTACAACAATCTGAAGCTCAATATTCATGCATTTACTAATCTGAGGAGTTAACACAGTTCTTGAGAGTGGGAATTCTGGACCTTCCTTGAAGTCTCTGCACCATCTCCAAATCGAGCAATGAAAATATCTAAAACATTTCTCCAAATCAATCACCTCCCCAGCTTGCCATCCTCCCCTCTGATACAGGTTGTTCAACAGTAATTTCTCCTAGTGCAGTAATGAATCAACCGTTCCAAAGGTGAACATGGAGAGCTAGCATTCACTGTAAGTTGCCTCTCATAGAGACATTGAAGGTTCCTTTCTCAATTTATTCCCCATTTCCAGAGACTGTATAACAGGTTTTTAGGTAGAGACATCTCACTCCTTATCTATGCCTTTGTTGTAAACTTGTTAAGTTATAGACAAATACTTTGCTTCTGAACAATTATACACCTGAACACAAAATTCTGGTTATGCCAATCAGCTCTGTTCAGAAAGGACAAAAAGCAAAAATGCTGGCTTATATGTGTTGCTAAATTAAAAAGCTGTACAACCACAGAATTTTTACATACAGAAAACTCAAATTTTCTGTAAACAAGAAAAGTACCACTAACATTCAGCCAGCACCATTCTATGCAATGTAGATAAGAAAGTTTATTTCTCATCTCTTCTCTTTCCACGGCTCCTTTGCCTCATTATCAGAGGGATGTGGGCAATTTACTTATGTGAGTTATCTGAGAACTCATTGATATGTCTAATACTTTCCATGTAACACACAGGTTATTGTAATCAAAATTTATTGTCATTGCATTACAGTGGGGTTGTATTTAGAACCATGTTTGAGTTTAGACTGCAAAACAGAATAGTTCACATTTTATTCTTTTGTATTAATTAACTTTGAAAAAAGAGGCTCAAAATGCTGATTAAAATACTCCTCTATGTTGCCTTAAGATGTTCTCTTGTGGATGTTGCATACCATATTGCAACCAAAAAACCTCAGAACTACTATTTATAGCTATATTTGCACAGATAAAGGGACGAGAAATCATTTTTTGGCATTTTCAAGTAGCAAGGCACGGTATAAATGTGACACTTGGTTGGAAAAATTAATTTTAGAATTTTAGTTTCACAAGCAGCATATTGACTTAGTAAATGTAATCAAAGCATCTGAAACACTTTGTAATATTGTATAACAATCACTGTTCAACAGAAAACATCAAAATTAAGAGTCTAGCAAAAGTAATTTGAGGTGGCTATCCCCTTTGTAGTTTTTAAGGGGGAACGAATACAGAATAAACCACTGTGATATTTCTGACTTAAAACTGGAACCTCAAAAATGTCCAGTGTTACCAAAGCTTTGCATTTCTTCACTAGTACATACCATACCACAATTGACACTACAGAGTAGGCAGCCTTCTCTAGACTCAGTAGAGAACAGCCCCTTTGAATATATATAAAATTTCCATTACAGTCTTCATGGTCCCATAAAGAATACATGGTCAAAGCATAAACCCTGGAAGGAAATTATCAAATTTAGATCATATGAGAGAACTTAAAGATTACTCGTGATCCAAAATGTCTTGTCATAAAAAAGTTAACTGTACAAAACTGTATTTCAAGCATTTTCCTTGAAAGCAAAAATGCGTTGTATTGCAAGTCCTGCAACATCTCATCCAACAAAATTAAATTAATATTTTCTACTCCTATCTGGGATTTTAAGTCATGAAACTGGAAGCTGATTAGGCCTTTAAACAGCTGTGTAAGCAAACTAGTTAGCCCTATTTCACTTTAGTGCAACAATCAAAGAGGTTGATACCACTGATGTATCAATGCCTGAAACGCTTACAGAACGGTATCTATAAAATACCAGAAATTTTCTGTATTTTTACTTGATTTTAGAGTTTGAATTTCAGCAGAATAAGTAAAATAAGTTATATTTGGTCTTTCTAGTTTTCTGTAGGTTCACAGCTAAATATCCACTAATATGACCAAGAATTTACATATAGCTGGAAGGTTCTGGGGCTTTGTCAAAATATTAGCAGCTTCGTACAAAAGAAATTAATGAGTTGTTTGAGTTCATCTAACCAAAAAAGTCATAATAAATTAATATACTTAATTAGAACCAACCTCATTAAGATTACATTAAAATCTCATTTTGTTCTACTTAAATATTCAATAAAAGTCTACCAATTAAATTAGGCAATCAGTAAGAACAAGGAGATTTTCTTGATGTCTCATCTACTTTGTTCGGCTATTAGAAGGCATTTTTAAAAGCTTGTTGGCAGTGCTTTTCTCTCTATCTTGCCCCAGGTAGTATCAGATGTCAGTTTTCAAATCTGCTCCAACAAATCATGCTTGCATTGCCATTTAGCACATCTGCCTCTACATATAATCGAGTTCTCTTAGGAAGCCCAGTACTTCAGCAGTGTGGGAGATAACAGTTTTTAGGGTGGAAAAGAGAAAACAAAGGGAATACTGAGTTTCAAGTTAAATTGTTAGAGACTGTGACACTATAAAAATGTAATTAGAAAAACACAACCTGCTGTAGGAGCTACTTGGTCTCAGCTTCTCGATGAGTTCAGCAGAACCAAGAGGCTTACATCAGTATGCGTTACTTCATCGTCAAGATGTGCAAGGGCAGAGAAGCTCCACAGAGAGACCTCAACTGGCTGGATCAATGAGCCAAGGCTAACTGTATGAGATACAACAAGGCCAGACGCCAAGTCCTGCACTTCAGTCACAACAACTCCTTGCAACATTACAGGCTTGGAAAGAGTGGCTGGAAAGATGCCCAGCAGATAAGGACAGGGGTCTGCGGGTTTATTGCCAGCTAAATATGAGCCAGCAGAGTGCTCAGGTGGCCAAGAAGGCCAACGTCCTGGATTGTATCAGAAATAGTGTCATCAGCAGGACCAGGGAAGTGATGGTCCTCCTGTACTTGGCATTGTTAAAACTGCACCTCAAATACTGTGTTCAGTTTTGGGCCCCTCGCTACAAGTAAGACATTGAGTTGCTGGAGCGTTTACAAAGAAGGGCAATGAAGGTGTTGAAGGGTCTCGAGCATAAGTCTTATGAGGAGCATCTGAAGGAACTGAGGTTGCTCATCCTGGACAAGAGGAGGCTGAGGGGGGGAGATGTTATTGCTTTCTACAGCTACCTGAAAAGATATGGTAGCGGGGCAGGATTTTTTCTCTTCTCCCAAGCAACAAGTGATAGGACAAGAGGAAATAGCCTCAGGATGCACCAGGGGAGGTTTAGATTGGATACTAGAAAAAAAATTCTTTACCAAAAGAGCTGTCAATCATTGGAACAGGCTGCCTAGAGAAGTGGTGGAGCCTCCATCCCTGGAAGATTTAAAAAAACTATGTAGTGATGTCACTTTGTGACGTGGTTTAATAGGCATCACTCTTACCATCTATTACACTTCAATGCCTGCTGGCATTGCCTGCATTGCTTTCCCATACCGATCTTCAGTAAATAAAGATTTGGCCATACTGCGTAAGAAAAATCAGTTTACCTGGTTTCCAAAAGGTTAATAGCGAGATTGCTCCGGTTCTTGTTTTTTATATTTAGATTAAAAACTGAAGTCCACAGGGAGCTGAAGTAAGACAACTTAGTTGCTTGCACATGATGAATGCAGATCCTGCTGAAAACCCAGTCCACACAACAGTGTCACATTTCTTCATGTGGCTGTACCCTGTCTTTGGTAGAAGTGATTCCTGCAAGAAGAATCATACCTGGTCAGCCAGGTATTGATAGGAAGCTCTGCTGTCAAGAATTGGCTTTCTAGGTTTTCTGTATGCTGAATTATTGTCATTTTCGTTCCTCAGCAAGAGAGAACTGAATTAAATCGTCTCTTTGAAAAATATGTGCCCTACCTTATTGGTATGATTGTAGAGGGAGTTGTGGATGGCAAACAGGGAGAAAGGCTCAAAAGCCTTTGTTCCTCAGAGATTTAAATATGGTAAGGAATAGAGAATAAAGATGAAAAGATTTATCTAAAAGGAGAAATATAATAATGGTGATTAAAAGCCTCCCAAGGAAATCACAGGAGCAGAGTCCATGCTGAAATGTCCCTTTGCCAGTGATGAGCGAGAAGAGATAAAAGGAACAGTCAGTTCATTACAGTGCTGTCATTGATACTCATATCAGTAGATACACAAAAGATTGGCAAACACTCAAACAGCTGAAAACACACTAGGAGTTTTCATGTGTCCATGGCAAGTCTATTTACAGGTTTGTCTTGTTTCACAACAGGTGGTGCAATTGACTGTGATGCTGGATGCTCTAGTTGTGGTACAGCCTGATGATCCTGATGTTTTGGAGTGTTTTTTCTTGGAAGCTTTGTATTGCTCCTTAGGTGCTCCTTAATGCTGGGAGAATGAAATTTGATGAAAATGTTAAACATATTTATTGCATGTCTACTATTCATGATGACAACACCCTGGCTAAGCCAGGTAGGATCTTGTCATAATTTAGCCTGAATCCCATTGATTATATTAGAAAAGTGTTAGTTTCAATGAAGGCAGAATATTGTTCTTTCTTCCAGCTAGCTATCCTTGCTGCAAAATATGCTCTCTGAAGGACTATCACTGAAAACCACACAGAGATACTAATGTTAGTTAATTCGCAGCTACTGGTCTGTCCTCACAGAACAGCACTTTTCTATGCCAAGCTCGAGAGTTAAATAGTGAAAGGAAAAATAAAACGTGGAAGGAAAGCCTGTGGAATCTGCTTAAAAAGCAATAGTATGATCCAAGTGCTGGGCTAGGAGAATTTTGGTTGATGTCTTACAGGGTTAAATGACAAGCAAACAGAGTACAGTGTTGCCCAGCTTGGTCCAGACTCTTACCCTCCACTTTCATCTCAGTTAGATTATTTTCTTATGAAATATTTCAGTCTCCTAGAAAACCTCCAGTTGCTTAATCTTCTGCAGGTCAGCTGCCAACTTTGTATGACTTCCATTTTGATGGATTAAAAAAAAAGTGGGTACCTTGGATGAAACTTGTTCCTGAATACATTCATAAGCCTGAAGTTAAATTTCTTGCCATTCTAGGTGAGTGCAAGATAAAATTTAGTGGTAATGTGCCACCACTGAGTGCGTGGCAGTTAACATGAGACATCCTCTTTCTGTACCGATGGTTGTCTTGTTCAGTTTCTTTTGATAGCACAAATCAATTTCTTTAATGTTCTTGTCATAATAGTTTAACAGGAGTAGAGTGGATATTTACTGCACCATATGGTAAAGAAATGAGGAAAGGATGAAAAGCTTAGTACAGTTTATTAGGAACTAACAAGGCCTTTTACAAGCCAGAACAGCGGAAGATTCACAGCCTGCGCTACCAGAAACTCTAGGAAAAATGTCAGCTCCATAGTTCAAGTCCTTGGTATATAAAAATCCTTCAAGGCCATTATTGGTGGTTACTTCAAGCGCTGTATAATTGTGATAAGTGCTTTTCATAGTCAAGGACAAATGAATGCAGGTTACTTTATAGTCATACTTCAGCAAGCACAGATTAACTTCACTGACACAAGGGATGATTGTATGATCTCTAGAGTTGCTCCTAATGGCAGGCTATTTACGTACAACAGAAGTCATCTATGTAGAGTTCTGGGAAAACGCTTATGATCCAAATAAATCCCGATTGTGTCCTTGGAATAGGGATTAAACAGAGCTTAACCAGTCCATGACCCTCCTATATAGAAGAGAATTAATTTTTTAATATATCTATAGGAGAAAAGTTCCCAGTATTAAAAACTGAAAAGAGGTGGTTGAGCAATTAAAATTTTGTTTCGTCATTGTTAGTGAGTTGATATTTTGGTTTATGTATTTGTGCAACTGCTTACTAATACCCTGAGAGCGTGATCTAACGCTATCCTATAAATATAATTCCTCCAGCTGTGCTGCATTTTAATTTAACCTGGTATCATATTCCTGACCTTTTTCAGTGCCTACAGTGGATGCAACACGCACTTGATTTTTATCCTTGTGGATTGGGATGGACTTGTCTTGCACTTGCCCTGGTTCCCCTACTCCTTTCTCTAAGCAACAGGTAGACCCTACATCTCTTAGACTACTCGATTATTTTTTTATTATTGTGTTTTCCTAGGAACAACAGGCATCCTGAGAGCTGTGAGAGTACGTAATTTTGGGGAAAGGAGCACAGATTTGCCATTTTTCTTGAATTGTGATCAGCACCTCCAGCTCACCTCTGCTTCACTCTTGTCTGCAGCCTCTGAGTAGGAACAGCAAGAAACAATGGCTCCAAATGCTGCTAAGCTTATGATGTGCCTTCAAAAACTCAGAATGCATAATTTGTGTGAAAGCTGATGAAGCATCCCTGCCTGCCCTCTGCCCTTCCCCTTGCCAGCTGTAGTCTGCCCCTCTCAAGCTTTTTCTGCAGCTCTTTGTTGATGTGTCTTCCTCCGGAGCCCTGGATCACTGTCAGCTTCCCCCACAAAGGCGCTGGCTGGATGAGAAAAGCTCTTCTTCCCACCTCTGGTACCGTGGAACACCCCATGCGGCCCGGCAGTGCCCAGCAGCCCATTCCCAGATGGAGAAGGTGTGGCTGTCTGGGGACCCCACGGCCTCCGTGCCCCATCCCACACACCCTCACCACCCAGGCACTTGCTGTTCTGAAGCCCCAGAAAGCCTTCTAGGTGTGACACCTCCCTGGTGGCATGGTAGGAGTTGTTTCATGATTGGTGGGGAAGGACAGGGAAAAGCTGTGTTCCTGGAAAACGGTTGGTTAAAGAAAGTCTGTTCTGCTGTGGTTTCCTATTTGTAAGTATATTGCGTTATCCAGCAGTGGTTGGGGTTTTGGGTTGTTGTTGCCATATTTTTGTGGCGATCTACTGTATGTCTGACCTACCCTGTCACTTGTTCAAGGGGGATAGAAGGCACCGCTTCTAAGCGCAGCAGAAGTGATGCTTTGGGCAATTAAAAACATTTCTTAACAACCGTACAGGCAAACTTTGGTCTTTGTGTGTGCGAGACTAACACATTCCTTCTTCTGTATGCACAGATTGGTCTGGAACCTTTCTGAAAGGAAATGTACTTTAGGAGGAACAATTTTTCTCTTCAAAGTGTTTATTGACAACACAAGCCCAGTTGTGTTGTACTATTTAAACTCAAGTGGGCCTAAGTGTCCCACTCCCCCTGGTGTGAATCTGTACCTAGTTTGACCCCCTCACCAGAATCCAGTGCACTTCCAGGCTTCAGTCAGCATTCAGAGTGAGGCAGACACCTGCAAGGACCCAGTGGGAAATGTGCTTTGTAGTGTGAAGATCAGCTTCAAAAACGAGGCCCACGCCCATCACGTTCCTTCTCAAGGAAGTTGTGTACACGGGTGTCCGGAGGGTGTTCTGAAAGAGCGTGGAGGAAAGGACAGTGAGTAGTGCTTAAAAAACTACGTGATGCTGAGGACAAGAAGGGCCTCTAGGAGAGATGACTGTCTGCGGAAATTCACTTCTTTTGTTATAAGTCTTAAATATCTGATACCCAGAAAATGTAAACAACCTTTATGTCATTTACTGATAATGGGCAATAACTAAAGAGTCGTGGGAGCACAGGCGTGTCCAAGATGCCCGTCCCATACTGCCCCAATGGAAAAGAGGCAACAAAAGCATTAACCCCCTTGACTGAAACTTTACTGATGGCCTCTGTAAGGAGATGTGTTAAACTGCAGCCCTCACAGCCCATATGCAGGCCCGAGAGCCACATCACCTTGGGCTCGCCGCTGTTAACCTGCAAGCCCGAAAGACAACCTGCAGCACCTGATTCTCCTGCCACACCTGTGGCCTCGCATCCACAGTCCTGCAATGACTTATTGTCCTTCCTGGTGGTGACTGGCACCAGTCCAAGTAACTTACTGAAAGCAGCCTGCGTTCACTGCCTTCTGCACCAATTCACATGGCATATCGCGCAGGTTAACCAAGCAAAAAGCCTTTTGGAGGCACTCACTTACCCAGCTGGCATACTGGTCATACTGAGCTCTGAAGAAAATAATCCAATTTCCAAGCGTTTTGAGCGTGTCAGGGGCGAGCTGCCGCCAGATCACAGGAATTTGTTCGTTAAAGAGAGCCAGAGCCACATCATCCAGTTCACTGCTCATTCCAGCTTCCCCAGCCAAGGCCTGGAAAGACAGTGAGAGCCTGAGTGCCAGCCTGGGCAGGTAAAGCCTGACCGACTTCCTCTCATGCTTAGCTGCATCCTTACGTACACGTTGCAGTTCAGCCAGTGACTTGGCCATTCGAACAATCAGCTTATTGAAACACTCCAGTTCCTGCAAAAGCACCACAGTCGTAGGGGTTATCTGTGCTCCAAAACCTTTCTGTATCTGGTCAAGATCAAAAAATTGGGGTATTTTGTTTTGTATATCCTTGGCGACATTTGCAATATATTCATCTCGACTAATTCCTGTGCCAGTTTCACCTGAAACAAAAATGGTTTAGTGAGACTTAACTGCATGGGTTACCCCTTCGATTAGTAATTCTCTAAGAGAACTCTGAGAGCTGAGTCACTCCCCTTTTGGCATCAGTGTCCCACCCTGAACAGCACCAGTACTTGCACCAGAAGACTCCCTGCCTGCCTCAAACTGGACCTCTGGGCACGTGCTGAACTCCTGCCTTGCTGGCAGGGCTAAGCGATCACCTGCTGTCCTCCCTCCCGGTCCCCACTGCTCTGCTGCCTCAGCTCTCGCGAGTCCTTTCCCAGTCCCAGCATGGGCTGGCAGAGACTGACCCGGGCAGCTGCCAAACCCACCTCCACCTGCCAGCCTGGCAGTCGTAGCACACAGACCAGACCCCCCGATCACAGGCCCCAGGCAAGGAGCACAGAGAACGCACCTGTCTGAGGCTGCAGCTCAAGGAGATGAGACCACATATCGCGAACTGCTTGTGTATAATAGCCAATCTCAGCATTCGCATGAAGACCCAATACCTCTGGAGTACCGGCAAGTGGCAGAGTTTCTATTGCCTCTGCAATACAAAAAACATGCTCCCTAAAGATGTGCCACATTAAACCACAGCTGCCAGGCAAGAAGGAACTGGGCGGTGATTTTTGTTATTGCTCTGCTTGGAAAAAAATCAGATGCTATATCTGGTGGCGTAACACTGCAAGGACCCAATAAACATTCCTAGGCACAAAATAGACACACACACAACTGTCTGTGAGGTTTAGGCTGGGCATTAGGAAAAAATTGTTCACAGAAAGGGTCATTGGTCCCTGGCAGAGGCTGCCCAGGGAGGGGGTTGAGTCACCTTCCCTGGGGGGATTTAAGGCACAGGTGGACGAGGTGCTGAGGGACATGGTTTAGTGATTGATGGAATGGTTGGACTCGATGATCCAGTGGGTCTCTTCCAACCTGGTTACTCTATGATTCTATGATTTAATAATAAATAATCAGCATGCTGCTTACCTGGAGATCATTTGGTTTTCAAATGAAATGCAAGGAGCTGGCTGCTAAGCTCCCATTATAAGAGGTTGCTCATTTAATGCAAGAAGAGCATCATCAGTGGATTATAACATTGCAATATACACACGCAATGCCTGAAGTTGCTTTCAACTTCTAATGCCCAGCAATGGACATCACAGAGAAGATACACTGTAAGCAGATTCTTTTTTAAAAAAATATAATGCTAACTTACCTAGCAAGAAATGCATTTCTTACCAACAAAGTCATCTTTTACAGTCCCTTGTGGAATTTTATAATCAACCTTGTCATTTTTGTAAAAATGAAACTCTCGGAACATGTCAAATATGAAATCACCAAGGTATTCATCCATATAGATGGTCAGAATGCGACGATCAAAGCTATCAATTGCACGCCCACCATACATGACCTAGAAATCAGTTACGTCAGTATCATCACTCTGCCTTTTGGGGCAGCAAATAGAGCTAAAAAAACCACTGAAAGGTCCAAAGCCCTCCTGCCTTTTGCAGTGCTGCCCCGTGTAATAATGCCTCCCGTAAGGGACACCGAATACCCCTCTTGCCCTCTCTCAAGGGCGAACGAGCAGGAAGCATTCAGGCTGGAGGCAGCGGCTCTGGGACACTCCTGACAACTGGTGATTTACATGCAACTGTCCCTTCTCTATGTACTAGCTCACACTCAGCTGTAATCAAGTGCCGCAAAATATCAGCACTCAGCAGCATTTCACATCGCTGCAGCTACCTGGACCTGCCCAGCCACTGCACAGCTCGTATCCCACAGAGCACTGCAAGAGCTAGAAGTGTTTGTAGGGCACACGCAGCTGTGAACTCCACTGCACCACCAACACCGTAAAGTTGTGCTGTTGGTACCTTCCAGCAGAGGATCCCATGGGCCCTCTCACTCAAAATTAATGAAGCACCATAACTCTCCTGTTGTGCTGTTGCACACACTGGCCCTATTTCATTGAGACAATGGGATGACGTGACTTGCTCAGGGCTTTGGAGGAGTTTTAAGACTCAGTTGGCTTTACTTGGTGATCAGCCCAGAACTTTCATTTATCTGGATTCTTCTGCTGTCAAGTGTTCCTTAGTGACACTGTAGGCACTCACCTCACCAATAAGATACTTGAGGCTGCTCCAGGGAATTTCATCATCATTGTTTTGGAAAGCTTTTGTCAAATATGTGTTAAGAATTTCCATGCAGACCTAGTAAAGTTGTGGGAACAAGTGAGATAAGAAGACTCATAAATCAGCTATAGACATTCAGCGATTTCATTTAGCATAGTTCTTGTTCGAAAACTAACAATTATTTCTTCCTCAGATGATTAAAAAGTTAAGTATAAAACTTCTTAAGAAAAGAAACCCATGAGACAGGCAATTTAAACATGAAGGACAGGGAGTCTGACTAATTTTCAGTGCCCAAAATTGACACTATAGAAGATCAGAAGCCTAGAGGACACAGCAGCAGGAAAAAAAAAAAACAAAAAAAAAAGAAGGAGAATTCTTGTGATAAAGGGTTAAATTTGGACAGATTATCTGTTTTAAAAAGTAATCTTGGCAACCTAATTATTTTCTTACCTGGAAATCAGATTCATTAAAAATCACATAGCATGTTCCAACCAACCTTCCCAAACTTCCTTCTCTCCTGCACCACAGCATGGAAAAATGCCAAGACATAGACTAAGGACTTAAAGGCAGGATGCAGACACTGCTCGAAGGCTTCTTGGGGAATTTTGAAGTAGGTGGCTCTCATATTCAGCTTCAGACCATTAGGTGGTTCTGTCACAACCTACCAAATAATTATGGATTACTGGACAGCCTCAGGAAGAGGGGCTGTAAATGCATCACACTCTCTAAAGGAAGCTATACAACGCAAGCTTGAAAATTTTGAGCAGCTTTCAAAATTGATATCAATATTGAGTTTTCTCTTAAGGAAAGGCATGAAACAGGCCTTTTAAATTTCTCAAAGTAAACACACACATGTAATTTTAGAACATATATATATATGTATATAGAACATAACATATATGTTATTTTAGAAATCATCGTGTTGTTGGAAAGACATTAGTATTTTTTCTATTTGAAGATCTAATTTACTGAAATATCACTACTTTACACATTGGAGTGTCCTACATATCACCACAGTGATATGTAGCTTATAAAGGCTTAGCAGTCTTTAATATGGCTTTACTGATAATCAAAAGAGGCAAAGCCAGCTTCCTGGCAGCTTTTGCAAAGTGCTATAAATCCTTTGTTCTCACCACTCGTGCCTAGATCTACAAAGTGTGTATTTGCAGTCTTAAAGATAGGCTCACGCTCCCTTCTCCCCAAGGCAGAGCTGAGCACTGCTGGAGGTGAATCAAGCCAAGTCCCAGGTAGCTCTGTCACTGTCTTCAAGAGCGATGGAATAAAATAATTATGTTTACAGGACTGGCTCACCACGACAAAGGTAAAGCAGACATTAGGACAGCACCATGGCTCATGCCTTCAAAATAATCAGCTCAGCTCACTTGTGATCAATGCTGCAGTCTGAAGTAGCAGCTGGGAACTATTATCCTATGACAACGTCTGCTCCACTGGCACTACTACCAGGCAAGGCACAGACCTCAGTTCTGCTCTCCAGTGTCAGGGCTGACAGGACTATTTCTGTCTCTCCAGATATTCCTCACTTGTGGTGGCATTTGAGTCTAGAGAGCATTTGTCACATTTCCAGGTTTACTCACAAATCTTTACTCTGAAATAACTGCTTCAGAAAAAAAACCTTTCTGAACAGCTTTCACCCAAAGGAAAAATCAGCACAAGATAAACAGAATGAGAAAAAAGGATTTGGTTTATGAAGATAAAAACCTCCTACCCACAGCCCAGGTCAACACGCAGCATTCAGGCCACGCTCCTCGCAAAGCCAGTCTGTTTTGCTGAACAAGACTGGCAGGACATGCCCTTCTGACTGGGGTTTCCCCACTGCCTGGTACCTTTAAGGACTTCTGCAGTATTCCGATAGGGAAGCCCTTAGTAGGGACAGTAGTCAGCCAGAGGTGAAAGTCTGGGTGAGGCTTTGTGATGTTCTCTAGGGCCTTTTCCAGACTGACCAGCCATCTCACCAAAAGGTGACAGTTCTGCAACATCAACCACTCTCCACGAACCACCGCATTCTCCAGCATCTGCAAAGCAATCTTGAGAGGGGAAGGATGGTGAGTAACTCTCCTTCCATCCCGTCAGCAAACTGACTCTGATGGGTTAGTGCAGTGGATCTCTTCCGGCCAGCAGGCACACTCAGCCATTCAGTTAGTTTTAGTAGAGCAACCAGAATGCTCCTTGCTGAGAACAGACCTTTTCCAATATCACAAGAAGTTGCTCTGAGTTGCTTTTTTTACTGCATTAACTCATTTTGAAATTAAAAACCATGCAGAGTATTTCAAAATAGTACAGGAGCATGCATGGCCCAAAAGAGGGCGAATGTCAAAGTCTAGGAAGTGTGGTCTAAATAAATCTAACAGTTCTCCCACTGACTGAATTAACAGCAAATTCAATCAGCAACTGATCTCTGGAAACCTCTGCCTTAGTGTCCATAACAAAAAGGAAAGCTATGAGAAAGACAGAAAGAGCAGCAGGGTACCTTCTTGGTAACAAACTCTGTGGTATCCAATCAACTCATGTCCACGCAGAGCACCAGGTTCACCAATAAAGGCTGCAGAGTAACATCTTCTTGGCTCAATTGGTTTTTAACAGATGACAGTACCATTCTGCATCTACTCTTACCATAAAATCAGCCAAATGTCCCCTTTCACATTATGGGAAAGCTGGCAAATTGTGCTCTGTCTGAACCACAAAGTATCTCCATTTTAAATGGACCAGGCCTTCGGATAGGAAATAGGAAGAGGCCCACAACATCAGGAGCACGATTTGCAATTCACAGACCGACCCGTGGTACACAGCACATCCCCACCCTCCCACCACAGTTACCTTTTCCTGGCCTTGTCCCATGGCTAGGAATTTGAGTCTATCCCCTCCAAAGCCTGTCCTCTCGGCCAGTTTCATGAGGTCACTGACAGGATCTGAGCCAGGACTTAAGATAAAAACCACTGGCAAGTAAGGACTGCTCTGCTCAAAGATAGCTTCAAAGCTGATCACAGGGGGCTGCACATACCTGGTACGAAAAGAAGCACAATAAACTGCTGCTTTGCACAAGAGCAGCCATCTGGTGTAAAAGAAAACTGCTACACAAACACTGAGGCTCATTGCAGACTGCACACGTAAATGATACAGAAGAAGTCACGCTCTATCGCTTGGGCAAATTACAAAGTCATTTACATATTTGATTACAACTCCAGTTCTTTGTGAACTACCTGAACAGTGTGGTTGGGATTTGAAAGAAGAGTGACTTACTTCTCGCTCATTGTCAAAGTAACATAGTTCGCTACTGCCCGTTACTGCCCGATCCACCCGGAAACACCGTAACAGGAGGAGTTTCTGAAAGTCTGTGAGATTGTCCTGGTACTGCATGGGGAGCGGCATCTGCTCCAGAGCATCTGTATCAAACCACTGGCAAGAAAAGATGGGACACAACACAAATCCATCAAATGGCTGTATGAATGCAATTACTAGGAACACAGACAAAAGCAATTTGATTAACAAGGGGCAAAGAGAGATAAGGAGAACAAAGAATGAAGTCCATCAGCTGCAAAGAAATATTAGAAGACTAAATGAATGCAACAAAGTCAACTTTCTCAGTATGAAGTATTCAAGTCCAGAAATACATATATTTTTCCTTTTATATCAAGTAAATCTCTCAAGATACAGAAAATAGTATCTTAAGCAAAAAATATTTACCGGCTGCTTGCAGAAAAACTTCCTACAAAGCAAGAACACATGGAATGAAATTAAAGGCACAACAAAGGAAAGTCTGTGCTTGTAACTAGCCTATAGAACACTGCCACAAGATCAAAGTACAATTCAGCTGTACAAAAACAACAGTGAAATGTTGATTGTAGAAATCAACAGAAAAACTCCACTGATTCAGCAGGGCAAATAACTCATCTAAGGCATTTGATTGGAAAATAAAACATCTACAGTAGACCAGGGAATATTTTGTTTGTTTGTTTTTTAAAATAATAAGAGCTCCAACTCTTCTGGCATTAAGCCAGCCACTAACTGAGGTCAAGAAAATCAAGGCCTTGACAGAAAAAGGCAGTTGCGACATGCCTCCTACCAAGTGCTATGGCACCTTACATCACACTTGAACATTTAATACCAGAAGAAAATCAACACGAGAGAACAGGAATACAGAAAAGCACTTACATTTTTCCATATATCTGGATTTTTTTCAACATCATCTGGAAGAGATTCCAATTTCTCAGGAAATAGCTCAGACAAGTGAATTAGGTCTTCCCAGCCTTGACCTGGAAGCCAAGCATACGGTTTCTTCCGTGCACTCTTCTCCAGGGAAACACTGCCTAGTCACAATCAGAGACCAGAGTGAATGGCCGTGTCATAAATTCTCCAACACGTGACCACGCATCCAGGCCCACTGCACAGAGGATCCAACTGGAAATTTGTTTCTGGAAGCACTGTAAGAGTAAATTGATTTGCTGAAGAAATGATGGCATTTTACAAGTGCTTCTAAAAGCCAGAGTTCTATCTTTGCAAATATTTCTGAAATTATTTATACCTACTTCTTGTAACTGTTGCTTTTCATTTATTGCCTCTTGATATTTGTTCCCCAAAGCTTTAAGCTCATCCTGAATGGCAGCCAACTCTGCCTTTATCTTTTCCAGTTCCCACTTACTTGCGTAATAGTTCCATTCTAGCCTAGCCACCTGTACTATATTGTGAAGGAAACATAAGAGGAAAGAAGAGCTTTGGAGAGAAGTCTCAAGTTCTCAGATTTCTTCTATCTATTTCAAATATTTCAAAGTGTCCTGGTAATAAACCATGTAAGTGAAAATAACTGCCTCTGTTCCTCATCCACCTCTTCCCATCCCAGACATATACGTCATGGTCTGATACTGCAGATCCAAAGCAGAAAAATCTCCTAGAGTTTTGTATCCACAAGGTACGTTAATGCACAAGAGCAGTCTTGCTGACATCAGAGGTCAGGATGACTGTCATCCTGTGACAAAAGGAAGGTTTGCCTGCTTAATAACAGCAATATTAAGACCTCAAAAACAGTCAGACTCATCATATAGTGAATATACTTTCTCAGTAGTCAGTGGTATATAATAATATTTTCTTGAAGAAAATTTCCCAGCATCATCCACTGGGCACTACATTTCCTTTGGTAATACAGCTGGCTTTCCAGTTGTTCTAAAATAACTTAAGCAAAAGGTCTGTGCTTAAGAGATGTGGATGCTGCGTGCTACTGATCTCTGCTCTGTCCAAATGCCATATGTCTTTTCAGTAGACAACTATTATCTGTGTTTTTCTAACCATGTTAGATGACAAAATTGCAGCTGAACATGTTCCTCTCTTCTCCTTCAAGCACTGGTGTAGATAGAAACCCACATCTCTGCATAGTAACACAACAAACCGCAGTTTATAACTGAGTACCTGCCTCACTCCTACCATGATAACTTTCCTAAACATCTCTTTTTAAGCACTTCAAAGAGGGGAAAAGGGCAGCCTATGGAGTTGAACTGAAATTCTATCAGGATCATGCTTCATCCTCCTCTGAGTTTGAATCCACACACTTTACCTTTTCTCTCTTTGGTTTGACATCTTTAACTACATCACAGTAGGTCATCACTGCTTCAACAAACTTTAGCATTCCCAGTCCTGCTCTGCTAACCTGTTCCATTTCACTGAAGGTAGTGTTAAGACTCTTTAATAGACCTGAATGTGCAAACAGAAAAATATTGCAAATGAGTTGAATTACAGTGCAGAAATCCTCAGAGAAATCACTTTAGATGAAGATTATCTTCTTTCCATTCTGTATATATCACACTTTAATTGTCACCACATGGATGAGGTTATAATGCTACTTTCTGGTGGCTAAAAGCAGACAGCAGGCCTGCACAGCTGCCTTGCTTGTTTCTTGGCTTTTCCACACCAGTGTGTAAGACCCCAGGCTAAGGTATAAACCAGATGCAACACATAGCAGGAGGTCTCTGAACTCTGAAAAATCCAGTCACCCCAATGGTGCCATATCTGCAGCACCACAAACAGTGCTGTCTCTTTGCACAAAGTGAACCCACCCTCCCCAACAACACTAGAAGGATTGCTGCTGGCATGACTAATAACATTATCAACAACCTACGCTCATTCTAAGTACACAGTAATTTACCTTGGACAGATTTCACTTGACTCTGAGTAATTCCATCAAAATCTATCTCCATTAGGGATCGCAGGAAATTTGCCTCAGACATCATTCCTTTGGCTGTCTTCCAGTTTAATTCCTTGTAACCTCTCATAATAAGAATGCATTTCAAAACACCTTGCACCTGCTTAGGGAGTTTTGCAAAGGATCTAGAAAAGAGATGAGGGAGACAGTGAAGGAGAGAAATGAGGAGACAAAGCACAAGTTGCCAGACATGGGTACTCCCTGTTAAGAGGGTCATTGCAATTTACATCAGACATCACTCACAAAGGGAAAACGATAATCCATGCCAGAAAAGAAATTTTTAACTAGCCAAAAGCTCAAAACTTGAATTTAAGCACTTTCATATCAATGAAATACTAAAAGATATAACAGTGGAAGGCCTAAAATTCAGAACCACGATATCCTTCCTCAAGGCAGCAAAGCAGCTGTTCACTGTGGGAAGCAGTGCAAGAATAATCCAGCGATATATTAGAGAAAGGAAATTAAAGAAACGGGGCAGGGAAGGGAGGGCTGTTGCTATTAAGAGAGAGAGCCAAGGGCTAGATGTGCTTTTATATCTATCCCCAAATGTATTATAAAAACACAGGGAGAAGTTAATTCAGCAGAGAAATACATTTCCATGCTATCAAAGCATTCCTGAAAAATAACTTGTATTTGTTCCTCTTCACACAGAATAAAAACAGAAGAGGAATGATGGGGTTTGGACAGCCACTCTAGTGCATCAGACACAGAGTGGAGAAATACTGGGAAGACATCAAACAAAGGACTGGAAGAACAGGCTCAAGGGGAATTCCTGGTCCAGGTATCAGCAGATTCCATTGTGACTTCTGCACCCAGACAACTGATGTCCTGACCTTCACCCATACACATGCAGGTGAGAAAGGCGAAGCTAAGGCTCAGATCCTGCAAACAAAGGTCTCTCTGAATTTCTGAGTTTATTCTACTGTACTTCTAAATGATCACCTTATCTCAGTCACATCAGACTTGTCAAGCTTCTGAAGCTCCAGTTTGGCAGCTTCTGGAATAGACATGACTTCAGCCAAAGCTGTCCCAGCAGCCTCCTTCTCCATAGCAATAATCTTATTCTGCTCCTCTATCTCCGCAGCTTCTTCTTCAGCCAGTTTTTTCTTCTCCTCAGCTAGGAATTGTAAAGGCGGGACCACAAATGGATTATTTAAGTTTCCATACAGAACACAGAGTAATATAGCTTTGCTCTTGGCTGAAAATCAGAAATTACCATTGACTTAGTACTTCTGTGTGGTTAGCTTGCCAACAGTTACAGTTCCATCCCCAGGTTAGCACATAAACTCTTTTCCTCCCACGTTTCCCTCTGTTTTCCTCTAACAGTAATTTTCTGAATCAGAAAGTCCCTTTCTAGCTAAGGCCTTTTTCCCACGTTATGTCTTACAACTTGGGAAGGGAAGACAAGGGCAGATGAACATAGTAGTGAGTTGTGTAAAGTACTGTAGGCCAAATATAAAGCAAAGAAGGCAATCTGGGCAAGATAGGGGACCTACTCTCCTGGCATGACATTGAATCAGCAAAAGTAGAACAAGCGGGCTACGTCTAGAAGCAGCAGGAGCTATTGGAGCATCTTCTGACCCAACACAACACAGAATACATGATACATGAGCCTTGCTTAGCCTGTGGGACACTTCAGTAGTTGTGAGCTACCTACCTACTTCTGTGTTTCTTGCAATCTGTTTTAACAAAGCCTCACAAGCAGCTCATTTTTCTGCTAACACAATCTTTCGCTCAGCAAGTTCCTTGTTCAGCTCAACCAGCTGTATACTGGCTTCCTTCAGTTTAACTAAGCCCCCATCCAACCGTTTACATTGTGCTAGGTAGGAAAAAAGGGAGAAATGTTAGCAATTCATTGATTGTTTACTATCACACCGCAACAGACAGTCTCACAGAAGGTTAACGTGCTTATAGGTGCACTTTGCAGCAAGGCAGCCTTGGTTCCGAATGGAAAACAACTCTGAGAGATTCTTTCCTTTCCGAAGCCTCCCACCTAAGATGGTGTTAATGTCAGACGAGCTGCCAGATAGCAGCCCTGTGCCACAACTTGCTTTCCATATTACACTGTTCATATTTTATCCTCTTCACGTTCTTCAGTGCTCAATGAAGCTTGAATTAGAATTGCTGCATGAGGAAGAATGTCAAATCTTGAGCCAGTATTAGATGTAATCAGATTCCTCCCCACAAAGTAGAGTTTCTGGTTTGGAGATTCTGGCACAGGTTCATGCACAAAAGAATGTGAGGAGAGCCCATGGTTTGACAGTCTGACTGTTCACATGTGGCCAGCGTCTTTGTCCAATGGCAAAACCTGACACCAGCACAGTATTTGAGATTAGTACTGATAAAATTATCTTTGCATAATGAAGGTGAGTGCAATATGTGGGATTCTCACCACATTTTTTTTCTTTTAAAATATTTAATTCATTTATTAAAAAGTAGAAAACACAAACACAGCCTTACCTAAAATTAACTCATTTTTCTCCTCCAGCAATTTTGAATAAGTGTTGATAAAATCAAGGTAATTCTTTGGTGTGACATAGTTGTTACACCTCAATTTCTGCAGAAACCTGTTGCTGAAATCACCTACAGATTCATGCACCATGACCATGTGTTCAATCACTGACTTGGAGTGCCCTGATGGGATGCATGGGCTATTTCCTATAATCGGGCAGAAGATGTAAAAATTTATAAGGTTTTAGGTTTGTTTTTCTTAAGAGCTTTACAATTACTATCTTTCTTGTGCACATCTAAGCCAGGTACAAAAAAGTCTTTTGCAGGATGAAAAGCAACACCAAGACAGAGTCAAAAGAGAACCTAGGCCTCCTGGCAGGCAAGCCACATGGTCTGCAGAGGCGAGAGCTTGAATTTTAGCAAGTTCTTTAGTGTATTTGAGTAAGAAACTTCCATCCATTTTTTAGTAGAATTCTGCATCACCCATTTAGACTCAGAATCAAATTACGAAATCTACAATAACCGAAAAGTAAAGAATGTATTTCTTAGGCTATCCCTAGGATTAATAGGTTAAAATACTGGCATTTTACATACCAACAAAGGATTTTGCAACTGCATACAAGGCTTGGGGGGGCCAGGCAAGAACCAGTCAATGCCAGTGTTGTTGACCAGACCTTAAAATAAAAGAATGGTGTTATCTGAAAAATGCCTTTGTAAAACTTGACCCTAATCTGCTAGGCATTCCGATGCTTAACTTCATTTGCATCAAGAATCTGCAGGATCTGTCTTATTTGACTAGTTTAGCAACAATATTTACCACAAAGTCAGTATTTCCATTTTGACAGTAATCAGCTTTGCACTTATGTCTTGTCAACCGCTCTGTACTAGTCTTTGGGCTGCAATGAGGTATTTTAATGCCTGGGTTAGGATTCTCACCTGTACCGCTCTTTCACCTGTCTCTTCAGTCTCCCAGGACTCCTTTCAGCCACCTGCAGTAGCTCAGCAGCCACCAGGCGCAGGTATTCTTTCTCTCAGTGGGTGTTCCTCTCACCATGCCCTTTTTTTGGCTTCAGATCCAAAAGTATTTCATTTACCACCATCCTAATTTCATAATAATTTAATAACACACATTCTTCTGTGACTACAGAAGAGAGGCTGCAGACACAAGCTGATATTTCCAGTTCATTGAGAATGATCAATTGATTTCTAGCCGTTCAGCTGGAAAATGAACTGATCTGATAAATGCTAATCAATAATACCCAGTGATATATGGTAATTAACTGGAAAAAAATCACACACTGAAATCCTTAATCATGAGAGCCGCACTGCTTAGCTTTAGCTGCGAGACATCTCTGAGCCTGCAAGCCCATATTTCACCAGGAAGGGACTAAGCAGTGTGGACAACTGATACCTGGGAAATTTCTGCACTGTGTTCTCAGACTGTCCCCAACTGGGGACATCCCCAGGACAATGTGAAGGTTGCTTGCACATTTGTTTACAAAATATCGCCAGATACTCTCTTTAGCTGGACTCGTGCCAGCTTTAGTAGCTTCATCCCCAATCTGGCTGAGTATGGCATCTTTTTCATCTTTTGGGAAAAGGGCTGGCACCATTCCTGTAACATAAGGACAGAGGAATGCTAGTGAGAACAACCAGTAAGAGAAAACCATACGGCTGGGGATAGGGCAGATGGGAAACCAGAGTCACAAATTTTAGACCTAGTCCTGCAAAAATGAATCTTGGTAGTTTTGAATGAACCTATTCTTCTCTGTATGTTTCTCCTCCCCATCCCTCATGGAAAACGGAGACAGCACTTAGGATGACGCAAGGGGATTTAGGGGAGTAATGACTTCCCTTTTGTTTGGGCTTCAGAAACGTGCACAAAATGTCACAAGAACATAAAGAGTTTTTAATTCTGCAAAGAAAATCTTCACTATCATCTACAAGCCATCAGTTCACATTTTCAACCTCTTAGTCATGTTCTAAGTTACTTAATGACAGACATGAGCAGAATAGGAACAGGGGAAACTAAACCATGAAAAGATTCAAGAAATCTTTTTTTTCAAATAAGGCTGTGTAGGGACTTCTATAGAGAGGATGGTCACACAGTGCCAGCTGCTGCTCATTTTCAGCCTCTCCATACACTAAAAAATACTAAACTACAGTTTAGGTTGTGTATATATAAGCAGTAGATGCAGTCTGGGTGAATACTATTCAAAAGCCAGGAGGACAAAAGATGAGTTTGTTGCCAAATACAGCTGAAGTTACACCTCACTCTTGGAAGAAATCTGAGACTCAGCAACATCACAATCAGTGAATTAACTCTACAGACTTCCCAGGCAGGTACAAATGATGGTAAGGAGATGCAAAAAAGGCCATTATTAAGGCCAAGACCATTTCCAGTAGTACTGAAAGGTGTAACTAACTAAAGCAGCAGAGGACACAGGGTGAAACTGTGATAGCTGGATCACGGTTAAATTTGAGATAACAAGTCACAAGTAGGTACTGATCAGGGGTAACTGAGGCTGTCTTTGCCACCTGAAGTTAACATGTTGTTGATGAGCTCCAGGAAACTCTCTTCTACTACATGGGCATCTGTAAACAAGAAGACCATTGACTTGTTCTCGATACCCAGCTTCTGGTACAATTTTTTCAAATCTTCTCGGAAATTATTTTCTCCGTATCCTCTACCCAAGATGATCTCAAATACCTAAGAATGCAAACATACACTGAGAAGATACAGATGGACCCAAGACGTGACAGTAACTCTGAATATCAATTAGACTGATCAAGGGTTTTCGTTTGACCCCCTCATCAGTACACATGTAAGTATCAAAAAACTTATGCAGTGCATTCTTTCTAAAAATTACTTTTCACAGAATCACAGAATTGCTAGGTTGGAAAAGATCCACCAGATCATCGAGTCCAACTGTTCCTATCAATCACTAAACCATGCCCCTCAGCACCTCATCCGCCCCTCCTTTAAACACCTCCAGGGAAGGTGAATCAACCACCCCCCTGAGCAGCCTCTGCTAGTGCCCAATGACCCTTTCCATGAAAATTTTTTTCCTGATGTCAAGCCTGAACCTCCCCTGGTGGAGCTTGAGGCCATTCCCTCTTGTCCTGTCCCCTGCCACTTGGGAGAAGAGCCCAGCACCCTCCTCTCCACAACCTCCTTTCAGGTAGTTGTAGAGAGCAATAAGGTCTCCCCTCAGCCTCCTCTTCTTCAGGCTAAACAAGCCCAGCTCTCTGTTTGAACAACCCACTAGGATTGCATTTTCAAAACTGCGTTGTACACATCTTCTTTGTGTTGTTCTTTCCTTCCAAACTTCTGTAAGTTACTGAAAGTACCTCTGAGAGGGGAACATTTCCTATCTGAAATATTACAGTACCGACTATAAGGTTCTTCAGCAGCACTCGAGTGCTGCTATAATACAGAGAAGTAACAAAAGCAGTAGTTAAGGTGTACGTGTTGTTCATCGCTAAACCTGTCCTTGTTTTCTGTCCCCAGTGCCAAAGCTCAGATTCAGGCACTTACAGCTTCCTGCCCAGGTTACTCACAGTCATCATCTTGGCAACCACTTCACTGTTTTCCTCTCCACAGGGAAGAGATGCCAGCCTGATCTTATCCTGACTGATCTGACTTCCTGCCCCCTGCCGATTTAATCCTGATCACAGTATTACAATATTGCTTTCCTTGTCTTCTCTCCCTGCAAAGATGCAGGGTCGCTTACCTCACATCCAGCCGTATAAGCAGCCAGTCTTGTTAGAGACTTTTCCCGAGCCTCCCACTCCGATGAGCAGGGCATGCCCACGATCCATCCGTATGATGCGATGGACGTGGATTAAGTGCTCCAAAGCATCATCAAAAAGAACCAAATTCATTTTAATATTCAATTCATTATATTCTTCCAAAATCTCCTGCAGAGAAAGTTAGACAGAAAGTTACTAGGAGGCTAATAAAGCAATTAGTAACACTAATACAATAACAACCCATTTAACAGCATTATTCCTTTCTACTTCCTCGGGGAAAATAAACTACTAGAAAACGCTGCCTACTCTGCAGCTGATCCTCAGTTTTCAATACTCCAGACACCAAATGTGTAGCAATGCCCACAAAATTCTGTGTGCACATGGAAAGAGAACAGATTCCCTACCATCTGGGGCAGACTCCTGTCCATTCCTCAGGCACAAAGAGAATCAGACACGGTTCCAAGCTGATGAACATTACCTGAAAGAGGGCACTTGCTGCATCATAGTCTTGGATATCTTCATAAATACAAGGTTCTCCTTCATTCAGAGCTGTTCTGAAATCTCCAAAAAGAATAGGATCCCTCATGGCTTGCTCCAAGTCATCTTCAAAATTCTCTTCGATCAGTTTTTTTATATGACCTTGTACCTTTAATGATATCAAATGTGTCAGGCAACACAACAAGGCAGATGATTCTGAATCGAGGAACACTTGAAAGGAGGCTAATGCAGCCTCCTGCTCAAATACCGGCTGATTTCAAGGGGATACTTATGTCACTACAAAAGGCAAAGACCACAGCACAACAATGGGATCATTCTCTCTTGTGTCTTAAGTTATATTTTGGAGCATTTTCTAGACTGCATAGCAGCCAAAACTGAATCTATTGTTTGAAGACTTGGACCTAACCCATCTTTCTCCTCCTTGAATGTATAGTCAAATTCTGATAGAATCCTTCCTAAAGGAAAACACTGATCATCTGAGTGATTTCCTGAGTTTGTCCCTGCATTGTTCTCACACTTTGTCACCTGTGCCACTCTAACCAATGTTCCTGGATAGGCAAACTGACTGACACTTACCCTTAGCAGATCTGCTCCTTAGTCTGTCGTAGTCACTTTATTTCAGAAAAGGAAATTCCATGAGCTATGTTTTAAATTAATGGAGCAACACCATGGTTAGAAAAGTCTGCAGACTATCTGCATGACCCAAATACAGCAGTTGCTAACGTTGCTATCGCAAATTATTTGCCATAGGAATAGTCAGTGACTACTAAAAATTGAAAAAAAATTACTCACCAATGCTTTGTCTGCTTCATTAATCTGCCTGTCATGGAAAACCCTCAGGCACTCATTTCTCCAAACTCTCACCATCCGGGGCACTGTTTGAAATCTGAATTAACATCAAAATATCAGACTGCACCAAATGAGCCAACATGATTCCTAAGGCCATAGAGGTAATTACACTGACCGAATTCTGGATTGACTTTTTTCCCTCTTTCGGGGTTTGTTCTTTTCATAGTAACTACTTTGCTTGCATTTTTTTCCTCTGGCTATCTTATTTAAGAAAGACTAATACATCAATGTTTGTCATCAAGAGTAAGATCACAATTTAGGATGTTTCTGAACATTTTCTCGTTGTGGCAAAGGCTTAATGAAAAGTGACAAAAGGTGACTGATCTCACGTAGCAAATTACCTCACCTTCACCCAGATTCATCCAACATATGTAGGTGTAGGACCACTAAAGAAAATTTTTCTATTCTTACCTCTCTGGAGTTGTAAGAATAAGTCCATTATAGACCCTGGAAAGATCCCGCAGGTTAAAAATGTAATGGAATTTGGAAGGAGTAGGGGGTAGATCACAAATAATCATTTTATAAAGCTCCAAAGTACACACAGTGAGTTTGTCATAGATGGTTGATACCGACTCATTAAATATCTGGAAACACAAGAAACAACAGGTGTTTTCATTACTGCCCAGAGAGAACTCAATACTATCAAACAAATTCTGCTTTCCAGCTTTTAAGACTTCTGGTATATTTCTCATAACTGAGGACAAACATTTTCAGAAATTCATATTCCCCTGTAGTATGAACATTCTGCAGTTAAACGTTTCAGCCAGGCCCTACCTTCATTTCTGAGCATGCACAGTGCTCAAAAGAACATCAAAATCCATGACTGGAATTTCCACAGCACTTCTATAGCAGAAAAAATAAACTGCTATTTTCTCACATTATGTAGCATGTTTCCTGCTAGTAACGCAGGCAACTGCATCACATGAAATTTTTCATTGCCATTCAAGTTAGAGCCTGCTGACCTTTCTGTATTTAGTAACAGGACCCATAATCAAATCACTCACAGGTTTCCACCTATGAAAAGCACCAGGTTTATAAATTATCTCCTGACTCGAATGTTTACATATTACTCAAGAATTTATCAAAAGAGTGGAAAGCCATTGAGAAAGAGATGAGGAAAGGTCTGCATGAGGTTCTAAATATAACAAAGCATGATAATAGAATATTTCAGGTCTTGTGGTAACACACAAATAAACGTCTATTTAAAAACAATAAACCTGTTGAACAATACTTTAAAGACAGTGAAATTACCGCAGTGTGGCCTTTGAGGATGGAGGTGTAGATCAAATTCAGTGACTGCTCAGAAGGAAAAGGTATGTTAAATACACTGAAGAGTGAGATGAACCGAGGGTCAACTTCATTCTCTTCTCCTCCAGCTTTTCCCATGGCAGCAACAAACCCCAGGTCTCGAAGAAGTTTACAGTTCATCTTCTTACCACGGTCATACAAGAAACCTTTCTCTAGCAGCAGCCTCAACAGGGCAATGGGTTGCTGTGTGCCATACTCATCAACCTTTGTAACAGAGGAGAGTAAAAATATTTAGAGCATAGTACATCAGCATGCCAATTACTGTTATAAACATGGAAATATTGTGCTCTATACTCTAGACAACATTACAAGGAGTAAGTGACACTTTACAAAGCTTTATCACTGATTGTGAACATTCATTCCAACGTCTCCTATGGGAAAAGTGTCTCTTCTCTGAAATAAAATAAATGCACAGATGCTCTTTTGCCCCATTTGTAAAGAAAAAGGGTTGGTTTCTACAATAACTGCAGCCTGTATCAGGCCACAGAGACATCTTTTTAATGGCATAAAGAAATGATCCAACTGCACTTCTCTTACATTTAGGAGAAATATTGCAACAAACAGAATTGCCCCCTATTGCACACAAGTTCAGCTCTTCTGAAGATCCTAAGCTGAAATCCAGTTATGCAGTTGCCATGAATCTCCTTGGCTTGTGATTCTTTGGAGCCGTGTCTGAAGGGACTGTCAGTGCCACCCCAAATGTTTCCATACTACTGGCAAACTACTGACAGCTTACCCTTGGCATATTCAGATCATCCATGGAAATAATGAGACGTTTTCCCATAGAGGGGCCATAAGTGTCTTTAGTTCGTTTCTCCACATTTGTCTCTAGATTTCTCTGAATGTCCATTGATGTAGTACGAGAAGAGAAGTTAATTACTAGAAGCAGCTGCAGAGGGGAGAAAATGAATAGGAATGGATTTTCATGCTTTCTTTTTTTTTTTTTAAACTAGAGTATTCATATGCTCTCTTTCTTAGATTGTCAGGCATACAGGAAACTTCGTTCTCAATATTTTGTTAACGTTACTTTATAAAATTGAATCTGTAAATGGTAGAACAGAACAAAACATCTTTGATCCTGACAGATTCTCAAATCATTCACACACTTTGGTTCCAACTTCAGTCACGTTAACAAAGTCAATAGTGCTACCCTCAGACTCAGGCTTCACAACACAAATTTACACAAGGACAAAGAACAAAAAAGCATCTTTTACAAACAAGGCAAAATATCTCATACATACATTAAGATCTTTGTCCAGATTGCTTAGGAAGTTCTGTGTAGTTGCTGTTTTAGATGTACCTGAGTCACCTACAAGAATAACCGAGTGGTTTATTTTTACCATCTGTTCTAGTAACCAAGTAGTGCGTGTTGTATCCACTGTAGGCACTGAAAAAGGTCAGGAATATGATACCAGGTTAAACTAAAATGCAGCACAGCTGGAGGAATTATATTTATAGAATAGCGTTAGATCACACTCTCAGGGTATTAGTAAGCAGTTGCACAAATACATAAACCAAAATATCAACTCACTAACAATGATGAAACAAAATTTTAATTGCTCAACCATCTCTTTTCAGTTTTTAATACTGGGAACTTTTCTCCTATAGATATATTAAAAAATTAATTCTCTTCTATATAGGAGGGTCATGGACTGGTTAAGCTCTGTTTAATCCCTATTCCAAGGACACAATCGGGATTTATTTGGATCATAAGCGTTTTCCCAGAACTCTACATAGATGACTTCTGTTGTACGTAAATAGCCTGCCATTAGGAGCAACTCTAGAGATCATATAATCATCCCTTGTGTCAGTGAAGTTAATCTGTGCTTGCTGAAGTATGACTATAAAGTAACCTGCATTCATTTGTCCTTGACTATGAAAAGCACTTATCACAATTATACAGCGCTTGAAGTAACCACCAATAATGGCCTTAAGGATTTTTATATACCAAGGACTTGAACTATGGAGCTGACATTTTTCCTAGAGTTTCTGGTAGCGCAGGCTGTGAATCTTCCGCTGTTCTGGCTTGTAAAAGGCCTTGTTAGTTCCTAATAAACTGTACTAAGCTTTTCATCCTTTCCTCATTTCTTTACCATATGGTGCAGTAAATATCCACTCTACTCCTGTTAAACTATTATGACAAGAACATTAAAGAAATTGATTTGTGCTATCAAAAGAAACTGAACAAGACAACCATCGGTACAGAAAGAGGATGTCTCATGTTAACTGCCACGCACTCAGTGGTGGCACATTACCACTAAATTTTATCTTGCACTCACCTAGAATGGCAAGAAATTTAACTTCAGGCTTATGAATGTATTCAGGAACAAGTTTCATCCAAGGTACCCACTTTTTTTTTAATCCATCAAAATGGAAGTCATACAAAGTTGGCAGCTGACCTGCAGAAGATTAAGCAACTGGAGGTTTTCTAGGAGACTGAAATATTTCATAAGAAAATAATCTAACTGAGATGAAAGTGGAGGGTAAGAGTCTGGACCAAGCTGGGCAACACTGTACTCTGTTTGCTTGTCATTTAACCCTGTAAGACATCAACCAAAATTCTCCTAGCCCAGCACTTGGATCATACTACTGCTTTTTAAGCAGATTCCACTGGCTTTCCTTCACGTTTTGTTTTTCCTTTCACTGTTTAACAGTGAGAGTCCTTCAGAGAGCATATTTTGTAGCAAGGATAGCTAGCTGGAAGAAAGAACAATATTTTGCCTTCACTGAAACTAACACTTCTCTAATATAATCAATGGGATTCAGGCTAAATTATGACAAGATCCTACCTGTGATTGTTACAGAGAATCACAACTTATATTTTAGATACTCCAGGAGGGAACTAGGAAATCTTAGGACTTGGAAATAAGTGACCTTCAGCGGGAATTAACTCTATATGCAAGCTTTTCCAGGCTCCCCTGGAAAGACAGGATGTCTAGACAGCACCAAGGCTCAAACATTTCCATCGTTTTTAAGTGTGCCCTTGCTTAAAAATGAGACGGCTCTGATGCATCTGGAGACACTGACTTCAAGGGACAAGAGATAACGTTATCTAATTACAACCTCACTGGTATAAAAGGCCAGTCTGATTTCATGAGGTTAGTTGCAATTTTTCAGATACCTGCAGTGAAAAGAAGACAAGGCTCCTTTTCCTTGTTCTCTGTTCTTCCAGGTAGAAATGGGTGCCGGTGTTAACATACTTAATGTAAATAATACTACTATCAATTTTTGTTTGATTTAGATTGTCATCTTGCCCCTAAAGCCGGTTTTGTTGTGCTTCTCATTGATGCCAGTGTAGCAACCCACTTAGGAAGCCAGCTTCTCTTTTACAAGTGATAAAGAAGAGCTTTCAAATTATGCTAGTGTGGCGATTCCTGCGTGAAGATAGTTGAAGCACTCTTAGCAGTGTGGTTCTTATTCTTCACATACAGATCTGGATAAATATTTAACAAACTCAACAGTACGCTGAGATGGGGCACGTTCAGTGCTTTAAAGAGCACCGGTTACTGCTCGCCGTGGGCTCTTCACCGACAGTGGGAACTCTTCTTGCTCTGTAGCCTGCAGAACTCTCCAGTGGGTCAGAGGATTAAAGCTGAAGAAACACAATATGCAGATTTCCTTGGCTCAGCAGTATTTAAACAGAATATAAAGATGTTGTCAAAGTCATTTACGTTGTGTAAATCATGAGAAAGCAGAATGGGCATATTGGAAATAGTTACATCTGTTTACTTTAAATTAATAAATATATAAAGATCTGCCATACTTAATGTCTTTTTTTTTTAGGCCAAATTTTTTACATTCCACTGCAGAAACTAATTATCTTCAGATGGGAGTTGTTAAAAGTAGTTAATCAGGCTGGCTACCTACAGCAATTTCTTATAAAGTGAAAATAAACACCAACAAGAAGCACCCTCACTTTTATGCGTGGGTTGTCAGACAGTTAATTAGTACCTAATGCAAGGTAGGTTCCAATTTGATTTTCGCAGTCTTTCAGACTTGGTTTTTTGAGTCGTTCAAGCCCAGTTAGAACTGTGGCTTTATAGGCAGGCTGAATGGACTTTCACTGTCTGATGGAATGTGGAAATGGCAATGCACCGGTGGGTACAGGGGCATCATGTCCTTAAACACCTCCTGGGCAGCCTGTTCCAGCACCCAATGACCCTTTCTATGAAAAATTTTTCCTGATGTCCAGCCCAAATCTCCCCTGGCGGAGCTTGAGGCCGTTCCCTCTCGTCCTGTCCCCTGTCACTTGGGAGAAGAGCCCAGCTCCCTCCTCTCCACAACCTCCTTTCAGGCAGTTGCAGAGAGCAATGCGGTCTCCTCTCAGCCTCCTCTTCTCCAGGCTAAACACCCCCAACTCTCTCAGCCGTTCCTCATATGGCCTGTTCTCCAGCCCCTTCACCAGCTTTGTTGCTCTTCTCTGGACTCGCTCCAGAGCCTCAACATCCTTCTGAGAACTGAGCACGGTATTCAAGGTGCGGTCTCACCAGTGCTGAGTACAGAGGGAGAATAACCCCCCTGGACCTGCTGTTCACGCCGTTTCTGATACAAGCCAGGATGCCAATGGCCTTCTTGGCCACCCGGGCACGCTGCTGGCTCATATTTCATCATGTACTGAACAAGTTCTACACTTCCCCCTTACTGACCTGAGTTTCGTGGAGCACGACTTGCAAAATCCTCCAATGCTAACAAGCAAATTATGGCAGTGGGGTTTGTGTACGTGTGTTACATACATACTAACTGCACAATCCTGTGTCTTACTCTAGGGACTTCCTAACCCCAACAAATACTCCCAACACTTACTCATACAACACACCCTTACAGAATAACAACATCTATGCACAATTCCAAAACTACAGCCAGACAGAATTTCATTCCAGTTAAGGACAGCTAGGCAATCCTATCAGTAGTCATTCATTTGGTACTAAATCTTTGAAAAGAAATTAAAAAAAAAAAAACCCACAATGAAAAGTGAAACACACACTTATATATAGTACTCTGATGTACACAGATACTGCAATTGGAAACCATGAATCGTCAAGTAATGAATTAATAAAATTTAAACTTTTCATTTCTTTCTCATTCACTATGATTTCTTTTCAGAAGCACAGAAGTGTGGAAATATCGGATGTATTTCCTGTATTATCACCTTGCTAGCAAACAGAAGAATTGTTACTTCTATATTAACTTACCATTCTGGTCTGGTGATCCCCCCATCAACAATGGTACCAGGAGGCGGGTTTTTAACTCCTCTATCAGCCTGTGCAAAGAGTCTAGTACTCACTCGTTTCTTCACAACTATCACAGTAAGTCTTGGACTAAAAGAAATGAAAATAAAAGAAGAATAACCAAATCGATCTTGAAAAACTGCACTGATTATTTCAGCAGACGGTCTACAGCTTCAAATTAAAAGCTATTTTAGAGTTCTCCAGGGCATTAATCTCTCATGTAACTATTCAGATTCACTGATTTAAATTAAATAGGACATTGTTCATAACTCTAGATTTTTAGTGACTTCCTATTACAAGTTAGGTATCTCAAAATCATGTAAACAATCTTCAGAAAAGTAGTTATCTGAGCTCAGATAAGGACAAGGATGGAAAGACAACACAATCTTCACTTTTTGCCTCCCACTGTATATTTCTTTTGAAAAAAAGGCAGTGGTGTTAATGCACTTACTTGTAGTCTTTACCAACACTCTTCAAGCAATCCAGAAATTGAGGCACTTCATAATTAACCAGAGTATGTAGTTGTCCATCTCCTACACCATCACGATACACGATAACACGAGAGGGCAAACACTTATTCCACTTGACCCACTCTCTCAGTGCAGCTTAAAATAAACAGAGTAAAAACTGTTAGCTATAATGACAAGTCATTCCAAAACAAAAATGGATTTTTATTACTGAAAAAACAGCAGTAAGTTTAGAAACCTAAGGTCCTCAGTCTTTTCAGCAATATTTACAAATGTGTTTTTAATGTGTTTTCATCTCCGTGTAAACTGGTAACGCCTCCCCTCAAGGCAGCTGAGATGGTTCGCTGAGGAAACTTAACCGTCATTGACTCAAAAACAGCACAAAGCCTTCCCTTACTCTGCAAACAGGATTTGAGACCATCCACAATTTCTTGCCCTCGACCTTGAACAGCACAGTGGGAAAACCACCTGTCAAGAGCAAAATAAAGGATGACTTGCAAAGCATTTCCCATGCTTACTTCAATGAAGTTTTAAAAAAATAGCTACAACCACACAGTCTTTACAGCTACCGTGGGTCACGACAGTCAAGCAAAAGCACACTATGAGAGTATTTTCCTCAAAGTCCCTGGGGCAGACAAATACCTTACAGCCATGCGCAATTCCTTTAAATAAAAAAAAATTCCACAGGGTCAACTCCAAAGGAAGAAGAGTCTGACAGCCTCCATTAGTCCCAGCCCTAGCCCCACCATCTGCCCCTTCTCCCGACCACTGTGGAAGGACGACAAGCCTATTGCTTAAGGGATACAGTGGAAAAAACAGTTCATAATGTATAGTTCTAATTAACAAGGTACAGTAAACCAATTTGGACGCTTTCACGATGGCCCATCATATTTGATTTACTTTTCAGTTAAGGTGAAGATTTTCTTTTCCCCCCTTTCGCATTCAAACCTTACCGTGTCATTGTATGATTCAGGCTAGCAACAAACCCTGCAACTGACTGCTTTCCAAATAAAGTGTCATGGTAACAATCGATTCCCACAATCATCACCTGTTTCAGCTTAAAAGGAATCAATACAGAGTATGTATTAGTATACAAAGACGTGCCAAAGCACTTATCACCTCCACCCTACAGCGTAACAACATCACGACATAAGCTGTATGGTTTCAAGACACTTCAGTGAGCAATGGCTACTAAACTATTGCACTAAATGTCTCTTTAGGTCTATTTAACTTCAAGTCTCTTCCCACAGACACAAAACTAAGTACACAAAGGATATTTCATTTTCTTTTTTTCAGAAAAAAAAGGTTTGCTTTTAAAATAAGACTCAATAAAGAAAGTGGCTACCATTAAAAAAAATGTACTTACTGGGATCTCAACACTCCAAAGTTCTCCACCCATTTTAGAGTTCATTTGTAAGGCAATTTTTGTTGCTACGGTCAGAGCAGTCTGAGGTCTGTTTAAAGTGCGACTCAACACACATTGACTTGGAACAGGACAATCTGTGCATAAGTATTTCTTGATAGCATCATACCTATCCTTCCGGAAACGAGACAACACGCAAACCACCTTTAAAGAAAAGAAATGTTTTTAAGTAGCTGTATTCTCAGATGCGCCTAACAGTTACAGTTCTCTAGGAAAAGCTTCTTAACGCTCAACAGAAATATGCAAGTATTCATAATGAAAGAAATACCTGGAAAGTATCAGGGTCTATACTTTGAAGTCAAGTACAAAGACTATTTTCCAGAAGGATATTCATGCTGGGGTTTGAACAAGAGCAAGAGTACATATGTAGTATATACTCAGGGGCCAAGAGTTCTATTTCTGAGAGTGAGTCTTAAAACACCAATTAGAAAAATAACATGATTTGAAATTAGGGATTCAAATACATACTATGTTTGTGTCACGGGTAACAGCTTGCTGTAAAACCCGTATATAAGCTTCTGTTTTGTCTTCTACTTCAATCCTGAAAAGGAAGAGAAAAAAACGTTTACAGAGAAAAATAGCTATTGAAACTTCAGCAAAACCAAATGCTTGTTATGCATCGCTACTGTATCAAGTGTCACAATCATAACTACCAATAAAAGTACAACATTCACACCATTAGAAGACTAAAAGGAATCAATCCCCAACTTAGGCTTCCAAGAGCAATAAAATTCAAAGCCAAAAACAAGCACAGGTACTCAAAGGAAGACACGACTAAAGTCATCAAGAAAAGATATATACCTTCCCGTATTAAATACAGCTCCACTTGAGAAGGCTTTGCTCAGTGACTTTCTTAACACTGTTTGATTTTGCATGCTTCAACCCCCAGTGAAAACTCTCACACAGAAGCATGAGTAAGAAAATAAGTCACTACAGAAAGCTGAACAATTTCCATAGTGAAAGCAACTTTGTTTTATTAAAAATGTCACAGAAGTCAGTACTGGGGCATACTCTACTATCTAATTTAACAGCCGAAGCGTGCTAACAGATATACCTTAGTAAGTGTAAAGCGATTTTTCCATCGGCTTTCTAAAGATACTTACACGGTTGCCTTGTTCATTCTGATTCCCAGAGACGGTGCGACTTTAGACAGACTATGAAGTAACACAGTAGCAGTATCATTACTGCGACGTGGGTAGATCAATAACCAGTTGTCCAGAGGCTTTGCACAAATTAAGGGAGCTCCTCTGCTTTCCCTTGTCCAATCCACAAACTGAGGATTGTACTCAATCTGTAAACAAGAAATAAAAAAAAGAAATCAACACCCTACCTTAGCAGTTTAATAAGTGGAAACTACTTGGAAGAAACATCCCGAGTCTCCTAGTTTGTGTAACTGAGGTTACTTTCTTTACACAGACGGATTGCTTCGTAAAGAAGACACTATTGTAATGCAAACCAGAAAATCTTAAGGGGTTTCTAAACAGAACTTGTCAACAATTTAAGAATTTGTGCATCTCCTGTTTGGACAAAGACTTGCATGTAACATTTTCACTCATAATCCTTTATTTTTAAACCAACAAGTAGCATTTCCTTCCTTAAGGACGCGCTTTGTGAGTGAGAGAGCTGGAAGAATTTAGAAGTCGTCTTATTTACCACATTTCCTGATTGAAGGATCTTTTCTGCTTGAGCAACTCTTCCCGTTAAGGAGAATAAATTAGAATCAAAGCTTAAACCCCAGTCTCTGAGTTCGTGCTGCACATCGTCATCTCTGTTTAAGAACAAGAGTGAAATGAAAACAAATAAATTTCTTCTTGAGACTTTTCCATCTTAAAACCAGTAGATTTCCAAAGTTTTGTTGCAACAAAGGAGCTTATAATACAAATTTTTATGTCAAAAAAGTACAGAAGAGACAAGCGTAGCATACTTTTGGATGTAGTCAATAAGTCTTCCAATTTCCTGTTGCCTTTGCTCAGGGGGCAGTCGTGTATGAGAAGTCAATTCTTTCATCACATTAAAATCGCTGCGCATCCTTTCCGTTAATCCTGTTAATGGCAAAATCTTTTTCTGATTAGAAGTTAGTCCAAGACTAAGAAAAGTAAACTCGCAAGTCATGCAAACTACATGTCTGCAGTGCATGCACAGTTCAAGTGGTGTCAGCAGTAACCAATGCTTTCAATGGCTCTCTGTATATACACTCCCATTCGTGTACAGAAAAGAAAAAAATATCTGGATTTTTGCCCTGGATAGGAAACCACACAAGACATGCAGCTCTACCCACAATTCCAACGCAAAACAAAACAGTGCTGAGATGGACAGATACTGCCAGTGCAAAGTAAGTATCTCAAGAGGAAAATACATGCTTATGTATCTTACCAAATTATCAATTTATGGTAAATTTCCCTTTTTTCAGCAGACGTTCTACTACCAAAAAACTCCACAAGTTATCAGTGGCCAATGTGGAACATGGTAGATAAAGACTCCGTGACATCAAAACCCCTCACACTCTTCAGTCTCATCTAAATTTCTGATCTTTTAGCTACAAAACTTGTTTCCAAACTCACATTTATACAAACAAAACAATCTTACTTAACTTGGCAAGAAACTCCTACTAGTTTCTGTAGGCATTGCTGTTTGACAATGAAAAGAAGCTTTTATGTGAAAAAACCTCAACCTGTTAGGAAGCACAGCTCTGGAATTAGAACCACAGGTACTGGCATTGTAGTTCCTCTCTTCCTCTTCGACTCACTGATCAAGACAGGCTGGTTCAAGTCAGTAATTTCTTGATTATATTGCTGTATTAGAAATACACATTGCTATGTTAGTTTACTCATAACAAACACTCAGTTCTCTTAATAATGTTCACTTCAGAAAATATTTTTTTTTCTTTACATAAACAAAACCAAAACAAAAGCAAACAGCAATTAGAACATCTAACTGGAGAGGAAATGGTTTTGTCAGAAGAGGCTCAACGGGGAAGCACTATTCTCTCTACTGGTGCCATCAAATTATTGAGACAACAACAAAAAGAAAACAGAAACTTCAATGCTTCTGCCTTGACTGAAGTAGTATCACCCAGAGTATCTAACTCCAGAGTAGGATGCCCATTCCCGAGCAATAATGGACAAGGTTCCTGCCCTAAAGAACAATTTAATTAAAGACATCACAAGAATCAAACAGGATTCCAAGTGAAGTTTCCAAAATTCAACAGTTCCTTGCATCTGGCAAGAGTTGGTCTGTCCTGCAGTAACTAATGTAGTTTAGGAGGAAAAAACCAAAACCCACACCGACAACTACAATGGGACAAACACTCCTAGCCAGATTCAATTCCATTTGGGCTTTGGCTTTCCTAACCTCACTCCTGCCTGCTGGGACAATGTCTCCATAACCCCCCCTCCCAGATTACTTGTCCCTGCTTCCACTTTCTGTATGTTTCCTTTTTTGAGTTCACCCAGGAGCTACTTGTTGATCCATGTAGGCCTCCTGGCATTTTTGCTTGACTGGCTACTCCCTGGGATGGATTACTCATTCTGAACCACGCTGCCCAGTGTACTTACTGCTCTCAGATTACATAGTATCCATCAAAAATAAAATTCTATTAAAAGAAAACTATGAATTATAAATCCATACCCTTTCGTAGTAGTCCACATAGCTGATCTCAGAACCATCTGCTTTTCTAAAAGTGCACTGTGGACTGGCATCCCAGTCGATGCCATCAATTCTGTAGGTTCTGTTATTGTACCTAAATAAATAATTCCATCAGTGTTTTTTTTTAAATCTTAACTCAAACAGAAAAAGAAATAGAACAGCAGGACAAAAAAGTTAATAGCAAAACTCATGTAAGCTGGAAGTTTTGCTCTCATTAGCACAAGTAACTACATTTCTCTTTTCAATTTTAATAGGTTACTGACTCTACTAAAAGCAAATGAAAACAAAACCCAGTCTGTACTCTCTGCTTTTGTAAATGCTATCACCTTGATTAGTTTGCTACCTTGACAAAGGTATTTTCATGTTTTCATGCTTTCCCATACTTCATTGTATATTTTCAAGTCATTGAACTAAAAAAAAAAAAAAACAAAAACCAAAACAGATCTCTAAGATGACAAGAGTCCCCGGAGACTTACTTTGTAAGAACAATCAAGCCTATCAGCTCTTTAGCACAGGTATCTCTAAATCTTTGTTTGTCAACCTGGTAATACAGACTGTACATAAACTCCAGCACTGTTTCACTGCGAAGAACCTTATGGCTCACGTCTGTGCATAACATAATGCTTTCCTCATACTGGAGGATAGAGCTTGTGAAGCCCGCCCAAAGTGTCAACCTGTTGAAAGGGAACATACAGAATCTTAACGTGCTTTAAAGCATCTCTATTTTCACCCTTTAAGTTATTTCTGTCCTCTTTCCCACACACTAGAAAGTATTCAAAACACAAAGAAACCATTATCCAAATATAAAAAAGCTGCTGAAAGCTAACAAAAACATTTTAGATGCAAGTATCCTTAGTCAACTTAAAAGTATATTATTTATATTGCTACGTCATTGAATTAAACTGGAAGAAAGGTTGCCTCAGAACTTGAGAAATCCACTTTACACTATTAGTCTTAAATGTCTCGCCTGCAAAATGTATAGGTATTCAAGACACATTACAGAGAAAAAGAGCAACAGTTTGTGTAGTAGAACACTGTCCAGGTTCTCACACCAACCACGCTGTGTAGGCCGGGTTAATGGCAAGGAGGACACCACAGCCACCTGACGGGGCTCTGGTCAAATTCAAGTTTACTAAGTTGTAGAGCAGCCCTAGTGCTAGCCAGAAGCGAGTCACATCATCCGTACCCATTCAGCAGGGTATGGACTGGTATAAATTTACAAGGCAGATTAAACAGCCTTCAGAATAAAGGCTGAGTACTACTGCACTTCAGAATTGAAGTATTTGGAGATCTCAGTTTTACAGACATTCAGCCAAGGTCTCTGATGTCAGGGTAAAACGTAACAGCAGAACACACAGTAAAGAGTAATGAGATCTTACACACAGAAGAAACTAAGGAGAATGAGGTCACACGCTTCCCGGGAATACTAGTTTCCAAATCCATAGGTTTGTAACAAGATAAACCACCACAGCAGTATCAAAATATCATCTTTTTTTCCCTGCAGCCCTCCTAAACACTAATATCTTTTCGCCAAACCTGTGATTAGGGATGTTGACTGGGTGACTGGGGTTGTAATAATTACGTCCAATCTGCTGCAAATTCAACTTCTTCAAAAGCCTAGAAATTTTAAAATGGATGTCATTTACCATTATTATTCAGTTTATCAAACTATGCATAATCCCATCCCTCTGCACAACCTCAGTTTTTGGTCATCCGGCTAGATAAAACAATCACAAATTTGAATTTTTTAATTAAATCCAATTTAGAAAGACCAAGGAAAATCTTATTAATGGACAATTAATATTAATCAGTTGATAAGAAGTTCACATACAACCCAACCCTTCACCAACCAGTTGGGAGTTAGCAGTCTAAACAAGCTACGTTTCAGATGAACAAGGTAGTCCAGGTACCACAGGAAAGCAGAAGACTGCAGTACAAATGCAATTTGCCAGTTCAAGGTCCTGCAGTACTACTTGCTCGAAGAGGCAAATCCACAGACACAAAAGGAGGGCAGAGACAGGACTAACTGCTTGCAAGAGTTAGCGCTCCAGTACGGATCAGTGCTGACTCATGGAAAAGTTAAAATTCATTCCACATCAACACGTCAGAAACATGCACAGAAGCGCAATCTAAAACGTCGCCAGGTGTGGCTGGCCACATAGTAACAGTAGCTACAACAGTTTATGAATCCACATTTCTAATACTGGTTTGTAGTCCATTCTTCGGATAGCAAAAACTTAAGTCAGATATTTTTAGAATGACTTCTTATAAAGACATAACTTGGATAGCAAACCTTCTAAATATGATGTTGTAAAACTGCAGACATGTAGGTGAAGTAGGTGGCAACTCATTAGACAATGTGATTGTTATCTTCACGTCTTCTCCATGTCTAGTCCTGCTAACCACTTGAGTAACCTGAGAAAGTGAAGTTAGCTCAAGAAAACCAGAGGCAAACACGGCTGTATCTGGACTTTGCTCCATTAATACTGAATTGGACTTTTCTATGAAAATTCTAAGGAATAAATGAAGACTTAGCTGAAACAGGAATTTGAATTCCTACTGTAAACTACAACCTAAAATGCTCCCTTCGTTTGGGTGACTAATGTGAGTAGAATGGACGTTATTTCCAAAGCAGCTGAACTCAAGATAAAGACAGAGACCACTTATCAATTATCATTGTGGGGAAAAGACTCAATTTAATGTAATAATCTTCATACGTTGCCAATTAATTGCATTTAATTACCGATTCAGGTACTGGGAGACAAAAGGACAAACAGTGAAACATCTGGTGAAAACACCATCCCCCTTTCCCTCCTCTGCCTCGCTGTTAACACCACTGATTACACTCAGTCCTTTCAGTAAGGCAGCGAGTGGCACAAGGTGCAGAGGAGGCAGGGGTTACCATCAGCACATCGTGTTTTCCCTCTGCTGCTCCTTTTTTCTCCAGTTTTCCTTCTGCTCCGGCATTTCCCCCTCCACTCAAATACACAGGGTTGCCATCAACTTTGCTGATGGGCTCAGCTTTGGTCTGTGCTGAAGAGAGCTGCAAATGGCTGGGTACAGCACAGGGCAGGCCCCAACTTCTTCCCACATGGGCCACTCCAGACCCTCCCAACTACCAGAACTTCGCCACATACACTCAACACATCCATCTTTTCAATACGGTGGATGTTGCAACACGTAAGGTATTAAAAGACATAAGCAGAAAGAAAACTAAAGGGAAAATATTGCCTGTACTATCCGCTTCTGTGCAAAGCATTATTCTAGCCTGCACAACCTAAGTATTAGAACCAGAAGCTTATCACCAAATTGCTCTACACAAACAAATTAGTTTCTACTAATATAGTCTATTCAACTAACTGCTGCTTACAGGACAAATCCTCTAAGTTCACCCAGACCAGTATGAAGCAAGCAGCATCATAAAACGCAAGTCAATAAAATAATAACACAGCATTCTCATATCGCACCTTATTTGCTAGTTTTTTCGGTAAGAATAATATTGATCCATCAAATGCATGTGTCTTTCCAATGAGCTCTTCATGCTGAAAGAGCAAAGCTGATCGAAGACGGCGTGCTTCCATCTCAGGACTATAGGCAACATGGTACTGGTACAAAGCCCACTGGGGTCGAGATGTCAAACGGAAGTAGTTTGCGGTTAGGTTTATCACAGAACCTGAAGAACCTGAAGCAAGAGGCAAAGATCTTAGTAATTTGAAAATTATACCATTTTACAGTAATTCAACAGCTTTGAGCAATTTTAAAAAAACTAAGACATTCAGACAAAGGCTAGAGGTCAGTTGTGTATGAAACTGGTCCAGCTCAACAACCACCTGAGGAACTCAAACATATTTAAGTCTATGGGACCTGATGAGATGCATCCCAGAGTCCTGAGGGAATTGGCTGATGTGATTGCCAAGCCACTCCCGTGGTATTTGAAAAGCTATGGCAGTCAAGAGAAGAGCCTGGTGACTGCAAGTAGGCTAACATTGTCTCCGTTTTTTAAAAGTGTAGAAAAGTTGACCCTAGCAACTACCTACCCGTCAGCCTTACCTCTGTGCCTGGGAAGCTCACGGAATGCATCCTCCTAAAAGCTAAGCTAATGCACGTGGAGGGCGGGGAGCTGATTAGTGGAGCCAGCACGGCTTCACCAGGGCCAAGGCCTGCCTGACCAACCCAGTGGCTTTCTAAGATGGGGCAAGCACAGCCGGGGACATGGAAAAACCAACAGATATGATCTATCTGGCCCTCTGTAAAATCTCACAGCAAATAAGTTAAGCATTTAGATAAGTAACTTTTCTCGTGAAGGATTAGTACTAGGAGCTAGAGAGCTTAATTTCCACCAAAGCATAAACTTCCCTTGTGGACAAATTAATTTTTCTTTATATGAACCAAAGATAGAACAAAAAATTAGCAGAATAACCATCAGCAGTGATATCTACATTCATAGGGGACAAATGACATTTCTTCTGGTATTTCAAGATCTTTCACACACAACAAACAAAAAAACCTACACCAGTAACAACTAGCTCTAGATCAAAGTATTTCTTCCTACTTTTTCATGTCTCATTTAAATTTCTTTTAAAGACACGAGTCTAATACAAAAAAATACAGACAACTATAGATCATCCACTTGAATTTGGGTTTTGTTATCAGTTCTTTCCTGTCTCAAATACAACACCCCAGATGAAAAAAAAAAAAGGACTACCACATACAAATCAGGTATAATATACTAGAAAACTGTACAAAGCCCTAAGGAGAAACCAAAAGGCCAGCCACGTAGTGGCCTACAAAGTACAGCAACTCGTGATCTACAATCAGCATTGGTCTACATAGAAAATCTACGTGAGAAAGAAAAAGCAACTCTACCCCTTCTGGCCCAAAGCAATTTGAGCAGAACTAAGTGCTACCATTCCTGTGCCTGGGGCATGCTTCAATTATCATTCAATTAAGCAAAACTGGACTACAGTTTCTGTTGTATTGTTGTGATGTCTCACAAAGTCACTTGCAATACAAAACTATTATCAGCACTGAACCCGCACTGCTGAACATTAAAAACAACTGCAAAGAAGGCATCATGAGAGCCCGGCTTTAGCTTCTTTTCATATGCATGGTTTCACCTCAAGTAAAGAAGCATACCACCTCTTATTTAAACCAAAAGATTTCTTGAGGAGGTCTCAAATTCCACCTTTTTTAGGAGATCTTCGCGAATTTAGGCTGGTCAATGTTTTACAAACAGGAATTTCTAGACACTAACCTACAGTTCTCAAGAGTCCTGCTTGAAGAAGTGGACATCAGGAAAATACTAGGATCATCACTGATGTCTAAAGAGTTGCAATTTTAAATGCTAAACAACTTCTGCCTGAAGCATTTTGCCATCAAATGTTATCTTACTGTTCTTCAGATAGCAGGAGTAACCTGTATCTCTGCCTTGCACACCATCAAGACTTTTTTTGTATTGTTTGGTTCTCTAAGGGACACTAAAAGCAGGAACAGCAAAACCCTTCTTAATTTCAACTTGCTTATATGTCTATCGTCTAATCTAAACATACCAGTTTTTGATTCTTGAACGTGTTCCATGGCTTGCCGAGTATTCACCCCGAGGTCATGGAAATCTCTGTGGCGACCCCTTTCTGCTAAAGACAAGGCCTGCATTCCTGCAGAAAGCTGTAATCCTATTGTTTTGAAATTTGAGGAAGAATTACCATCAAGTTCTTTATAGAAATAAGAATTAAATACAATTCCATTTTGAAAGTCATATATATAAAAAAATAAGAGAAATTGTAAAACGTTAAGTTTCAGCTTTCGCTAGGTAGTAAGTTAATTTTAAAGTAGCATTCAGGTCAAGTATATTAGCTTTCCTAAGATTTACAGACAGTGAACTACTACGCCAATAGAACAGCTCACAAGCAGGATGAAAAAAAAATAACATGTAAACCCTTCAAATCGATAATCGCTTCTGCAAATACAGGGAGAACAGATCTTTCATCTCCAGCTAGCGCTAAAACGTTTAAATACACCATGATGCAAAACAGGTAAGAAAGTTTAATTCCTTATTAAGATTCAAGAAGAGCAATGAACTATCAAAATAAAATTTACAACAGGTATTCATGCAGTTAATCGTGCCAACTGCTTTCTAATTTAGTTCTTGTAAGATATTTTGACAGAAGAGATGGTACAGATGGAACACACCATACTTAAGGTAGTTTTCAAGATTCTTGGTTCCTTTACACTGCACCTTAGAATACCCGTACTAACACCACAAGGGATGTACAGGGAACTTTCCCAGATCTAAGGAATAAATCTCATTTTGAAAATAAAAATTAGAAATAAAGTCTCCATGATGTCTTAATTGTATTCTCCTCAAAATACTTGATCCTGTGGCCAATAAACTTTTCCATGCTTTCTGACCTTCTGGCCTTCTATCGCTCTGGCCCTGTGAAGCACTCGGAGGTCCCCTCTGTCGTCTAGCAGATTCTCCTGATGCTGACAGAGAAACACAGAGCGGCTGAGGTTGCCAACGACCAGGTGCCTCGCCTGGCAAAGCCTGCTGAACCTGCAAGAGTTGGGAACAACTTTTTCAATTGCAACTGAAGAAACAGCGTACTTCCAAGAGTCCGGCAAAACAAAGTCACTAGCCAAGTACAGAGTCCTCAAATGCCCAAGTGAAACAGTTCCATATGGTTAAATCTCTTCTCCTGTATTAAATAGCACAGTTATTACTCTCTACTTCAAACTCCAAAATAGCAGGGTTCAACAACTTTTTTGTATGTTAATAGTCGTTTAGGCAGTAGTAAATGAAAATAATCTTTCCAAGCTCTAACTAAAATTCCTGGACTTCTCATTTCTAACGATCCTTCTGAAACTTCACGTAGCCGACTGCTTATCTTATAAAAAACAGCTTTTGTAATTGTAGCGTCTAATAAATAAAAAACATTAAGAAGTGTCATGCCTGGAACAGGTGCAACACACAAACTTTGGCTATGAGCAATCCCACAATTCAGTTTAATGTTACTGGGCTGCAGTCTGCCCCACAGGCAGTAGTCCCCCCAGGAGCAATCAAGTTTTCTAGTTTAAGTGTAAGTATCCAAGAGACCACTATCGAGGACAATCATGAAACCTGAGCTAGAGAGCCAGACTGGCTCTGTCTTGTCCTAGAGCACAGCAGCGGAAACCCCCTGAGACCGTGTCACACAACCTGCCAGCTATCCATTCCTGGAGTTCCTCTACTCCTTTGTCCTCAGAGCTCGCTACACATCTTGGGATTCCCATATGCATGTTTTGATACTAAACACAAGATAAGCAACTAAACAAGTCTCTCTGTTCTTGTATCCCCCACCTATTTTTACACATTCTAATATGCGTCAAAAGTATACCCTCTAAGAAGTCTGTAAATACTGACTATGGCAAAGATCTAACGCACATAACCCTGAAGAGCACCTGTGAAAATCATCAAAGTCCAGTACTACCAGACTAACAGCATATTATCACAAGTTCTGTGCTCCCTCTAGTATTCATAACATTAGTTCAAAAAAGTTCATTCTGCTTTGCCTCTCTCACCTATATTCTATCCCTGCTCCTGAGGGAAGCTGCGATGTCACATCTACATGTCCAATAGCTGAGCATCAAGCCCCGCTACACTGAGCTAACTACACTCCTTTCCCAACCATTGAAGGAGAAGAGCTCCAAATCATAAAGTCAAGAAGAAGGTTATGCTGGGATAAGGGTCTCTGTATTCATGGGGGAAGGGGGGTTTCAACAATCCTGACACTCACAGAATCACAAGACAATTCAGGCTGGAAGAAACCTCAGGAGGTCTCCAGCCCAACCTCCCACTCCAAGCAAGGTCAAACACGAGGTCTGATCAGATTGCTCAGAGATTTATCCCGTGTCCAAGAACGCAGACTGTGCAATCTTCATGGGCAACCTATTCAACCGATATCACCTCCTGACTTCTGCTAACAACTCTATTCAAGTTGAGGAGACCACATTTGAAATAATCAGGTCTCCTAGGTTTATAAATTCTGCTCCGGTTTCAAGAGATGCATCAACGCTACTGCTGATGCAAGATGCATTTCACTATTTGAGAAACAGAACTGTATACTACCTCCTAACACAATTTAAACTCCTTTAACACTGGCAAGAGTCTGACTAGGAACACTCCTTCAATCTAACCACATTCTCAAATGAAAGACGATTATCAATCATCGACAAATTTGAGGACTGACTTTAAAAATCTTCATGTACATGGCAACGACTTTAAATAAAGTATCAGCCATTTTCAAGCTATAGTTTGAAGAGAGCATATGCACAGAAAACAAGTTCTATACACAAGTTCAAAAGTAGAGCTAGGAAGTCTTGATATTAAAATTGAAAACAACAGGACCAGGCCAGAACACCTGGCAGACCCAGCTCCTGCCCAAACACGCATCAGCTGCAGCAGCAGCCTAATACATTCTGCTTCTCAGCAGGGTATCACAGTGGACAAAGCAGACTATGAAAACACCTACCTATTTCCATTAGCTCTGTCGTGACAGAGCACTTGTTTGTAACCACAGAGATATTTCCTTAATAAAAAGAAACTAATATAACAGTAGATCTGACAATATAAACATACACAAATATGTCTTTTAACATATACACTAGATATTAATGTAGGAAATAGCTGAACTGTGACATTTCAAAGCCCAGCCATGCTAATTAAAAAGGGAACCAACTTACAGGTGCAGCTCCTACAGCAGGAACAGCAGTTTGCTGCCCTGGAAGTCTTGCTCTCGCTCTGGCTCTAGCTCTTCCCGTCATCTTCTCCTCTAAGACAAACAATTTGCATCATTAGTGTTAATTCTTCTCCTTCCCCATCCTTATTCCAACACTACTGCATTTGACCTAGTTTCATCTCAACTGATCCAGTAAGCTACAACCTTCTCTGCAGACTCTTGGATCTCCACACAAACGCAGCCACAAGAGGCAGCGTGGTGGGGTTACAGCTTCTTTTGGTCGAGCTTGAACTGACTGGCACAGCCCAGTGCAAATTCTGAAGCTGTGAAGAAAGCCCATTAGACTTGTTACCACCAAGCTACACTCGACCCTCGATCCTGATGCTGTGAAAAAGCCAAACTCAACAATCAATAACAATTTCATTAGTAAACAGATATTCTTTTAATAAATGGTGATGGGGTACACAGGGGGAATTCACCTAATGTGTCCAACTACTGAGACCGGTTACATGACTTTTACACTTGTTAAACGTATATATCCACATAGATTCCCAGAAACATGTTACGTGTTCATAGTTTTTCAAGGAACTTATTAGCATAGTTTATCACCCAATCTCGTATACACATCATACATCCTTTCTTTGTGTCTTCAGAAGCCTCTGATGGTCTTCATCTTATCGCCTTCCTCACTGCGTCCTCTTAGTGAGCTCAGGTCTGTCCTTTGTTCCTGCAGCTGTCATTTCAATGATTCCCTCATTCTTTTAATATTAAAACGGCACCAGGGTACACAGGGGGGAATCCACCTAATGTGTCCCTCTACTGAGGCTGGTTACGTGACTTTTATACTGGTTAAACATGCACACCCACATAGGTTCTAGGAAACATGCTAGGTGGCCACTGGTTTTCACCCACTCTTGTACGCACATCACAGTTTCTTTGTGTCTTCAGAAGCCTCTGCTAGTGTTTATCTTATCGCCTTCCTCACTGTGTCCCTTTGGTGAGCTTAGGTCAGTCCTGGGTTCCTGCTGGGGGGCTCTCCTTTCAATCCTTGATTTGTTCCTTCTTTTCAACCAGCAAACAAGCTAAACTGCTGTCACGAACTCAATTCTTTCTGGCCAAGATTTGATTCTTATTATACTTCTGGATGATGTCTGCAATGCCGTGAAAATCCAAACTCTATTAATAATCAATGCTAACTTGATTATTAAGCTGGTAGTCTTTCAGTAAGAACTGTTCTTATTACTATTTAAGCCAAGTTATTCCCTTGACATAATGATCTATTCCTTCATTTGACCCAGATCAGCTCACTGCACTATTCATAGAATCGTAGAATCACTAGGTTGGACAGGACCCACTGGATGATCGAGTCCAGCCGTTCCCATCAAACACTACACCATGTCCTCCAGCACCTCATCCACACGTGTTTCCTTATGTTTCACCCGATGCCTTCACCCAAAGCACAGGCCAACCCTAAGCACCTCCAGCTCCCCGACGATGCAAACCGGCCCCGCAGACCCGTCCGCCCCCCTCGATCCCCCTCAAGGCCCTTCCCTTCGCGCGGGCCCGGCCCCGACCCCTCAGCCAGGGGGGAGCAGGCCCCGCGCCGCCGCCGGGCCCTCCCTCGGCCTGCCCGGGGAGGGCTCCGCTCCCACCTCAGCGAGGAACGACAAGCTCCACGCCGGCTGCTCCCGGGTGAGGCCTCGGAGCCGCTCCCGCGGCCTTAAAAAGCGCCTCAAGAGCCGCGCACCGCTCCGCGCCTTTCCCGCCCCTCAGGCCGCCGCCTCAGAGCAGCACGAGCCGCCGGCGGAAGGGGGAAGGCGCGCTCGGCCCCGATTGGCTCCTGGAGCCCCAGCGCTGCCCAAGAGTCCCGCAGAGCTCCGAGGGGCTCCGGAGAGCTCCGAAGAGAGCCCCAAGGGCTCCCAAGTGGCCGAAGAGGCCTGAAAGGCGGGGCTGAAAGGAGCCCAAGCGCCGCTGCCGCCCCCGCCTCACTGATGCGAGAAGCTACTGTCGGAAAAAGGGGAATCGCTGTGCTTGAAGCCAAAGGGAAGCTGAGCTCAACCCCAGGAGCTGCCATGTGAAAGTTAGGCACAACGTCCCGCTGATTCCACGGGCTTTTTGGAAGCGTTTTTTTCCAAAGAGTGTTTTCCCAGACACATTATTCCTGGCGTTAAGAGCGAACTGCCTCGTCAATAGAACATGCACAAGATTTCTGGGAAAATTTATCCATGTGCACGCAAGTGCAAAATATCTTAGAGTCACTAGGTCGGAAAAGACCTTAGATCATCGAGTCCAACCATATATTCTGAAGGAAGGAATCTGCCCTTGTTAAGGGGATGAATTAGCTTAAGCAATAATGAGAATAAGAAGTAGCACATCTTGGCCAGCTTGCAGTTAGAAAGAATGAGATTGTAACACAAGTTTAGCTTGTTTACTAGTTGAGACAAGGAATAAATCCAGGATTGAAAGGACACTCAGGAACAGCAGCAAGAACAAAAGACAGACCTTCACCAAGAGGACACAGTCAGGAAGGAGACAAGATGAAAACCATCACAGGCTTCTGAGACACAAAGAAACTGTGATGTGCATACAACATTGGGTGAAAGACAATGGACTTGTAACGTATTTCTGGGAATCTATATGGGTATGTATGTTTAACCAGTATAAAAGTCACGTAACCGGTCTCATTAGAGGGACACATTATGTGGATTCCCCCTGTGCACCCCGGTACTGTTTATTAAAACACTCATAGAAACATAAAATCACAGACTAGTTTGGGTTGGAAGGGACCTTAAAGATCATCCAGTTCCACCTCCCACTGGATCAGGTGCCCAAGGCCCATCCAGCCTGGCCCTGAACCCCTCCAGGGATGGGGCAGCCACAGCTTCCCTGGGCAACCTGGGCCAGGGCCTCACCACTCTCACAGTGAAGAAATTCCTCCTCATGTCTAGTCTAAATCTGCCCCCTCTCCAGTTGATACCCGTTTCCCCTCATCCTATCACTACAAGCCTTTGTAAAGCATCCCTCTCCAGCTTTCTTGTAGCCCCTTCAGGTACTAGAAGGTTGCTGTAAGATCTCCTTGGAGCCTTCTCTTCTCCAGGCTGAACAAGCCCAACTCGCTCAGCCTGTCCTCCTATGGGAGGTGCTCCTTCCCTCTGATCATCTCCGTAGCCTCCTCTGGACCCATTCCAACAGTTCCATATCCTTCCTATGTTGAGGATTCCAGAACTGGATACGATCCTCCAGATGAGTTCTTGCAAAAGCAGAATAGTGGGGCAGGATCTCCTCCCTCGCCCTGCTGGCCACACTTCTTTTGATGCAGCCCAGGATACGGTTGGTTTATGGGCAGCAAGTGCGCATCGCTGGCTCGTGTCGAGCTCCTCATCAACCAGCATCCCCAGGTCCTTCTCTGCAGAGTTGCTCTCAATCACATCATTCCTCATCCTGTATTGAAACCAGGGATCGCCCCAATTCAGGTGTAGGACCTTGCACTTGGCACTGTTGAACCTCCTGAGGTTCGCACAGCCCCACGTCTCCAGCCTGTCCACAGCATCAATTCTGCCCTTAGCTCTCATCTTGTGGCACAGTTGATGGGACTTGCTCCCTCGTGTTATAAAGGGTGCTTGCTTTCTAACACTACACAACGAGTCTTGGAGAGTTTATATGCCAGCCTTTTTGGTATCACTGCAGCTACCCTGCCCCTTGGTGACTGTGGGCTTCTTAATGATGTCTGCGATGCCTTGAAAAGCCAAACTCAATAATCAATGCCAATTCGGTTATTAAACGGCTATTGTTTTAATAAATAGTGCCAGCGTATACAAGGGGGAATCTACCTAATACGTCCCTCTAATGAGACCGGTTACATGCCTTTTATACTGGTTAAACATACATATCCATATAGATTCCCAGAAACATGTTACATGTCCATTGTTCTTCCAGGAACTTATTGTGGTTTATCACCCATTCTTGTGTGCACATCATAGTTTCTTTGTGTCTCTGATGCCTCTGAAGCCTCTGATCTCCTTTCTTATCGTGTCTTCCTCGTGACCACAGGTCTGTCCTTTGTTCCTGATGGGAGACTGTCCTATCAGTCCTTGATTTGTTCCTAGTAAACAAACTAAACTTCTGTTACAATCTCATTCTTTCTAACTGCTAGCTGGCCAAGACTTGATTCTTCTTATATGTATTACTGCTTAAGCTAATTCACTCTTTTAATGTAATGATTTATTCCTTCATTCGTCTGTAACCTTTGCAAGAAATAAATTTTCCCATTAAAAATTATATCGTCCTCATCCCACTTCTTGCTTGAAAAATACATTTGAAGCTAACCAGAAGGTGGAGCAATAAAACAAGGAATGAACTCCCTAAGCTGCTGCAGTGAAGGGCTGCGTTCGTCAGCTGTTTAAACTTCCTGCTCTTTTCCAGAGATGCTCAGAACACAGGCAGAAATTGCTGGCAATGGACGCGGTGTGTGTTGCAAGGGAACCATCGGCAGGATTATTTGACGCATTCCAACTGAGCATCATCAGTTCAAACACTTGAGCAACCATCCCTCCCCTGAGATATGTGCTCCAGCAATAGCTGGGATTGTTACAGAGAATCACAACTTATATTTTAGATACTCCAGGAGGGAACTAGGAAATCTTAGGACTTGGAAATAAGTGACCTTCAGCGGGAATTAACTCTATATGCAAGCTTTTCCAGGCTCCCCTGGAAAGACAGGATGTCTAGACAGCACCAAGGCTCAAACATTTCCATCGTTTTTAAGTGTGCCCTTGCTTAAAAATGAGACGGCTCTGATGCATCTGGAGACACTGACTTCAAGGGACAAGAGATAACGTTATCTAATTACAACCTCACTGGTATAAAAGGCCAGTCTGATTTCATGAGGTTAGTTGCAATTTTTCAGATACCTGCAGTGAAAAGAAGACAAGGCTCCTTTTCCTTGTTCTCTGTTCTTCCAGGTAGAAATGGGTGCCGGTGTTAACATACTTAATGTAAATAATACTACTATCAATTTTTGTTTGATTTAGATTGTCATCTTGCCCCTAAAGCCGGTTTTGTTGTGCTTCTCATTGATGCCAGTGTAGCAACCCACTTAGGAAGCCAGCTTCTCTTTTACAAGTGATAAAGAAGAGCTTTCAAATTATGCTAGTGTGGCGATTCCTGCGTGAAGATAGTTGAAGCACTCTTAGCAGTGTGGTTCTTATTCTTCACATACAGATCTGGATAAATATTTAACAAACTCAACAGTACGCTGAGATGGGGCACGTTCAGTGCTTTAAAGAGCACCGGTTACTGCTCGCCGTGGGCTCTTCACCGACAGTGGGAACTCTTCTTGCTCTGTAGCCTGCAGAACTCTCCAGTGGGTCAGAGGATTAAAGCTGAAGAAACACAATATGCAGATTTCCTTGGCTCAGCAGTATTTAAACAGAATATAAAGATGTTGTCAAAGTCATTTACGTTGTGTAAATCATGAGAAAGCAGAATGGGCATATTGGAAATAGTTACATCTGTTTACTTTAAATTAATAAATATATAAAGATCTGCCATACTTAATGTCTTTTTTTTTTAGGCCAAATTTTTTACATTCCACTGCAGAAACTAATTATCTTCAGATGGGAGTTGTTAAAAGTAGTTAATCAGGCTGGCTACCTACAGCAATTTCTTATAAAGTGAAAATAAACACCAACAAGAAGCACCCTCACTTTTATGCGTGGGTTGTCAGACAGTTAATTAGTACCTAATGCAAGGTAGGTTCCAATTTGATTTTCGCAGTCTTTCAGACTTGGTTTTTTGAGTCGTTCAAGCCCAGTTAGAACTGTGGCTTTATAGGCAGGCTGAATGGACTTTCACTGTCTGATGGAATGTGGAAATGGCAATGCACCGGTGGGTACAGGGGCATCATGTCCTTAAACACCTCCTGGGCAGCCTGTTCCAGCACCCAATGACCCTTTCTATGAAAAATTTTTCCTGATGTCCAGCCCAAATCTCCCCTGGCGGAGCTTGTGGCCGTTCCCTCTCGTCCTGTCCCCTGTCACTTGGGAGAAGAGCCCAGCTCCCTCCTCTCCACAACCTCCTTTCAGGCAGTTGCAGAGAGCAATGCCGTCTCCTCTCAGCCTCCTCTTCTCCAGGCTAAACACCCCCAACTCTCTCAGCCGTTCCTCACAAGGCCTGTTCTCCAGCCCCCTCACCAACTTTGTTAGAAAGTTCCTGCAGCAAATGTCACACAGCAGTGCACCCATAGGCCACTCTTAAAGTACGTAAGCAAATACATCTAACAGTCACGCAAGCAAGGATCACAGCAACAACTTTATTTAAACCTCGCAAAGAAGAACAAAGTACACTGCACAAGAGTTAAAGAGATCAGCACTAATGCAAATTCTTCCACATGTGCTTGTTTGACTGCGTGCCTGGTAATGCAAAAATCCAAAATTAAGTTCTATCAACCCAACTCTGCGCTTCAGAAATTAAGCTGTAACTGCTGAACAGCTATCAATGAAGATCTTCAGAAATCTGCATTCAAAATGCAGATCTGCTGTCTCAAACTTCTTCGCACTACAACAAAAATGCGAGTAGCACAGCTGCACATACTCGTTATCCCCTGCACATCTCAAGAGAAAAACAAACCAAACCACATGAAACTCCAAACAATTCTACATTCCCTAGAAAGGAACAACACTTTTTTTTAAGCTGGTAACTCAAATTCAAAGATAGTAAAGCTTGTCTGAAAGCAGCATGTTTGGTTCTTTATGAATACTCTGACCAACAAGGAAAGCCAGCTTATGAGCGTACTGGCACGGAGCAGGTACTCTGATAACACCCTATAGAAGGGAGGAAAAAAACACAAAGTAATTACTTTCAAGTCATTTAAATAAGCACGCCTTCACTGTAACAGAGATAGACCTGGAATTAAAATGTTCTGATACATGTAAAATTTATACTCCTTGTAGTTTATGCTGATCTGTGAAAACGTTACATACACTGAACACTGTAAAAAACCCACGCTTTATAGAATGGATGGAAAGACTTCCTAGTTCCATCCCCTCCCCGTTTTTTTTGTCTTGCAGTCTTTTAAAAGAAGGTTTACATTTGAGGCTGCATCTCCCAGGAAGTGCGACATGGGTAAATCATGCGAAGTGTTTATTAGTATTATTACTAAAATGACAAAAAGCACACCTCAGGCATGAGCTGACTGCGTGCTGACCTGGCTATGCCACAGAAGAAGCCTCAGAGAAAATGGAGGAACACTGTTCCGTTCCCACACCAGTATTCCTGCACTTAAGAAATAAATTATCGCAGTTTTGCTTTTGATAGAGGATTTGGGGATCATACTCAAAACACCAAGTATTTTCTAGTAAGAATAAAGATTGCTTTAATCTTTGGACTTCACAGAGATTGCATAATTATAAAATGTCTACTTCTCAAGCCACTGCTCTAGGTCAAGAGGCATAATTGCAGCTTTCTGGATCTGCACAGGTGTTTTAAAGATACCTTTTTCTATATTCTTATGGGTTGTTACCGCAGAGATATGTGCAACCTTAGAAGAAAAATACTATCAATTCCCAGAGGAAATACTTACCGACCAGTTATAGTACATATGGCAAAGTTTGTAGGTTAAACGTTGTACATGATCTGGCTTCAGCTTGCTAGTGTCATAAATTACATTGTAGTGAGTGGGTGCAACACAACCATCTCTCACTGCCTGACTCACAAGGAAGAAATCGTACCTGTAACAGAAGAAACAAAACTCAAAGTCTGATGCAGAAAGGACTGCTGTTCTTAGAAAAATGCAAATCCTCACAGATTTGTCTTACTTATTTTCTTCAAGTCACTTTATGCCTATTAAGTAAGTTCCAGAAGTATGTCTGTGCTTTGGTCACAATCAGTTTCCTTTATTTCTGAGAGAGCAGGAGATCTACAGGAATGCAATTTTATTACATGGTTAAGACCACAAAGATCTCAGTGTTTCATAGAATCATAGAATAACCAGGTTGGAAGAGACCCACCGGATCATCGAGTCCAACCACTCCTATCAAACACTAAACCATGCCCCTCAACACCTCGTCCACCCGTGCTTTAAACACCTCCAGGGAAGGTGAATCAACCACCTCCCTGGGCAGCCTGTTCCAGCGCCCAATGACCCTTTCTGTGAAAAATTTTTTCCTCATGTCCAGCCTAAATCTCCCCTGGCGGAGCTTGAGGCCGTTCCCTCTCGTCCTGCCTCCTGTCACTTGGGAGAAAAGGCCAGCTCCCTCCTCTCTACAATCTCCTTTCAGGCAGTTACAGAGAGCAATGGGGTCTCCTCTCAGCCTCCTCTTCTCCAGGCTAAACACCCCCAGCTCTCTCAGCAGCTCCTCATATGGCCTGTTCTCCAGCCCCTTCACCAGCTTTGTTGCTCTTCTCTGGACTCGCTCCAGAGCCTCAACATCCTTCTGAGAACTGAGCACGGTATTCAAGGTGCGGTCTCACCAGTGCTGAGTACAGAGGGAGAATAACCCCCCTGGACCTGCTGTTCACGCCGTTTCTGATACAAGCCAGGATGCCAATGGCCTTCTTGGCCACCCGGGCACGCTGCTGGCTCATATTTCATCATGTACTGAACAAGTTCTACACTTCCCCCTTACTGACCTGAGTTTCATGGAGCACGACTTGCAAAATCCTCCAATGCTAACAAGCAAATTATGGCAGTGGGGTTTGTGTACGTGTGTTACATACATACTAACTGCACAATCCTGTGTCTTACTCTAGGGACTTCCTAACCCCAACAAATACTCCCAACACTTACTCATACAACACACCCTTACAGAATAACAACATCTATGCACAATTCCAAAACTACAGCCAGACAGAATTTCATTCCAGTTAAGGACAGCTAGGCAATCCTATCAGTAGTCATTCATTTGGTACTAAATCTTTGAAAAGAAATTAAAAAAAAAAAAACCCACAATGAAAAGTGAAACACACACTTATATATAGTACTCTGATGTACACAGATACTGCAATTGGAAACCATGAATCGTCAAGTAATGAATTAATAAAATTTAAACTTTTCATTTCTTTCTCATTCACTATGATTTCTTTTCAGAAGCACAGAAGTGTGGAAATATCGGATGTATTTCCTGTATTATCACCTTGCTAGCAAACAGAAGAATTGTTACTTCTATATTAACTTACCATTCTGGTCTGGTGATCCCCCCATCAACAATGGTACCAGGAGGCGGGTTTTTAACTCCTCTATCAGCCTGTGCAAAGAGTCTAGTACTCACTCGTTTCTTCACAACTATCACAGTAAGTCTTGGACTAAAAGAAATGAAAATAAAAGAAGAATAACCAAATCGATCTTGAAAAACTGCACTGATTATTTCAGCAGACGGTCTACAGCTTCAAATTAAAAGCTATTTTAGAGTTCTCCAGGGCATTAATCTCTCATGTAACTATTCAGATTCACTGATTTAAATTAAATAGGACATTGTTCATAACTCTAGATTTTTAGTGACTTCCTATTACAAGTTAGGTATCTCAAAATCATGTAAACAATCTTTAGAAAAGTAGTTATCTGAGCTCAGATAAGGACAAGGATGGAAAGACAACACAATCTTCACTTTTTGCCTCCTACTGTATATTTCTTTTGAAAAAAAGGCAGTGGTGTTAATGGACTTACTTGTAGTCTTTACCAACACTCTTCAAGCAATCCAGAAATTGAGGCACTTCATAATTAACCAGAGTATGTAGTTGTCCATCTCCTACACCATCACGATACACGATAACACGAGAGGGCAAACACTTATTCCACTTGACCCACTCTCTCAGAGCAGCTTAAAATAAACAGAGTAAAAACTGTTAGCTATAATGACAAGTCATTCCAAAACAAAAATGGATTTTTATTACTGAAAAAACAGCAGTAAGTTTAGAAACCTAAGGTCCTCAGTCTTTTCAGCAATATTTACAAATGTGTTTTTAATGTGTTTTCATCTCCGTGTAAACTGGTAACGCCTCCCCTCAAGGCAGCTGAGATGGTTCGCTGAGGAAACTTAACCGTCATTGACTCAAAAACAGCACAAAGCCTTCCCTTACTCTGCAAACAGGATTTGAGACCATCCACAATTTCTTGCCCTCGACCTTGAACAGCACAGTGGGAAAACCACCTGTCAAGAGCAAAATAAAGGATGACTTGCAAAGCATTTCCCATGCTTACTTCAATGAAGTTTTAAAAAAATAGCTACAACCACACAGTCTTTACAGCTACCGTGGGTCACGACAGTCAAGCAAAAGCACACTATGAGAGTATTTTCCTCAAAGTCCCTGGGGCAGACAAATACCTTACAGCCATGCGCAATTCCTTTAAATAAAAAAAAATTCCACAGGGTCAACTCCAAAGGAAGAAGAGTCTGACAGCCTCCATTAGTCCCAGCCCTAGCCCCACCATCTGCCCCTTCTCCCGACCACTGTGGAAGGACGACAAGCCTATTGCTTAAGGGATACAGTGGAAAAAACAGTTCATAATGTATAGTTCTAATTAACAAGGTACAGTAAACCAATTTGGACGCTTTCACGATGGCCCATCATATTTGATTTACTTTTCAGTTAAGGTGAAGATTTTCTTTTCCCCCCTTTCGCATTCAAACCTTACCGTGTCATTGTATGATTCAGGCTAGCAACAAACCCTGCAACTGACTGCTTTCCAAATAAAGTGTCATGGTAACAATCGATTCCCACAATCATCACCTGTTTCAGCTTAAAAGGAATCAATACAGAGTATGTATTAGTATACAAAGACGTGCCAAAGCACTTATCACCTCCACCCTACAGCGTAACAACATCACGACATAAGCTGTATGGTTTCAAGACACTTCAGTGAGCAATGGCTACTAAACTATTGCACTAAATGTCTCTTTAGGTCTATTTAACTTCAAGTCTCTTCCCACAGACACAAAACTAAGTACACAAAGGATATTTCATTTTCTTTTTTTCAGAAAAAAAAGGTTTGCTTTTAAAATAAGACTCAATAAAGAAAGTGGCTACCATTAAAAAAAATGTACTTACTGGGATCTCAACACTCCAAAGTTCTCCACCCATTTTAGAGTTCATTTGTAAGGCAATTTTTGTTGCTACGGTCAGAGCAGTCTGAGGTCTGTTTAAAGTGCGACTCAACACACATTGACTTGGAACAGGACAATCTGTGCATAAGTATTTCTTGATAGCATCATACCTATCCTTCCGGAAACGAGACAACACGCAAACCACCTTTAAAGAAAAGAAATGTTTTTAAGTAGCTGTATTCTCAGATGCGCCTAACAGTTACAGTTCTCTAGGAAAAGCTTCTTAACGCTCAACAGAAATATGCAAGTATTCATAATGAAAGAAATACCTGGAAAGTATCAGGGTCTATACTTTGAAGTCAAGTACAAAGACTATTTTCCAGAAGGATATTCATGCTGGGGTTTGAACAAGAGCAAGAGTACATATGTAGTATATACTCAGGGGCCAAGAGTTCTATTTCTGAGAGTGAGTCTTAAAACACCAATTAGAAAAATAACATGATTTGAAATTAGGGATTCAAATACATACTATGTTTGTGTCACGGGTAACAGCTTGCTGTAAAACCCGTATATAAGCTTCTGTTTTGTCTTCTACTTCAATCCTGAAAAGGAAGAGAAAAAAACGTTTACAGAGAAAAATAGCTATTGAAACTTCAGCAAAACCAAATGCTTGTTATGCATCGCTACTGTATCAAGTGTCACAATCATAACTACCAATAAAAGTACAATATTCACACCATTAGAAGACTAAAAGGAATCAATCCCCAACTTAGGCTTCCAAGAGCAATAAAATTCAAAGCCAAAAACAAGCACAGGTACTCAAAGGAAGACACGACTAAAGTCATCAAGAAAAGATATATACCTTCCCGTATTAAATACAGCTCCACTTGAGAAGGCTTTGCTCAGTGACTTTCTTAACACTGTTTGATTTTGCATGCTTCAACCCCCAGTGAAAACTCTCACACAGAAGCATGAGTAAGAAAATAAGTCACTACAGAAAGCTGAACAATTTCCATAGTGAAAGCAACTTTGTTTTATTAAAAATGTCACAGAAGTCAGTACTGGGGCATACTCTACTATCTAATTTAACAGCCGAAGCGTGCTAACAGATATACCTTAGTAAGTGTAAAGCGATTTTTCCATCGGCTTTCTAAAGATACTTACACGGTTGCCTTGTTCATTCTGATTCCCAGAGACGGTGCGACTTTAGACAGACTATGAAGTAACACAGTAGCAGTATCATTACTGCGACGTGGGTAGATCAATAACCAGTTGTCCAGAGGCTTTGCACAAATTAAGGGAGCTCCTCTGCTTTCCCTTGTCCAATCCACAAACTGAGGATTGTACTCAATCTGTAAACAAGAAATAAAAAAAAGAAATCAACACCCTACCTTAGCAGTTTAATAAGTGGAAACTACTTGGAAGAAACATCCCGAGTCTCCTAGTTTGTGTAACTGAGGTTACTTTCTTTACACAGACGGATTGCTTCGTAAAGAAGACACTATTGTAATGCAAACCAGAAAATCTTAAGGGGTTTCTAAACAGAACTTGTCAACAATTTAAGAATTTGTGCATCTCCTGTTTGGACAAAGACTTGCATGTAACATTTTCACTCATAATCCTTTATTTTTAAACCAACAAGTAGCATTTCCTTCCTTAAGGACGCGCTTTGTGAGTGAGAGAGCTGGAAGAATTTAGAAGTCGTCTTATTTACCACATTTCCTGATTGAAGGATCTTTTCTGCTTGAGCAACTCTTCCCGTTAAGGAGAATAAATTAGAATCAAAGCTTAAACCCCAGTCTCTGAGTTCGTGCTGCACATCGTCATCTCTGTTTAAGAACAAGAGTGAAATGAAAACAAATAAATTTCTTCTTGAGACTTTTCCATCTTAAAACCAGTAGATTTCCAAAGTTTTGTTGCAACAAAGGAGCTTATAATACAAATTTTTATGTCAAAAAAGTACAGAAGAGACAAGCGTAGCATACTTTTGGATGTAGTCAATAAGTCTTCCAATTTCCTGTTGCCTTTGCTCAGGGGGCAGTCGTGTATGAGAAGTCAATTCTTTCATCACATTAAAATCGCTGCGCATCCTTTCCGTTAATCCTGTTAATGGCAAAATCTTTTTCTGATTAGAAGTTAGTCCAAGACTAAGAAAAGTAAACTCGCAAGTCATGCAATCTACATGTCTGCAGTGCATGCACAGTTCAAGTGGTGTCAGCAGTAACCAATGCTTTCAATGGCTCTCTGTATATACACTCCCATTCGTGTACAGAAAAGAAAAAAATATCTGGATTTTTGCCCTGGATAGGAAACCACACAAGACATGCAGCTCTGCCTACAATTCCAACACAAAACAAAACAGTGTTGAGATGGACAGATACTGCCAGTGCAAAGTAAGTATCTCAAGAGGAAAATACATGCTTATGTATCTTACCAAATTATCAATTTATGGTAAATTTCCCTTTTTTCAGCAGACGTTCTACTACCAAAAAACTCCACAAGTTATCAGTGGGCCAATGTGGAACATGGTAGATAAAGACTCCGTGACATCAAAACCCCTCACACTCTTCAGTCTCATCTAAATTTCTGATCTTTTAGCTACAAAACTTGTTTCCAAACTCACATTTATACAAACAAAACAATCCTACTTAACTTGGCAAGAAACTCCTACTAGTTTCTGTAGGCATTGCTGTTTGACAATGAAAAGAAGCTTTTATGTGAAAAAACCTCAACCTGTTAGGAAGCACAGCTCTGGAATTAGAACCACAGGTACTGGCATTGTAGTTCCTCTCTTCCTCTTCGACTCACTGATCAAGACAGGCTGGTTCAAGTCAGTAATTTCTTGATTATATTGCTGTATTAGAAATACACATTGCTATGTTAGTTTACTCATAACAAACACTCAGTTCTCTTAATAATGTTCACTTCAGAAAATATTTTTTTTTCTTTACATAAACAAAACCAAAACAAAAACAAACAGCAACTAGAACATCTAACTGGAGAGGAAATGGTTTTGTCAGAAGAGGCTCAACGGGGAAGCACTATTCTCTCTACTGGTGCCATCAAATTATTGAGACAACAACAAAAAGAAAACAGAAACTTCAATGCTTCTGCCTTGACTGAAGTAGTATCACCCAGAGTATCTAACTCCAGAGTAGGATGCCCATTCCCGAGCAATAATGGACAAGGTTCCTGCCCTAAAGAACAATTTAATTAAAGACATCACAAGAATCAAACAGGATTCCAAGTGAAGTTTCCAAAATTCAACAGTTCCTTGCATCTGGCAAGAGTTGGTCTGTCCTGCAGTAACTAATGTAGTTTAGGAGGAAAAAACCAAAACCCACACCGACAACTACAATGGGACAAACACTCCTAGCCAGATTCAATTCCATTTGGGCTTTGGCTTTCCTAACCTCACTCCTGCCTGCTGGGACAATGTCTCCATAACCCCCCCTCCCAGATTACTTGTCCCTGCTTCCACTTTCTGTATGTTTCCTTTTTTGAGTTCACCCAGGAGCTACTTGTTGATCCATGTAGGCCTCCTGGCATTTTTGCTTGACTGGCTACTCCCTGGGATGGATTACTCATTCTGAACCACGCTGCCCAGTGTACTTACTGCTCTCAGATTACATAGTATCCATCAAAAATAAAATTCTATTAAAAGAAAACTATGAATTATAAATCCATACCCTTTCGTAGTAGTCCACATAGCTGATCTCAGAACCATCTGCTTTTCTAAAAGTGCACTGTGGACTGGCATCCCAGTCGATGCCATCAATTCTGTAGGTTCTGTTATTGTACCTAAATAAATAATTCCATCAGTGTTTTTTTTTAAATCTTAACTCAAACAGAAAAAGAAATAGAACAGCAGGACAAAAAAGTTAATAGCAAAACTCATGTAAGCTGGAAGTTTTGCTCTCATTAGCACAAGTAACTACATTTCTCTTTTCAATTTTAATAGGTTACTGACTCTACTAAAAGCAAATGAAAACAAAACCCAGTCTGTACTCTCTGCTTTTGTAAATGCTGTCACCTTGATTAGTTTGCTACCTTGACAAAGGTATTTTCATGTTTTCATGCTTTCCCATACTTCATTGTATATTTTCAAGTCATTGAACTAAAAAAAAAAAAAAACAAAAACCAAAACAGATCTCTAAGATGACAAGAGTCCCCGGAGACTTACTTTGTAAGAACAATCAAGCCTATCAGCTCTTTAGCACAGGTATCTCTAAATCTTTGTTTGTCAACCTGGTAATACAGACTGTACATAAACTCCAGCACTGTTTCACTGCGAAGAACCTTATGGCTCACGTCTGTGCATAACATAATGCTTTCCTCATACTGGAGGATAGAGCTTGTGAAGCCCGCCCAAAGTGTCAACCTGTTGAAAGGGAACATATAGAATCTTAACGTGCTTTAAAGCATCTCTATTTTCACCCTTTAAGTTATTTCTGTCCTCTTTCCCACACACTAGAAAGTATTCAAAACACAAAGAAACCATTATCCAAATATAAAAAAGCTGCTGAAAGCTAACAAAAACATTTTAGATGCAAGTATCCTTAGTCAACTTAAAAGTATATTATTTATATTGCTACGTCATTGAATTAAACTGGAAGAAAGGTTGCCTCAGAACTTGAGAAATCCACTTTACACTATTAGTCTTAAATGTCTCGCCTGCAAAATGTATAGGTATTCAAGACACATTACAGAGAAAAAGAGCAACAGTTTGTGTAGTAGAACACTGTCCAGGTTCTCACACCAACCACGCTGTGTAGGCCGGGTTAATGGCAAGGAGGACACCACAGCCACCTGACGGGGCTCTGGTCAAATTCAAGTTTACTAAGTTGTAGAGCAGCCCTAGTGCTAGCCAGAAGCGAGTCACATCATCCGTACCCATTCAGCAGGGTATGGACTGGTATAAATTTACAAGGCAGATTAAACAGCCTTCAGAATAAAGGCTGAGTACTACTGCACTTCAGAATTGAAGTATTTGGAGATCTCAGTTTTACAGACATTCAGCCAAGGTCTCTGATGTCAGGGTAAAACGTAACAGCAGAACACACAGTAAAGAGTAATGAGATCTTACACACAGAAGAAACTAAGGAGAATGAGGTCACACGCTTCCCGGGAATACTAGTTTCCAAATCCATAGGTTTGTAACAAGATAAACCACCACAGCAGTATCAAAATATCATCTTTTTTTCCCTGCAGCCCTCCTAAACACTAATATCTTTTCGCCAAACCTGTGATTAGGGATGTTGACTGGGTGACTGGGGTTGTAATAATTACGTCCAATCTGCTGCAAATTCAACTTCTTCAAAAGCCTAGAAATTTTAAAATGGATGTCATTTACCATTATTATTCAGTTTATCAAACTATGCATAATCCCATCCCTCTGCACAACCTCAGTTTTTGGTCATCCGGCTAGATAAAACAATCACAAATTTGAATTTTTTAATTAAATCCAATTTAGAAAGACCAAGGAAAATCTTATTAATGGACAATTAATATTAATCAGTTGATAAGAAGTTCACATACAACCCAACCCTTCACCAACCAGTTGGGAGTTAGCAGTCTAAACAAGCTACGTTTCAGATGAACAAGGTAGTCCAGGTACCACAGGAAAGCAGAAGACTGCAGTACAAATGCAATTTGCCAGTTCAAGGTCCTGCAGTACTACTTGCTCGAAGAGGCAAATCCACAGACACAAAAGGAGGGCAGAGACAGGACTAACTGCTTGCAAGAGTTAGCGCTCCAGTACGGATCAGTGCTGACTCATGGAAAAGTTAAAATTCATTCCACATCAACACGTCAGAAACATGCACAGAAGCGCAATCTAAAACGTCGCCAGGTGTGGCTGGCCACATAGTAACAGTAGCTACAACAGTTTATGAATCCACATTTCTAATACTGGTTTGTAGTCCATTCTTCGGATAGCAAAAACTTAAGTCAGATATTTTTAGAATGACTTCTTATAAAGACATAACTTGGATAGCAAACCTTCTAAATATGATGTTGTAAAACTGCAGACATGTAGGTGAAGTAGGTGGCAACTCATTAGACAATGTGATTGTTATCTTCACGTCTTCTCCATGTCTAGTCCTGCTAACCACTTGAGTAACCTGAGAAAGTGAAGTTAGCTCAAGAAAACCAGAGGCAAACACGGCTGTATCTGGACTTTGCTCCATTAATACTGAATTGGACTTTTCTATGAAAATTCTAAGGAATAAATGAAGACTTAGCTGAAACAGGAATTTGAATTCCTACTGTAAACTACAACCTAAAATGCTCCCTTCGTTTGGGTGACTAATGTGAGTAGAATGGACGTTATTTCCAAAGCAGCTGAACTCAAGATAAAGACAGAGACCACTTATCAATTATCATTGTGGGGAAAAGACTCAATTTAATGTAATAATCTTCATACGTTGCCAATTAATTGCATTTAATTACCGATTCAGGTACTGGGAGACAAAAGGACAAACAGTGAAACATCTGGTGAAAACACCATCCCCCTTTCCCTCCTCTGCCTCGCTGTTAACACCACTGATTACACTCAGTCCTTTCAGTAAGGCAGCGAGTGGCACAAGGTGCAGAGGAGGCAGGGGTTACCATCAGCACATCGTGTTTTCCCTCTGCTGCTCCTTTTTTCTCCAGTTTTCCTTCTGCTCCGGCATTTCCCCCTCCACTCAAATACACAGGGTTGCCATCAACTTTGCTGATGGGCTCAGCTTTGGTCTGTGCTGAAGAGAGCTGCAAATGGCTGGGTACAGCACAGGGCAGGCCCCAACTTCTTCCCACATGGGCCACTCCAGACCCTCCCAACTACCAGAACTTCGCCACATACACTCAACACATCCATCTTTTCAATACGGTGGATGTTGCAACACGTAAGGTATTAAAAGACATAAGCAGAAAGAAAACTAAAGGGAAAATATTGCCTGTACTATCCGCTTCTGTGCAAAGCATTATTCTAGCCTGCACAACCTAAGTATTAGAACCAGAAGCTTATCACCAAATTGCTCTACACAAACAAATTAGTTTCTACTAATATAGTCTATTCAACTAACTGCTGCTTACAGGACAAATCCTCTAAGTTCACCCAGACCAGTATGAAGCAAGCAGCATCATAAAACGCAAGTCAATAAAATAATAACACAGCATTCTCATATCGCACCTTATTTGCTAGTTTTTTCGGTAAGAATAATATTGATCCATCAAATGCATGTGTCTTTCCAATGAGCTCTTCATGCTGAAAGAGCAAAGCTGATCGAAGACGGCGTGCTTCCATCTCAGGACTATAGGCAACATGGTACTGGTACAAAGCCCACTGGGGTCGAGATGTCAAACGGAAGTAGTTTGCGGTTAGGTTTATCACAGAACCTGAAGAACCTGAAGCAAGAGGCAAAGATCTTAGTAATTTGAAAATTATACCATTTTACAGTAATTCAACAGCTTTGAGCAATTTTAAAAAAACTAAGACATTCAGACAAAGGCTAGAGGTCAGTTGTGTATGAAACTGGTCCAGCTCAACAACCACCTGAGGAACTCAAACATATTTAAGTCTATGGGACCTGATGAGATGCATCCCAGAGTCCTGAGGGAATTGGCTGATGTGATTGCCAAGCCACTCCCGTGGTATTTGAAAAGCTATGGCAGTCAAGAGAAGAGCCTGGTGACTGCAAGTAGGCTAACATTGTCTCCGTTTTTTAAAAGTGTAGAAAAGTTGACCCTAGCAACTACCTACCCGTCAGCCTTACCTCTGTGCCTGGGAAGCTCACGGAATGCATCCTCCTAAAAGCTAAGCTAATGCACGTGGAGGGCGGGGAGCTGATTAGTGGAGCCAGCACGGCTTCACCAGGGCCAAGGCCTGCCTGACCAACCCAGTGGCTTTCTAAGATGGGGCAAGCACAGCCGGGGACATGGAAAAACCAACAGATATGATCTATCTGGCCCTCTGTAAAATCTCACAGCAAATAAGTTAAGCATTTAGATAAGTAACTTTTCTCGTGAAGGATTAGTACTAGGAGCTAGAGAGCTTAATTTCCACCAAAGCATAAACTTCCCTTGTGGACAAATTAATTTTTCTTTATATGAACCAAAGATAGAACAAAAAATTAGCAGAATAACCATCAGCAGTGATATCTACATTCATAGGGGACAAATGACATTTCTTCTGGTATTTCAAGATCTTTCACACACAACAAACAAAAAAACCTACACCAGTAACAACTAGCTCTAGATCAAAGTATTTCTTCCTACTTTTTCATGTCTCATTTAAATTTCTTTTAAAGACACGAGTCTAATACAAAAAAATACAGACAACTATAGATCATCCACTTGAATTTGGGTTTTGTTATCAGTTCTTTCCTGTCTCAAATACAACACCCCAGATGAAAAAAAAAAAAGGACTACCACATACAAATCAGGTATAATATACTAGAAAACTGTACAAAGCCCTAAGGAGAAACCAAAAGGCCAGCCACGTAGTGGCCTACAAAGTACAGCAACTCGTGATCTACAATCAGCATTGGTCTACATAGAAAATCTACGTGAGAAAGAAAAAGCAACTCTACCCCTTCTGGCCCAAAGCAATTTGAGCAGAACTAAGTGCTACCATTCCTGTGCCTGGGGCATGCTTCAATTATCATTCAATTAAGCAAAACTGGACTACAGTTTCTGTTGTATTGTTGTGATGTCTCACAAAGTCACTTGCAATACAAAACTATTATCAGCACTGAACCCGCACTGCTGAACATTAAAAACAACTGCAAAGAAGGCATCATGAGAGCCCGGCTTTAGCTTCTTTTCATATGCATGGTTTCACCTCAAGTAAAGAAGCATACCACCTCTTATTTAAACCAAAAGATTTCTTGAGGAGGTCTCAAATTCCACCTTTTTTAGGAGATCTTCGCGAATTTAGGCTGGTCAATGTTTTACAAACAGGAATTTCTAGACACTAACCTACAGTTCTCAAGAGTCCTGCTTGAAGAAGTGGACATCAGGAAAATACTAGGATCATCACTGATGTCTAAAGAGTTGCAATTTTAAATGCTAAACAACTTCTGCCTGAAGCATTTTGCCATCAAATGTTATCTTACTGTTCTTCAGATAGCAGGAGTAACCTGTATCTCTGCCTTGCACACCATCAAGACTTTTTTTGTATTGTTTGGTTCTCTAAGGGACACTAAAAGCAGGAACAGCAAAACCCTTCTTAATTTCAACTTGCTTATATGTCTATCGTCTAATCTAAACATACCAGTTTTTGATTCTTGAACGTGTTCCATGGCTTGCCGAGTATTCACCCCGAGGTCATGGAAATCTCTGTGGCGACCCCTTTCTGCTAAAGACAAGGCCTGCATTCCTGCAGAAAGCTGTAATCCTATTGTTTTGAAATTTGAGGAAGAATTACCATCAAGTTCTTTATAGAAATAAGAATTAAATACAATTCCATTTTGAAAGTCATATATATAAAAAAATAAGAGAAATTGTAAAACGTTAAGTTTCAGCTTTCGCTAGGTAGTAAGTTAATTTTAAAGTAGCATTCAGGTCAAGTATATTAGCTTTCCTAAGATTTACAGACAGTGAACTACTACGCCAATAGAACAGCTCACAAGCAGGATGAAAAAAAAATAACATGTAAACCCTTCAAATCGATAATCGCTTCTGCAAATACAGGGAGAACAGATCTTTCATCTCCAGCTAGCGCTAAAACGTTTAAATACACCATGATGCAAAACAGGTAAGAAAGTTTAATTCCTTATTAAGATTCAAGAAGAGCAATGAACTATCAAAATAAAATTTACAACAGGTATTCATGCAGTTAATCGTGCCAACTGCTTTCTAATTTAGTTCTTGTAAGATATTTTGACAGAAGAGATGGTACAGATGGAACACACCATACTTAAGGTAGTTTTCAAGATTCTTGGTTCCTTTACACTGCACCTTAGAATACCCGTACTAACACCACAAGGGATGTACAGGGAACTTTCCCAGATCTAAGGAATAAATCTCATTTTGAAAATAAAAATTAGAAATAAAGTCTCCATGATGTCTTAATTGTATTCTCCTCAAAATACTTGATCCTGTGGCCAATAAACTTTTCCATGCTTTCTGACCTTCTGGCCTTCTATCGCTCTGGCCCTGTGAAGCACTCGGAGGTCCCCTCTGTCGTCTAGCAGATTCTCCTGATGCTGACAGAGAAACACAGAGCGGCTGAGGTTGCCAACGACCAGGTGCCTCGCCTGGCAAAGCCTGCTGAACCTGCAAGAGTTGGGAACAACTTTTTCAATTGCAACTGAAGAAACAGCGTACTTCCAAGAGTCCGGCAAAACAAAGTCACTAGCCAAGTACAGAGTCCTCAAATGCCCAAGTGAAACAGTTCCATATGGTTAAATCTCTTCTCCTGTATTAAATAGCACAGTTATTACTCTCTACTTCAAACTCCAAAATAGCAGGGTTCAACAACTTTTTTGTATGTTAATAGTCGTTTAGGCAGTAGTAAATGAAAATAATCTTTCCAAGCTCTAACTAAAATTCCTGGACTTCTCATTTCTAACGATCCTTCTGAAACTTCACGTAGCCGACTGCTTATCTTATAAAAAACAGCTTTTGTAATTGTAGCGTCTAATAAATAAAAAACATTAAGAAGTGTCATGCCTGGAACAGGTGCAACACACAAACTTTGGCTATGAGCAATCCCACAATTCAGTTTAATGTTACTGGGCTGCAGTCTGCCCCACAGGCAGTAGTCCCCCCAGGAGCAATCAAGTTTTCTAGTTTAAGTGTAAGTATCCAAGAGACCACTATCGAGGACAATCATGAAACCTGAGCTAGAGAGCCAGACTGGCTCTGTCTTGTCCTAGAGCACAGCAGCGGAAACCCCCTGAGACCATGTCACACAACCTGCCAGCTATCCATTCCTGGAGTTCCTCTACTCCTTTGTCCTCAGAGCTCGCTACACATCTTGGGATTCCCATATGCATGTTTTGATACTGAACACAAGATAAGCAACTAAACAAGTCTCTCTGTTCTTGTATCCCCCACCTATTTTTACACATTCTAATATGCGTCAAAAGTATACCCTCTAAGAAGTCTGTAAATACTGACTATGGCAAAGATCTAACGCACATAACCCTGAAGAGCACCTGTGAAAATCATCAAAGTCCAGTACTACCAGACTAACAGCATATTATCACAAGTTCTGTGCTCCCTCTAGTATTCATAACATTAGTTCAAAAAAGTTCATTCTGCTTTGCCTCTCTCACCTATATTCTATCCCTGCTCCTGAGGGAAGCTGCGATGTCACATCTACATGTCCAATAGCTGAGCATCAAGCCCCGCTACACTGAGCTAACTACACTCCTTTCCCAACCATTGAAGGAGAAGAGCTCCAAATCATAAAGTCAAGAAGAAGGTTATGCTGGGATAAGGGTCTCTGTATTCATGGGGGAAGGGGGGTTTCAACAATCCTGACACTCACAGAATCACAAGACAATTCAGGCTGGAAGAAACCTCAGGAGGTCTCCAGCCCAACCTCCCACTCCAAGCAAGGTCAAACACGAGGTCTGATCAGATTGCTCAGAGATTTATCCCGTGTCCAAGAACGCAGACTGTGCAATCTTCATGGGCAACCTATTCAACCGATATCACCTCCTGACTTCTGCTAACAACTCTATTCAAGTTGAGGAGACCACATTTGAAATAATCAGGTCTCCTAGGTTTATAAATTCTGCTCCGGTTTCAAGAGATGCATCAACGCTACTGCTGATGCAAGATGCATTTCACTATTTGAGAAACAGAACTGTATACTACCTCCTAACACAATTTAAACTCCTTTAACACTGGCAAGAGTCTGACTAGGAACACTCCTTCAATCTAACCACATTCTCAAATGAAAGACGATTATCAATCATCGACAAATTTGAGGACTGACTTTAAAAATCTTCATGTACATGGCAACGACTTTAAATAAAGAAGTATCAGCCATTTTCAAGCTATAGTTTGAAGAGAGCATATGCACAGAAAACAAGTTCTATACACAAGTTCAAAAGTAGAGCTAGGAAGTCTTGATATTAAAATTGAAAACAACAGGACCAGGCCAGAACACCTGCCAGACCCAGCTCCTGCCCAAACACGCATCAGCTGCAGCAGCAGCCTAATACATTCTGCTTCTCAGCAGGGTATCACAGTGGACAAAGCAGACTATGAAAACACCTACCTATTTCCATTAGCTCTGTCGTGACAGAGCACTTGTTTGTAACCACAGAGATATTTCCTTAATAAAAAGAAACTAATATAACAGTAGATCTGACAATATAAACATACACAAATATGTCTTTTAACATATACACTAGATATTAATGTAGGAAATAGCTGAACTGTGACATTTCAAAGCCCAGCCATGCTAATTAAAAAGGGAACCAACTTACAGGTGCAGCTCCTACAGCAGGAACAGCAGTTTGCTGCCCTGGAAGTCTTGCTCTCGCTCTGGCTCTAGCTCTTCCCGTCATCTTCTCCTCTAAGACAAACAATTTGCATCATTAGTGTTAATTCTTCTCCTTCCCCATCCTTATTCCAACACTACTGCATTTGACCTAGTTTCATCTCAACTGATCCAGTAAGCTACAACCTTCTCTGCAGACTCTTGGATCTCCACACAAACGCAGCCACAAGAGGCAGCGTGGTGGGGTTACAGCTTCTTTTGGTCGAGCTTGAACTGACTGGCACAGCCCAGTGCAAATTCTGAAGCTGTGAAGAAAGCCCATTAGACTTGTTACCACCAAGCTACACTCGACCCTCGATCCTGATGCTGTGAAAAAGCCAAACTCAACAATCAATAACAATTTCATTAGTAAACAGATATTCTTTTAATAAATGGTGATGGGGTACACAGGGGGAATTCACCTAATGTGTCCAACTACTGAGACCGGTTACATGACTTTTACACTTGTTAAACGTATATATCCACATAGATTCCCAGAAACATGTTACGTGTTCATAGTTTTTCAAGGAACTTATTAGCATAGTTTATCACCCAATCTCGTATACACATCATACATCCTTTCTTTGTGTCTTCAGAAGCCTCTGATGGTCTTCATCTTATCGCCTTCCTCACTGCGTCCTCTTAGTGAGCTCAGGTCTGTCCTTTGTTCCTGCAGCTGTCATTTCAATGATTCCCTCATTCTTTTAATATTAAAACGGCACCAGGGTACACAGGGGGGAATCCACCTAATGTGTCCCTCTACTGAGGCTGGTTACGTGACTTTTATACTGGTTAAACATGCACACCCACATAGGTTCTAGGAAACATGCTAGGTGGCCACTGGTTTTCACCCACTCTTGTACGCACATCACAGTTTCTTTGTGTCTTCAGAAGCCTCTGCTAGTGTTTATCTTATCGCCTTCCTCACTGTGTCCCTTTGGTGAGCTTAGGTCAGTCCTGGGTTCCTGCTGGGGGGCTCTCCTTTCAATCCTTGATTTGTTCCTTCTTTTCAACCAGCAAACAAGCTAAACTGCTGTCACGAACTCAATTCTTTCTGGCCAAGATTTGATTCTTATTATACTTCTGGATGATGTCTGCAATGCCGTGAAAATCCAAACTCTATTAATAATCAATGCTAACTTGATTATTAAGCTGGTAGTCTTTCAGTAAGAACTGTTCTTATTACTATTTAAGCCAAGTTATTCCCTTGACATAATGATCTATTCCTTCATTTGACCCAGATCAGCTCACTGCACTATTCATAGAATCGTAGAATCACTAGGTTGGACAGGACCCACTGGATGATCGAGTCCAGCCGTTCCCATCAAACACTACACCATGTCCTCCAGCACCTCATCCACACGTGTTTCCTTATGTTTCACCCGATGCCTTCACCCAAAGCACAGGCCAACCCTAAGCACCTCCAGCTCCCCGACGATGCAAACCGGCCCCGCAGACCCGTCCGCCCCCCTCGATCCCCCTCAAGGCCCTTCCCTTCGCGCGGGCCCGGCCCCGACCCCTCAGCCAGGGGGGAGCAGGCCCCGCGCCGCCGCCGGGCCCTCCCTCGGCCTGCCCGGGGAGGGCTCCGCTCCCACCTCAGCAAGGAACGACAAGCTCCACGCCGGCTGCTCCCGGGTGAGGCCTCGGAGCCGCTCCCGCGGCCTTAAAAAGCGCCTCAAGAGCCGCGCACCGCTCCGCGCCTTTCCCGCCCCTCAGGCCGCCGCCTCAGAGCAGCACGAGCCGCCGGCGGAAGGGGGAAGGCGCGCTCGGCCCCGATTGGCTCCTGGAGCCCCAGCGCTGCCCAAGAGTCCCGCAGAGCTCCGAGGGGCTCCGGAGAGCTCCGAAGAGAGCCCCAAGGGCTCCCAAGTGGCCGAAGAGGCCTGAAAGGCGGGGCTGAAAGGAGCCCAAGCGCCGCTGCCGCCCCCGCCTCACTGATGCGAGAAGCTACTGTCGGAAAAAGGGGAATCGCTGTGCTTGAAGCCAAAGGGAAGCTGAGCTCAACCCCAGGAGCTGCCATGTGAAAGTTAGGCACAACGTCCCGCTGATTCCACGGGCTTTTTGGAAGCGTTTTTTTCCAAAGAGTGTTTTCCCAGACACATTATTCCTGGCGTTAAGAGCGAACTGCCTCGTCAATAGAACATGCACAAGATTTCTGGGAAAATTTATCCATGTGCACGCAAGTGCAAAATATCTTAGAGTCACTAGGTCGGAAAAGACCTTAGATCATCGAGTCCAACCATATATTCTGAAGGAAGGAATCTGCCCTTGTTAAGGGGATGAATTAGCTTAAGCAATAATGAGAATAAGAAGTAGCACATCTTGGCCAGCTTGCAGTTAGAAAGAATGAGATTGTAACACAAGTTTAGCTTGTTTACTAGTTGAGACAAGGAATAAATCCAGGATTGAAAGGACACTCAGGAACAGCAGCAAGAACAAAAGACAGACCTTCACCAAGAGGACACAGTCAGGAAGGAGACAAGATGAAAACCATCACAGGCTTCTGAGACACAAAGAAACTGTGATGTGCATACAACATTGGGTGAAAGACAATGGACTTGTAACGTATTTCTGGGAATCTATATGGGTATGTATGTTTAACCAGTATAAAAGTCACGTAACCGGTCTCATTAGAGGGACACATTATGTGGATTCCCCCTGTGCACCCCGGTACTGTTTATTAAAACACTCATAGAAACATAAAATCACAGACTAGTTTGGGTCGGAAGGGACCTTAAAGATCATCCAGTTCCACCTCCCACTGGATCAGGTGCCCAAGGCCCATCCAGCCTGGCCCTGAACCCCTCCAGGGATGGGGCAGCCACAGCTTCCCTGGGCAACCTGGGCCAGGGCCTCACCACTCTCACAGTGAAGAAATTCCTCCTCATGTCTAGTCTAAATCTGCCCCCTCTCCAGTTGATACCCGTTTCCCCTCATCCTATCACTACAAGCCTTTGTAAAGCATCCCTCTCCAGCTTTCTTGTAGCCCCTTCAGGTACTAGAAGGTTGCTGTAAGATCTCCTTGGAGCCTTCTCTTCTCCAGGCTGAACAAGCCCAACTCGCTCAGCCTGTCCTCCTATGGGAGGTGCTCCTTCCCTCTGATCATCTCCGTAGCCTCCTCTGGACCCATTCCAACAGTTCCATATCCTTCCTATGTTGAGGATTCCAGAACTGGACACGATCCTCCAGATGAGTTCTTGCAAAAGCAGAATAGTGGGGCAGGGTCTCCTCCCTCGCCCTGCTGGCCACACTTCTTTTGATGCAGCCCAGGATACGGTTGGTTTCTGGGCAGCAAGTGCGCATCGCTGGCTCGTGTCGAGCTCCTCATCAACCAGCATCCCCAGGTCCTTCTCTGCAGAGTTGCTCTCAATCACATCATTCCTCATCCTGTATTGAAACCAGGGATCGCCCCAATTCAGGTGTAGGACCTTGCACTTGGCACTGTTGAACCTCCTGAGGTTCGCACAGCCCCACGTCTCCAGCCTGTCCACAGCATCAATTCTGCCCTTAGCTCTCATCTTGTGGCACAGTTGATGGGACTTGCTCCCTCGTGTTATAAAGGGTGCTTGCTTTCTAACACTACACAACGAGTCTTGGAGAGTTTATATGCCAGCCTTTTTGGTATCACTGCAGCTACCCTGCCCCTTGGTGACTGTGGGCTTCTTAATGATGTCTGCGATGCCTTGAAAAGCCAAACTCAATAATCAATGCCAATTCGGTTATTAAACGGCTATTGTTTTAATAAATAGTGCCAGCGTATACAAGGGGGAATCTACCTAATACGTCCCTCTAATGAGACCGGTTACATGCCTTTTATACTGGTTAAACATACATATCCATATAGATTCCCAGAAACATGTTACATGTCCATTGTTCTTCCAGGAACTTATTGTGGTTTATCACCCATTCTTGTGTGCACATCATAGTTTCTTTGTGTCTCTGATGCCTCTGAAGCCTCTGATCTCCTTTCTTATCGTGTCTTCCTCGTGACCACAGGTCTGTCCTTTGTTCCTGATGGGAGACTGTCCTATCAGTCCTTGATTTGTTCCTAGTAAACAAACTAAACTTCTGTTACAATCTCATTCTTTCTAACTGCTAGCTGGCCAAGACTTGATTCTTCTTATATGTATTACTGCTTAAGCTAATTCACTCTTTTAATGTAATGATTTATTCCTTCATTCGTCTGTAACCTTTGCAAGAAATAAATTTTCCCATTAAAAATTATATCGTCCTCATCCCACTTCTTGCTTGAAAAATACATTTGAAGCTAACCAGAAGGTGGAGCAATAAAACAAGGAATGAACTCCCTAAGCTGCTGCAGTGAAGGGCTGCGTTCGTCAGCTGTTTAAACTTCCTGCTCTTTTCCAGAGATGCTCAGAACACAGGCAGAAATTGCTGGCAATGGACGCGGTGTGTGTTGCAAGGGAACCATCGGCAGGATTATTTGACGCATTCCAACTGAGCATCATCAGTTCAAACACTTGAGCAACCATCCCTCCCCTGAGATATGTGCTCCAGCAATAGCTGGGATTGTTACAGAGAATCACAACTTATATTTTAGATACTCCAGGAGGGAACTAGGAAATCTTAGGACTTGGAAATAAGTGACCTTCAGCGGGAATTAACTCTATATGCAAGCTTTTCCAGGCTCCCCTGGAAAGACAGGATGTCTAGACAGCACCAAGGCTCAAACATTTCCATCGTTTTTAAGTGTGCCCTTGCTTAAAAATGAGACGGCTCTGATGCATCTGGAGACACTGACTTCAAGGGACAAGAGATAACGTTATCTAATTACAACCTCACTGGTATAAAAGGCCAGTCTGATTTCATGAGGTTAGTTGCAATTTTTCAGATACCTGCAGTGAAAAGAAGACAAGGCTCCTTTTCCTTGTTCTCTGTTCTTCCAGGTAGAAATGGGTGCCGGTGTTAACATACTTAATGTAAATAATACTACTATCAATTTTTGTTTGATTTAGATTGTCATCTTGCCCCTAAAGCCGGTTTTGTTGTGCTTCTCATTGATGCCAGTGTAGCAACCCACTTAGGAAGCCAGCTTCTCTTTTACAAGTGATAAAGAAGAGCTTTCAAATTATGCTAGTGTGGCGATTCCTGCGTGAAGATAGTTGAAGCACTCTTAGCAGTGTGGTTCTTATTCTTCACATACAGATCTGGATAAATATTTAACAAACTCAACAGTACGCTGAGATGGGGCACGTTCAGTGCTTTAAAGAGCACCGGTTACTGCTCGCCGTGGGCTCTTCACCGACAGTGGGAACTCTTCTTGCTCTGTAGCCTGCAGAACTCTCCAGTGGGTCAGAGGATTAAAGCTGAAGAAACACAATATGCAGATTTCCTTGGCTCAGCAGTATTTAAACAGAATATAAAGATGTTGTCAAAGTCATTTACGTTGTGTAAATCATGAGAAAGCAGAATGGGCATATTGGAAATAGTTACATCTGTTTACTTTAAATTAATAAATATATAAAGATCTGCCATACTTAATGTCTTTTTTTTTTAGGCCAAATTTTTTACATTCCACTGCAGAAACTAATTATCTTCAGATGGGAGTTGTTAAAAGTAGTTAATCAGGCTGGCTACCTACAGCAATTTCTTATAAAGTGAAAATAAACACCAACAAGAAGCACCCTCACTTTTATGCGTGGGTTGTCAGACAGTTAATTAGTACCTAATGCAAGGTAGGTTCCAATTTGATTTTCGCAGTCTTTCAGACTTGGTTTTTTGAGTCGTTCAAGCCCAGTTAGAACTGTGGCTTTATAGGCAGGCTGAATGGACTTTCACTGTCTGATGGAATGTGGAAATGGCAATGCACCGGTGGGTACAGGGGCATCATGTCCTTAAACACCTCCTGGGCAGCCTGTTCCAGCACCCAATGACCCTTTCTATGAAAAATTTTTCCTGATGTCCAGCCCAAATCTCCCCTGGCGGAGCTTGTGGCCGTTCCCTCTCGTCCTGTCCCCTGTCACTTGGGAGAAGAGCCCAGCTCCCTCCTCTCCACAACCTCCTTTCAGGCAGTTGCAGAGAGCAATGCCGTCTCCTCTCAGCCTCCTCTTCTCCAGGCTAAACACCCCCAACTCTCTCAGCCGTTCCTCACAAGGCCTGTTCTCCAGCCCCCTCACCAGCTTTGTTAGAAAGTTCCTGCAGCAAATGTCACACAGCAGTGCACCCATAGGCCACTCTTAAAGTACGTAAGCAAATACATCTAACAGTCACGCAAGCAAGGATCACAGCAACAACTTTATTTAAACCTCGCAAAGAAGAACAAAGTACACTGCACAAGAGTTAAAGAGATCAGCACTAATGCAAATTCTTCCACATGTGCTTGTTTGACTGCGTGCCTGGTAATGCAAAAATCCAAAATTAAGTTCTATCAACCCAACTCTGCGCTTCAGAAATTAAGCTGTAACTGCTGAACAGCTATCAATGAAGACCTTCAGAAATCTGCATTCAAAATGCAGATCTGCTGTCTCAAACTTCTTCGCACTACAACAAAAATGCGAGTAGCACAGCTGCACATACTCGTTATCCCCTGCACATCTCAAGAGAAAAACAAACCAAACCACATGAAACTCCAAACAATTCTACATTCCCTAGAAAGGAACAACACTTTTTTTTAAGCTGGTAACTCAAATTCAAAGATAGTAAAGCTTGTCTGAAAGCAGCATGTTTGGTTCTTTATGAATACTCTGACCAACAAGGAAAGCCAGCTTATGAGCGTACTGGCACGGAGCAGGTACTCTGATAACACCCTATAGAAGGGAGGAAAAAAACACAAAGTAATTACTTTCAAGTCATTTAAATAAGCACGCCTTCACTGTAACAGAGATAGACCTGGAATTAAAATGTTCTGATACATGTAAAATTTATACTCCTTGTAGTTTATGCTGATCTGTGAAAACGTTACATACACTGAACACTGTAAAAAACCCACGCTTTATAGAATGGATGGAAAGACTTCCTAGTTCCATCCCCTCCCCGTTTTTTTTGTCTTGCAGTCTTTTAAAAGAAGGTTTACATTTGAGGCTGCATCTCCCAGGAAGTGCGACATGGGTAAATCATGCGAAGTGTTTATTAGTATTATTACTAAAATGACAAAAAGCACACCTCAGGCATGAGCTGACTGCGTGCTGACCTGGCTATGCCACAGAAGAAGCCTCAGAGAAAATGGAGGAACACTGTTCCGTTCCCACACCAGTATTCCTGCACTTAAGAAATAAATTATCGCAGTTTTGCTTTTGATAGAGGATTTGGGGATCATACTCAAAACACCAAGTATTTTCTAGTAAGAATAAAGATTGCTTTAATCTTTGGACTTCACAGAGATTGCATAATTATAAAATGTCTACTTCTCAAGCCACTGCTCTAGGTCAAGAGGCATAATTGCAGCTTTCTGGATCTGCACAGGTGTTTTAAAGATACCTTTTTCTATATTCTTATGGGTTGTTACCGCAGAGATATGTGCAACCTTAGAAGAAAAATACTATCAATTCCCAGAGGAAATACTTACCGACCAGTTATAGTACATATGGCAAAGTTTGTAGGTTAAACGTTGTACATGATCTGGCTTCAGCTTGCTAGTGTCATAAATTACATTGTAGTGAGTGGGTGCAACACAACCATCTCTCACTGCCTGACTCACAAGGAAGAAATCGTACCTGTAACAGAAGAAACAAAACTCAAAGTCTGATGCAGAAAGGACTGCTGTTCTTAGAAAAATGCAAATCCTCACAGATTTGTCTTACTTATTTTCTTCAAGTCACTTTATGCCTATTAAGTAAGTTCCAGAAGTATGTCTGTGCTTTGGTCACAATCAGTTTCCTTTATTTCTGAGAGAGCAGGAGATCTACAGGAATGCAATTTTATTACATGGTTAAGACCACAAAGATCTCAGTGTTTCATAGAATCATAGAATAACCAGGTTGGAAGAGACCCACCGGATCATCGAGTCCAACCACTCCTATCAAACACTAAACCATGCCCCTCAACACCTCGTCCACCCGTGCTTTAAACACCTCCAGGGAAGGTGAATCAACCACCTCCCTGGGCAGCCTGTTCCAGCGCCCAATGACCCTTTCTGTGAAAAATTTTTTCCTCATGTCCAGCCTAAATCTCCCCTGGCGGAGCTTGAGGCCGTTCCCTCTCGTCCTGCCTCCTGTCACTTGGGAGAAAAGGCCAGCTCCCTCCTCTCTACAATCTCCTTTCAGGCAGTTACAGAGAGCAATGGGGTCTCCTCTCAGCCTCCTCTTCTCCAGGCTAAACACCCCCAGCTCTCTCAGCAGCTCCTCATATGGCCTGTTCTCCAGCCCCTTCACCAGCTTTGTTGCTCTTCTCTGGACTCGCTCCAGAGCCTCAACATCCTTCTGAGAACTGAGCACGGTATTCAAGGTGCGGTCTCACCAGTGCTGAGTACAGAGGGAGAATAACCCCCCTGGACCTGCTGTTCACGCCGTTTCTGATACAAGCCAGGATGCCAATGGCCTTCTTGGCCACCCGGGCACGCTGCTGGCTCATATTTCATCATGTACTGAACAAGTTCTACACTTCCCCCTTACTGACCTGAGTTTCGTGGAGCACGACTTGCAAAATCCTCCAATGCTAACAAGCAAATTATGGCAGTGGGGTTTGTGTACGTGTGTTACATACATACTAACTGCACAATCCTGTGTCTTACTCTAGGGACTTCCTAACCCCAACAAATACTCCCAACACTTACTTACAACACACCCTTACAGAATAACAACATCTATGCACAATTCCAAAACTACAGCCAGACAGAATTTCATTCCAGTTAAGGACAGCTAGGCAATCCTATCAGTAGTCATTCATTTGGTACTAAATCTTTGAAAAGAAATTAAAAAAAAAAAAACCCACAATGAAAAGTGAAACACACACTTATATATAGTACTCTGATGTACACAGATACTGCAATTGGAAACCATGAATCATCAAGTAATGAATTAATAAAATTTAAACTTTTCATTTCTTTCTCATTCACTATGATTTCTTTTCAGAAGCACAGAAGTGTGGAAATATCGGATGTATTTCCTGTATTATCACCTTGCTAGCAAACAGAAGAATTGTTACTTCTATATTAACTTACCATTCTGGTCTGGTGATCCCCCCATCAACAATGGTACCAGGAGGCGGGTTTTTAACTCCTCTATCAGCCTGTGCAAAGAGTCTAGTACTCACTCGTTTCTTCACAACTATCACAGTAAGTCTTGGACTAAAAGAAATGAAAATAAAAGAAGAATAACCAAATCGATCTTGAAAAACTGCACTGATTATTTCAGCAGACGGTCTACAGCTTCAAATTAAAAGCTATTTTAGAGTTCTCCAGGGCATTAATCTCTCATGTAACTATTCAGATTCACTGATTTAAATTAAATAGGACATTGTTCATAACTCTAGATTTTTAGTGACTTCCTATTACAAGTTAGGTATCTCAAAATCATGTAAACAATCTTTAGAAAAGTAGTTATCTGAGCTCAGATAAGGACAAGGATGGAAAGACAACACAATCTTCACTTTTTGCCTCCCACTGTATATTTCTTTTGAAAAAAAGGCAGTGGTGTTAATGGACTTACTTGTAGTCTTTACCAACACTCTTCAAGCAATCCAGAAATTGAGGCACTTCATAATTAACCAGAGTATGTAGTTGTCCATCTCCTACACCATCACGATACACGATAACACGAGAGGGCAAACACTTATTCCACTTGACCCACTCTCTCAGAGCAGCTTAAAATAAACAGAGTAAAAACTGTTAGCTATAATGACAAGTCATTCCAAAACAAAAATGGATTTTTATTACTGAAAAAACAGCAGGAAGTTTAGAAACCTAAGGTCCTCAGTCTTTTCAGCAATATTTACAAATGTGTTTTTAATGTGTTTTCATCTCCGTGTAAACTGGTAACGCCTCCCCTCAAGGCAGCTGAGATGGTTCGCTGAGGAAACTTAACCGTCATTGACTCAAAAACAGCACAAAGCCTTCCCTTACTCTGCAAACAGGATTTGAGACCATCCACAATTTCTTGCCCTCGACCTTGAACAGCACAGTGGGAAAACCACCTGTCAAGAGCAAAATAAAGGATGACTTGCAAAGCATTTCCCATGCTTACTTCAATGAAGTTTTAAAAAAATAGCTACAACCACACAGTCTTTACAGCTACCGTGTGTCACGACAGTCAAGCAAAAGCACACTATGAGAATATTTTCCTCAAAGTCCCTGGGGTAGACAAATACCTTACAGCCATGCGCAATTCCTTTAAATAAAAAAAAATTCCACAGGGTCAACTCCAAAGGAAGAAGAGTCTGACACCCTCCATTAGTCCCAGCCCTAGCCCCACCATCTGCCCCTTCTCCCGACCACTGTGGAAGGACGACAAGCCTATTGCTTAAGGGATACAGTGGAAAAAACAGTTCATAATGTATAGTTCTAATTAACAAGGTACAGTAAACCAATTTGGACGCTTTCACGATGGCCCATCATATTTGATTTACTTTTCAGTTAAGGTGAAGATTTTCTTTTCCCCCCTTTCGCATTCAAACCTTACCGTGTCATTGTATGATTCAGGCTAGCAACAAACCCTGCAACTGACTGCTTTCCAAATAAAGTGTCATGGTAACAATCGATTCCCACAATCATCACCTGTTTCAGCTTAAAAGGAATCAATACAGAGTATGTATTAGTATACAAAGACGTGCCAAAGCACTTATCACCTCCACCCTACAGCGTAACAACATCACGACATAAGCTGTATGGTTTCAAGACACTTCAGTGAGCAATGGCTACTAAACTATTGCACTAAATGTCTCTTTAGGTCTATTTAACTTCAAGTCTCTTCCCACAGACACAAAACTAAGTACACAAAGGATATTTCATTTTCTTTTTTTCAGAAAAAAAAGGTTTGCTTTTAAAATAAGACTCAATAAAGAAAGTGGCTACCATTAAAAAAAATGTACTTACTGGGATCTCAACACTCCAAAGTTCTCCACCCATTTTAGAGTTCATTTGTAAGGCAATTTTTGTTGCTACGGTCAGAGCAGTCTGAGGTCTGTTTAAAGTGCGACTCAACACACATTGACTTGGAACAGGACAATCTGTGCATAAGTATTTCTTGATAGCATCATACCTATCCTTCCGGAAACGAGACAACACGCAAACCACCTTTAAAGAAAAGAAATGTTTTTAAGTAGCTGTATTCTCAGATGCGCCTAACAGTTACAGTTCTCTAGGAAAAGCTTCTTAACGCTCAACAGAAATATGCAAGTATTCATAATGAAAGAAATACCTGGAAAGTATCAGGGTCTATACTTTGAAGTCAAGTACAAAGACTATTTTCCAGAAGGATATTCATGCTGGGGTTTGAACAAGAGCAAGAGTACATATGTAGTATATACTCAGGGGCCAAGAGTTCTATTTCTGAGAGTGAGTCTTAAAACACCAATTAGAAAAATAACATGATTTGAAATTAGGGATTCAAATACATACTATGTTTGTGTCACGGGTAACAGCTTGCTGTAAAACCCGTATATAAGCTTCTGTTTTGTCTTCTACTTCAATCCTGAAAAGGAAGAGAAAAAAACGTTTACAGAGAAAAATAGCTATTGAAACTTCAGCAAAACCAAATGCTTGTTATGCATCGCTACTGTATCAAGTGTCACAATCATAACTACCAATAAAAGTACAACATTCACACCATTAGAAGACTAAAAGGAATCAATCCCCAACTTAGGCTTCCAAGAGCAATAAAATTCAAAGCCAAAAACAAGCACAGGTACTCAAAGGAAGACACGACTAAAGTCATCAAGAAAAGATATATACCTTCCCGTATTAAATACAGCTCCACTTGAGAAGGCTTTGCTCAGTGACTTTCTTAACACTGTTTGATTTTGCATGCTTCAACCCCCAGTGAAAACTCTCACACAGAAGCATGAGTAAGAAAATAAGTCACTACAGAAAGCTGAACAATTTCCATAGTAAAAGCAACTTTGTTTTATTAAAAATGTCACAGAAGTCAGTACTGGGGCATACTCTACTATCTAATTTAACAGCCGAAGCGTGCTAACAGATATACCTTAGTAAGTGTAAAGCGATTTTTCCATCGGCTTTCTAAAGATACTTACACGGTTGCCTTGTTCATTCTGATTCCCAGAGACGGTGCGACTTTAGACAGACTATGAAGTAATACAGTAGCAGTATCATTACTGCGACGTGGGTAGATCAATAACCAGTTGTCCAGAGGCTTTGCACAAATTAAGGGAGCTCCTCTGCTTTCCCTTGTCCAATCCACAAACTGAGGATTGTACTCAATCTGTAAACAAGAAATAAAAAAAAGAAATCAACACCCTACCTTAGCAGTTTAATAAGTGGAAACTACTTGGAAGAAACATCCCGAGTCTCCTAGTTTGTGTAACTGAGGTTACTTTCTTTACACAGACGGATTGCTTCGTAAAGAAGACACTATTGTAATGCAAACCAGAAAATCTTAAGGGGTTTCTAAACAGAACTTGTCAACAATTTAAGAATTTGTGCATCTCCTGTTTGGACAAAGACTTGCATGTAACATTTTCACTCATAATCCTTTATTTTTAAACCAACAAGTAGCATTTCCTTCCTTAAGGACGCGCTTTGTGAGTGAGAGAGCTGGAAGAATTTAGAAGTCGTCTTATTTACCACATTTCCTGATTGAAGGATCTTTTCTGCTTGAGCAACTCTTCCCGTTAAGGAGAATAAATTAGAATCAAAGCTTAAACCCCAGTCTCTGAGTTCGTGCTGCACATCGTCATCTCTGTTTAAGAACAAGAGTGAAATGAAAACAAATAAATTTCTTCTTGAGACTTTTCCATCTTAAAACCAGTAGATTTCCAAAGTTTTGTTGCAACAAAGGAGCTTATAATACAAATTTTTATGTCAAAAAAGTACAGAAGAGACAAGCGTAGCATACTTTTGGATGTAGTCAATAAGTCTTCCAATTTCCTGTTGCCTTTGCTCAGGGGGCAGTCGTGTATGAGAAGTCAATTCTTTCATCACATTAAAATCGCTGCGCATCCTTTCCGTTAATCCTGTTAATGGCAAAATCTTTTTCTGATTAGAAGTTAGTCCAAGACTAAGAAAAGTAAACTCGCAAGTCATGCAATCTACATGTCTGCAGTGCATGCACAGTTCAAGTGGTGTCAGCAGTAACCAATGCTTTCAATGGCTCTCTGTATATACACTCCCATTCGTGTACAGAAAAGAAAAAAATATCTGGATTTTTGCCCTGGATAGGAAACCACACAAGACATGCAGCTCTGCCTACAATTCCAACACAAAACAAAACAGTGTTGAGATGGACAGATACTGCCAGTGCAAAGTAAGTATCTCAAGAGGAAAATACATGCTTATGTATCTTACCAAATTATCAATTTATGGTAAATTTCCCTTTTTTCAGCAGACGTTCTACTACCAAAAAACTCCACAAGTTATCAGTGGGCCAATGTGGAACATGGTAGATAAAGACTCCGTGACATCAAAACCCCTCACACTCTTCAGTCTCATCTAAATTTCTGATCTTTTAGCTACAAAACTTGTTTCCAAACTCACATTTATACAAACAAAACAATCTTACTTAACTTGGCAAGAAACTCCTACTAGTTTCTGTAGGCATTGCTGTTTGACAATGAAAAGAAGCTTTTATGTGAAAAAACCTCAACCTGTTAGGAAGCACAGCTCTGGAATTAGAACCACAGGTACTGGCATTGTAGTTCCTCTCTTCCTCTTCGACTCACTGATCAAGACAGGCTGGTTCAAGTCAGTAATTTCTTGATTATATTGCTGTATTAGAAATACACATTGCTATGTTAGTTTACTCATAACAAACACTCAGTTCTCTTAATAATGTTCACTTCAGAAAATATTTTTTTTTCTTTACATAAACAAAACCAAAACAAAAACAAACAGCAACTAGAACATCTAACTGGAGAGGAAATGGTTTTGTCAGAAGAGGCTCAACGGGGAAGCACTATTCTCTCTACTGGTGCCATCAAATTATTGAGACAACAACAAAAAGAAAACAGAAACTTCAATGCTTCTGCCTTGACTGAAGTAGTATCACCCAGAGTATCTAACTCCAGAGTAGGATGCCCATTCCCGAGCAATAATGGACAAGGTTCCTGCCCTAAAGAACAATTTAATTAAAGACATCACAAGAATCAAACAGGATTCCAAGTGAAGTTTCCAAAATTCAACAGTTCCTTGCTTCTGGCAAGAGTTGGTCTGTCCTGCAGTAACTAATGTAGTTTAGGAGGAAAAAACCAAAACCCACACCGACAACTACAATGGGACAAACACTCCTAGCCAGATTCAATTCCATTTGGGCTTTGGCTTTCCTAACCTCACTCCTGCCTGCTGGGACAATGTCTCCATAACCCCCCCTCCCAGATTACTTGTCCCTGCTTCCACTTTCTGTATGTTTCCTTTTTTGAGTTCACCCAGGAGCTACTTGTTGATCCATGTAGGCCTCCTGGCATTTTTGCTTGACTGGCTACTCCCTGGGATGGATTACTCATTCTGAACCACGCTGCCCAGTGTACTTACTGCTCTCAGATTACATAGTATCCATCAAAAGTAAAATTCTATTAAAAGAAAACTATGAATTATAAATCCATACCCTTTCGTAGTAGTCCACATAGCTGATCTCAGAACCATCTGCTTTTCTAAAAGTGCACTGTGGACTGGCATCCCAGTCGATGCCATCAATTCTGTAGGTTCTGTTATTGTACCTAAATAAATAATTCCATCAGTGTTTTTTTTTAAATCTTAACTCAAACAGAAAAAGAAATAGAACAGCAGGACAAAAAAGTTAATAGCAAAACTCATGTAAGCTGGAAGTTTTGCTCTCATTAGCACAAGTAACTACATTTCTCTTTTCAATTTTAATAGGTTACTGACTCTACTAAAAGCAAATGAAAACAAAACCCAGTCTGTACTCTCTGCTTTTGTAAATGCTATCACCTTGATTAGTTTGCTACCTTGACAAAGGTATTTTCATGTTTTCATGCTTTCCCATACTTCATTGTATATTTTCAAGTCATTGAACTAAAAAAAAAAAAAAACAAAAACCAAAACAGATCTCTAAGATGACAAGAGTCCCCGGAGACTTACTTTGTAAGAACAATCAAGCCTATCAGCTCTTTAGCACAGGTATCTCTAAATCTTTGTTTGTCAACCTGGTAATACAGACTGTACATAAACTCCAGCACTGTTTCACTGCGAAGAACCTTATGGCTCACGTCTGTGCATAACATAATGCTTTCCTCATACTGGAGGATAGAGCTTGTGAAGCCCGCCCAAAGTGTCAACCTGTTGAAAGGGAACATACAGAATCTTAACGTGCTTTAAAGCATCTCTATTTTCACCCTTTAAGTTATTTCTGTCCTCTTTCCCACACACTAGAAAGTATTCAAAACACAAAGAAACCATTATCCAAATATAAAAAAGCTGCTGAAAGCTAACAAAAACATTTTAGATGCAAGTATCCTTAGTCAACTTAAAAGTATATTATTTATATTGCTACGTCATTGAATTAAACTGGAAGAAAGGTTGCCTCAGAACTTGAGAAATCCACTTTACACTATTAGTCTTAAATGTCTCGCCTGCAAAATGTATAGGTATTCAAGACACATTACAGAGAAAAAGAGCAACAGTTTGTGTAGTAGAACACTGTCCAGGTTCTCACACCAACCACGCTGTGTAGGCCGGGTTAATGGCAAGGAGGACACCACAGCCACCTGACGGGGCTCTGGTCAAATTCAAGTTTACTAAGTTGTAGAGCAGCCCTAGTGCTAGCCAGAAGCGAGTCACATCATCCGTACCCATTCAGCAGGGTATGGACTGGTATAAATTTACAAGGCAGATTAAACAGCCTTCAGAATAAAGGCTGAGTACTACTGCACTTCAGAATTGAAGTATTTGGAGATCTCAGTTTTACAGACATTCAGCCAAGGTCTCTGATGTCAGGGTAAAACGTAACAGCAGAACACACAGTAAAGAGTAATGAGATCTTACACACAGAAGAAACTAAGGAGAATGAGGTCACACGCTTCCCGGGAATACTAGTTTCCAAATCCATAGGTTTGTAACAAGATAAACCACCACAGCAGTATCAAAATATCATCTTTTTTTCCCTGCAGCCCTCCTAAACACTAATATCTTTTCGCCAAACCTGTGATTAGGGATGTTGACTGGGTGACTGGGGTTGTAATAATTACGTCCAATCTGCTGCAAATTCAACTTCTTCAAAAGCCTAGAAATTTTAAAATGGATGTCATTTACCATTATTATTCAGTTTATCAAACTATGCATAATCCCATCCCTCTGCACAACCTCAGTTTTTGGTCATCCGGCTAGATAAAACAATCACAAATTTGAATTTTTTAATTAAATCCAATTTAGAAAGACCAAGGAAAATCTTATTAATGGACAATTAATATTAATCAGTTGATAAGAAGTTCACATACAACCCAACCCTTCACCAACCAGTTGGGAGTTAGCAGTCTAAACAAGCTACGTTTCAGATGAACAAGGTAGTCCAGGTACCACAGGAAAGCAGAAGACTGCAGTACAAATGCAATTTGCCAGTTCAAGGTCCTGCAGTACTACTTGCTCGAAGAGGCAAATCCACAGACACAAAAGGAGGGCAGAGACAGGACTAACTGCTTGCAAGAGTTAGCGCTCCAGTACGGATCAGTGCTGACTCATGGAAAAGTTAAAATTCATTCCACATCAACACGTCAGAAACATGCACAGAAGCGCAATCTAAAACGTCGCCAGGTGTGGCTGGCCACATAGTAACAGTAGCTACAACAGTTTATGAATCCACATTTCTAATACTGGTTTGTAGTCCATTCTTCGGATAGCAAAAACTTAAGTCAGATATTTTTAGAATGACTTCTTATAAAGACATAACTTGGATAGCAAACCTTCTAAATATGATGTTGTAAAACTGCAGACATGTAGGTGAAGTAGGTGGCAACTCATTAGACAATGTGATTGTTATCTTCACGTCTTCTCCATGTCTAGTCCTGCTAACCACTTGAGTAACCTGAGAAAGTGAAGTTAGCTCAAGAAAACCAGAGGCAAACACGGCTGTATCTGGACTTTGCTCCATTAATACTGAATTGGACTTTTCTATGAAAATTCTAAGGAATAAATGAAGACTTAGCTGAAACAGGAATTTGAATTCCTACTGTAAACTACAACCTAAAATGCTCCCTTCGTTTGGGTGACTAATGTGAGTAGAATGGACGTTATTTCCAAAGCAGCTGAACTCAAGATAAAGACAGAGACCACTTATCAATTATCATTGTGGGGAAAAGACTCAATTTAATGTAATAATCTTCATACGTTGCCAATTAATTGCATTTAATTACCGATTCAGGTACTGGGAGACAAAAGGACAAACAGTGAAACATCTGGTGAAAACACCATCCCCCTTTCCCTCCTCTGCCTCGCTGTTAACACCACTGATTACACTCAGTCCTTTCAGTAAGGCAGCGAGTGGCACAAGGTGCAGAGGAGGCAGGGGTTACCATCAGCACATCGTGTTTTCCCTCTGCTGCTCCTTTTTTCTCCAGTTTTCCTTCTGCTCCGGCATTTCCCCCTCCACTCAAATACACAGGGTTGCCATCAACTTTGCTGATGGGCTCAGCTTTGGTCTGTGCTGAAGAGAGCTGCAAATGGCTGGGTACAGCACAGGGCAGGCCCCAACTTCTTCCCACATGGGCCACTCCAGACCCTCCCAACTACCAGAACTTCGCCACATACACTCAACACATCCATCTTTTCAATACGGTGGATGTTGCAACACGTAAGGTATTAAAAGACATAAGCAGAAAGAAAACTAAAGGGAAAATATTGCCTGTACTATCCGCTTCTGTGCAAAGCATTATTCTAGCCTGCACAACCTAAGTATTAGAACCAGAAGCTTATCACCAAATTGCTCTACACAAACAAATTAGTTTCTACTAATATAGTCTATTCAACTAACTGCTGCTTACAGGACAAATCCTCTAAGTTCACCCAGACCAGTATGAAGCAAGCAGCATCATAAAACGCAAGTCAATAAAATAATAACACAGCATTCTCATATCGCACCTCATTTGCTAGTTTTTTCGGTAAGAATAATATTGATCCATCAAATGCATGTGTCTTTCCAATGAGCTCTTCATGCTGAAAGAGCAAAGCTGATCGAAGACGGCGTGCTTCCATCTCAGGACTATAGGCAACATGGTACTGGTACAAAGCCCACTGGGGTCGAGATGTCAAACGGAAGTAGTTTGCGGTTAGGTTTATCACAGAACCTGAAGAACCTGAAGCAAGAGGCAAAGATCTTAGTAATTTGAAAATTATACCATTTTACAGTAATTCAACAGCTTTGAGCAATTTTAAAAAAACTAAGACATTCAGACAAAGGCTAGAGGTCAGTTGTGTATGAAACTGGTCCAGCTCAACAACCACCTGAGGAGCTCAAACTCTAAAATGCTCAATTCATGCGTTGCTGGGCAGTAGTGATCTTTCCCTTTAATGTTTCTGACCAGGGCAATTAGTGCCGACTCCTCCCCGAGTCCCTGGCAGCCGGTCTCTGACATTCGCCCCTCATCAGCACTAATGGCCCAGCATTACTGGTGATCACTGGCCACTGTTTCTATCCCACTGACCCCCCTGACTGGCAGAAGCACCTCCTGCCTTGCCCACCCCCCCAGCACAAAGCTTGAGGTTTGATAGCCCAGTTAATACCAGAACCTCTGAGCACAGAAATAAAACCAGACCGGCCCTACCTGTATTTTATATGGGTAGTGAGAGAGGGATACACGCTGCTTTGATTATGATTAATGCTGCTGTTTATTATTTTTATTACAGTAGTGCCAGGAGGCTTAAACATCATGCCCTATCTAAGTGCAGTACAAATTCATTGGGAAAAGACCCCTGGAGAGCTGAGGATCTGAAGCAGCTTTCTTCTCAGACAAGAAGCAAAAACCCCTAAGGACTTTTAAAGGGCAGTTCAGACACTTTATCAGATTATCTAGTAAATACAGCCCATATCGATTATGGGCATGTTTATGGTGACTCCAGAGATGGCTTTTAGCTCTACGTGCTTATCTTCTGCAGGCAGGAACCACCCTGCTTTCTGTCAATCATGCAATAATACCCTGCTGTCTGCTGTATTGTAGAAGAGAGGGTTGTGTTAAAAAGAAAAACCACTTCTAATATTCTCTCTCTTTCTTTCTGCTGTGCTGCCTCAGCCAGGCAGTGTGATTCCTGAAGGGTTATGGTCTGGGCACCTATGAGCAAGAGCAGCAGGAATTTACCTTTGTTTTCACAGTCACTTATTTGGGCGCATTTAAGAATAAAAAGTCATCTGCAAATTTCCTTTCAGCCTTAGCCTAGTTGTGAAGAACATTTTAGCCAAGTTCAGCTGCAAACAGCTTTGCTTTTCCATTTGTCTTTGGGCTGCTTTGTTCCAGCTGGGCACTAGCACCCAGCAAACTCCCTCCTATGAGCCTGCTCCCCTTGTGCTGTTCCAGCCCTCTAAGGCTATTAAAACAACGTGTATGAAGTTGGTTAAGCAGCCAATCTTCTCGACACCTTCTGGGAGGTAACCTGTCTTTTCTGAAATTTATGCCAGTGTTAATGGAAATTATTTACCGGTGCTCCGCTTAAGCCCAGCTCGCTGCTCCACCCACAGCTTCAGAGATAATTACTCCCTATGCAAAGGGATTGCTTTAAAGACTTCCCTGTAACTGTGCCAAAGGATTTGTGCATTGCCCTGGGTTGACTTGAATTTTACCTTGAATGAGCAATGTTATCTGCATTATAGCTGTCACAGATGAAAAAACAACCTCCAGAGATGAGGGAATGCATTTGTTGGTTTATGGATCCCAAATCCTCCCGAGCAACAAATCCACCCGTCATCACTGAACGCTTGTGTTTTATTTGGTGCTGCGAGTCAGCTGACGGGTATTAAAACGCACATGGAAGGACAGATCTTCGCTGGCTTTTCAGCAGAGGAGGCCCATTGGTGTTTTTATTCCAGCACATGCAATGAAATAACATAAAATCAGGAAATGTGTTCCTAGGGGATAATACAAATTGTCTGAGCTAGAAAGACACCGATATTTGGTCCATAGGCCTTTGACCGAACCACCTGCCCAGGTCACCAGAGCCCACTGGTTGCTTCCTTTTCCTTACTGCCCTTCCCTTTACAGCTGGATGCATCTCAGGAGAACATTATGCTCTGGGTCAGTCTCTTCTGTTCCCCTTCATCTCATCTTTCTTGTTCTTTCTCTGTCTTTCTTCCTCCATTATCAATTCCTTGTTTATGACAGTTGTACCTCAGGAGGAGCCACATAAAAAGTTACTGATTGAAAACTAACTAGTGGAAATTACTGTTGGAGCAATGTGGGAAATTCTTGGTGGTGGTTTCAGTTGAGAAGAGCCTGATTTCTAGGTATCCGTCCGACTTCCTTGTATGAACATTACATATTTGGTTTGGACCATTAAAGATCAGGTACTCAGTTAAATACCTCATCCCTAAACAATTCTCACTGGTGGTACTGAACAGATGTTAGCAGTAGCAGTCAAAATTTCCAGATGTACTCAGCAAGTAGAGACTTCCAGTGAGAATAAAGAGTCCTACCCAGTCATTCATCTTGACACTTGCAGCTTGTGGTGCAAAACTGAGTTAATATTTTTATTCTTGTCTGTGTTTGTATTGTGAAACTAGACTATTGCTTGAAGTCCTCCACGTCTCAGTTTTTCAAGCAATACAAGTAAGTAAATAATGTCACATTAATACGCAGTTGCTATTTTAGTGTTGGGTTCTTGTATTTACTTCGACGCCAAAAGCTTCTAATGATATTGGCACCTTCTGATTTTTACCATCATACGTGTGTTTGTGGAAAGGCAACTGTAGAAACTAACGGTTCGAGCTTGTCTCTGCAAGTGTTGTGTTAGCTGCCAGCATCTGAAGGGGGATAATAGGAGAGTCGTTCCATTGACTCACTGGGATGGGATGGGTTTCATCCCTAGGCAGTGGGGCTCACGTCCCTGTTATACAGCCCTCCCCATGCGCTCACTTCTCTGAAAAAGAAATATGAGGAATTTTTGGCAGGCAGAAAACAAAAAATGCAATTCTTCCTTTCACCAGAAAAAGAGAAATTAAAACAGACAAAAAAGTCAAAATAGTGTCAGGCACTTCCACATAGGAAGAAGTTTTCAGAACACTGGATTACTTCAAACCTTCTGAGATCACAGTCATGTTCTTGAACGGAGTGACTTTGATCTTGCTGCTTTTGCTTTTTCTGGATCTTGTAGTACTTTCTGTACCAAAATTGCTGCTCTAGAATTAGTGCTCTCGATCCATTGATGGGATGGAAGATCCCTGGAGGTGTTGTAAAAATACATAGATGTAGGAATATGGTTTAGTGGTGGGCTTGGCAGTGTTAAGTTTGCAGCTGGACCCAATGATCTTTAGGATCTTTCTGAACCTAAATTATTCTATGTGGAGATAAGGAAGCTGTTCATCTCCAGCTGCAACGTCAGGGTAACCAAAGGGTATGACCTAGCACAGCAAACACGTCATGATGAACATAAGAAAAAGTCAAACAGGGCATCAGCATTTGACCCTCGGTGTTCAGAATGTGGATTTATCACTCCCACAAAATTTTAATAAAGCACTAAATTACAGCCCTTGTAGATTAGCACTTAAAGCCTGGATTTGAAATGACAATATAGAATTGACGGGCTTTCTGGGCTTTAATATCGATTCACGTGCTGACCAGTCAGTTAAGAATCATTTTCAGGACCCGGTTCGTTAAGCTTTGAATTTGCATCCGCACACTGAATTTGTGTGTGTGATTTTCTGTTTGTGCACAAATTGACTGACAATACAAATGGCCACATACTGTACTTAAAAATCTGCTTTAATAATTTCTAAAAATAATTTGTTACTTGAATTTTACACTAAGTATCTCTTTGCACAGAAGAGATGACTGTCGTGCACCATCGTTAGAAGGATTCTCTTGATTAGGGAGAAATTTCAATTGAACTGATGTTTCACATGGTTGACGTCAATTAATGAAGCCTACAATCAACACACAAATGCACGTGTATGTATTAGGAAGCTCTTCCCGATTTTTGCTGGAGCTATTTGGAGGGTATGCCAATACAGCTTCATTTGTTCTTTATTGCCAACTTGGATTCTTTTTGCCATTCAGAACTAATTGAAACGGAAAGAAAATGTGATCTTAAGTATCTTTTTGTTGCCATCAACATGCAGTGAAGTGGGAGAAAACAGGAGCTCTGCCAGCACCGTTCTAATGAAAGATTTCATTAACTTTGTTTTCTCTTGTTTTCAGTGTAGGGTCCAATATTAAAAGATGTATCAGCCAATATTTCCTTGACTCAATGGTGCTGTTCCTCCACGAATGGATTTTTGCCCTCACAACAAGCGCCTGGATAGCAGCACATACAATTCAAGATTGTTGCTAAAACAAATATACTCACACATTGCAATCTCTCTCATAATTAGCAGAAATGCTTAAGATTGATGCTGATGAGAGTAGAATTTGGTCCGTGATGGGTCAAACGCGTGCTCTGTCAGCACAGACCAGTAAGGACAAAGTTTGAATTCCTTATTAGGTTCTTGTTTTGGGTCGGGTGGCATCTCGAGCTCTGAGCTCCTACAAACATATTTATGGTGTGCGTAACTAGAGGCAACACAAACACTGAATAGCACTTGTATTTCATTTTCTTTGTACTAAGATTCTCTGGAATTTCTTATTACAATACCTTGCTTTATATGGCTTATATTTTTTTTTAATATGAACTGGTATCACTGAAATTTCCCATGAAATATATTTCTCTTGGTTGCATATTTTGGGGAAAATTTCAGGACAATAATAAAACTACTTTTGAGTGTGAAATTATAGGAGAATATACTGGCCTGCATGTAGGAAATTTTTTCTTTTAGTACTTCAGTAGAGAGATGTGCCTTCATTTTGGTTTAAAGCACAGGACTGACAATTAAGAGATGGCTGCTCTGCCTTCACCGGGAACATCTTCTTAAATATGAATACGTTGTAAGAATTTGTCTAAGCCAGTAGAAGCTTCCTAGATGAGGACTGTTAGTGATTTCCTCTGTAGTACTCAGGGTTCTTTCTCAATCTGTGAGAGATGAGTAGGAATTTCCCAGTCATTTATTCTAGCACTGCTGGAACAAGATCTGAGGGATTTTTTCTCCAATAAGGGACATGGAATCAAGACATTTCACTTGAGCGTGGGTGAAGGAGGTGGAAAGGGTAGCCTGTGAGAAAAGCTGAAAGCTGTTGAAGGAACGTGTGCTTGGCTGGACAAATGCTGGAAACAGAGGAAGAAGGGAGATAGTAGACTGGGTAAGGTGAGGAGTGGAAAAAGAAGACTAGGCAGGCGAGGAGACTGGAACGAGGACAGTGGCGCACAGCAGCAGGCATGATCTTTCTTAACCTGAGCTAAAGGGTTAGCGTGTCACCGATAAATCCTTGAGAGTGAGAAAAGGAGACTGTTTCTCAAAAATGGAAGATGTCTCCCTTTATAACACTGAAGGCAGCTTAGGATCTTATGGCAGGAAAGCTGCTGGCTCCTGCTTGAGCTTGGTGACGGTCTCACAGATGCTCTTCTAAGCTCTAAGTGCTACAATATGCTCCTGGAAATGTCTTAGCAAGCTGCCTTTACCTTCCTCTATATATAAGCAAACAGAACTGAAACCTGTGTTCCCGGGTCTACCAACAACTGGGCTTTGAGTAAGTACCCATGAGATTGTGGGGAACCTGCCGGCCAGCTCAGCTGTTAAAGCTTTCTGTGACGATCACTTATTATAGTTACTGCGAGCAACCAAGATTGTTCTTGAGGCCTGAAATCTTCATCTCACTTATGGCATTTGTATGACATAGTAGTTCCTTCTGATGCCGTCCTTGCTTTGAATAAAAAGCACTGGAAATCACATCTGATGCCTAAATTGTGTATTAAAAAGCTATTAACGCTGCAAGGCCAAATACCAGCAAAGGAGAAAATATCAGTATTAATTCACTCCCTCCCTGGGAGGCAGTCTCCTAGGACGAACTGCTGCCTCTGGGAGTTGTTTTCTTCCCATGGAAGCTGGAGGAACGTGCTGAGTGGTGTCAGGGCTGCAAGAAGAGAAAAGCAGTGGTAAACTTAGGCTGAATGAAGCAGCGACTCCAAAGTTTAGTCAATGAAGCCAGCAAGGACTGCTGTTCTGACCCCAACAGACTCAGAGCAGATCCCACCAGTTCCTAGGTTACTAGTAAGAACCGTCAATTCCCTTCACAAGTAAACACTGTCCACTGCTCAGTAGCATCTGTGCCAGGTAGAAAAATGTCTATCTAAAGTATGCCAGCAACCACGTCTGCTTCGCAGCACCTGGGGACCTTCGCTAATGCCAGGAGCCGTGTCATGCAGCTGAGAACAGGTTTTGAGGACAGGTGGGAGCAGAGAGATAGGGAATGTGCTGAGAAAGTAGGTGGGAGAGTAACAGAAGCCATCCAAATGAGTCTTAGTTTGGGCAAGCAGAGATGGGAAATGAGCAAGGAAAACAGGGTAGAAAGACACTTTCTTTTACATTATACTCCAGATCAAATTCCCCGTTCACACCTTCTGCAACAGGCAGAAGAGTCACAGGTCTTATACATTCAAATAACCCTAAATATGGCCAAAGCAGGGGGATATTTCTTTCCTAAGGATGGGACGAGGATAATGTGTAGTACACTAGCCACAAGGTCACCCACAGAACAACGACAATAAAACACAGCATTGACCAGCTGCTCCCTTTGTGCTGAATGAGGCAAGGCTGCTGGGGAAAAAATAAACTATTACTGAAGCTTGTGTTGTGCTGCACTATTTACCAGGACATGTCAGCTCTGGCATTTCCTAATATTCAAGTGCAATTTTTCAGACTCTTTCTTGCTGCGATATATGCATGTAGATATATGTAGGTGGACATACGTGTCCCCGTGCAGTAGCGCACATATTGGAGGATTAATATTAATTGTACCTATAAAGATAAAAATAAGACTTTGCTCATGCTACCAATACTGCTCAGTCAGGGCCAGTTCATGAAATAATTTTAAGGTTTGCATTTTGGTTTAAATATACAAGATGTTATGTTACGTACAGCAAACTCCCAACACTGATAATAATCACAAGCAGAAACATGCAGCGCTGCGAGACATTCACCTCGGTGCTTCCATACGTGGTACGAACGAATACACATTTGTACTGGAGCAGTGCCCACCTCCCTTAGTTGAGCTCTGGATCTTAATGGTGCATTTTGGTTGCTCACACAGCTCCACTTGCCTGGAGTTTTTTAGTTTGGGGCTGGTGGCTTAAATGTAATTAGTCTGTCATCATTGTTGTTCCCATCGAGAAAAGGTATGTGAACCCATTTTGCTCCTGAGTCTCGTACTTTAACCTGATGATTATGCAAAATTGAAAGGAGCTCAGCAGAAGCGAAGAAGAGAGACTAACCCCAAAGGCTGAATATAGGAAATATCTTAAAAAGTCATTATGTTCCAAATTTATAAAGATGTTGTTCGTAAGCTAAAATCTTACTTTCAAATGAAAAATTCATTCGGTTAAAGCAGTCATTTCCTTGGTTTAGTTCTGAGCGGCTCGAGCTCTTCGCCAAATACACAGAAGCCTACATATCTACCTACATATGCACCCCCAGGGAAAGTTTCCAACAGTGTATTACACACAAGAGCGAGCAGCAGGTTGCTTAAGATTCCCCCGACACCCTGGACCAGTCTCGGAGCAGTAATATCTTCATGTTTGCTGTCAAGGCCCCTCACCCCAGCTGACCAGCAGGGACGCCGAGGCAACCCACATTACTCAATCAACTTTAAGTGTTATAAATACCGAGGTCCATAAAAAAGTACAATGTAATGATGACTTAAACAAACCCAATTCATCCTCCCAGCTGCACACACATCACTTCCCTCAGGGTGACCAACCAACCAGCAGTGAACACAACCCAGGCCAGATTCAGATTCCATTTCTCTTCATCAATTTGACTTTGGGGCTTACCTCCCTCCAAAAGAAAAAAAAAATAAATCCCCTTAAAAATGAACAAAAATCTCACAAATCAAATGCAGCTCAGCTACCCGAGTCCCTTTGTTGTTGTTGGACTCATGTCCATGCATTTTGCCTCGAGTGATATAAAGGGAAACCCTTCAATTTAAAGGTCAGATGGGGGCCGTTTGTTTTAACCCAGTGAACCGGGGCGATGCTATTCACATATATTATCTTTTGTCCTTCAACAGGGGTTAGACTTGTAGCCAGAGGGGAGGCTTTGGCAGATGTGCTTGCACTGATTTTTTAAGATATAAAAATGACTATATTTCTGCAGTTAAATGTGCTTGATTGAGTAACATTCTGAAAATCAAATCGATACCAAATCTGATTTTCAGTCAATGTTAAGGCACATTCCCCGGCACTATTGACGTTTATTGGTTTCATTCAGTCAAAGAAGAAAAGTAAGGATTGACAATATAGTGGGGTCTGCGCCCTCTTCTGCTTCCGTCCTCTTCAATCTCCCTCTTGATTTTGTGGTTCCCCCTTTGCTAATCAGGGAACTGTCACATAAGAACACAGTTAATTATTGTTCCACCTTTTAATTGCCATACTCTCACCATGAACTCCCTCTCTTTTTTTCTCTAAGGCTTTGCAATGACTGAGCGGGCAACACAGCAAAACCACGTTGAAGACGACTAACAGAATGTGCTAGCGAAGGCAAGATTTCAGCTGCTGGTCATTTCCACACAGCGGTGGAAGCAAGGCGGCGTGTTTAACTGGGATTAGTCATATTTTGCCCTGAAGAGCTGTGCACGCTTCTTCTGCTGTTGAATTACTGCTGCTTTCCTCCCCAGAGATGGCTGCATTTTAAATCAGACGCTTTTTGCAGCAGGTGCAAGAGCAGAGTTTGCAAAGTTTGGGTCTTTTTCCATCCTGTTGAAATTAAACAAAAGGAATTAAATAAGCAATGGGGCTGGAAATCTGCAGCTGGCATCAAAATTTGGCTTTGGCTCCTGCTTGTGTCTGCACTAACATCAAACTGTCGGGAAAGCCTCGGTGCGAAGCCCAGTGGCGACTCGCCCTTGAAGCTGCCATAGCTTTGTCCTTCAAACTGGAAACTTGGCCTGAGTTGAAGTTCATTTCCTATGAAATTTTTCAGTAAACTTGGGGGTACAGGGAAGGTTCTTCATACTCTGTGAGGGGCATGTGGGAATCCCCATTCCTGGAATCAGGGATGCAGGGAGCTCTGTGAGGGGCAAGGGAGCACGTGGGACAGAGCAAGGAGTTCCCATGCTTGGGATTAGGGGCACGGGGGTCTCTGAGGGGCAGAGCAGAGAATCCCAAAACCTGGGTTTAGGGGTGCAGGTGTCTCTGTGAGGGGCACTGACCCATGGGGTGGAATCCCCATGCTCAGGATTAGGGATGCAGGGAGCTCTGTGAAGGGCAGGAAGGACATGGGGCACAGGGAGGATTCCCCAGATTCTGGGACTGGGGCTTCAGGGAGCTCTGTGAGGGGCAAGGGAGCACGTGGGACAGAGCAAGGGGGGCCCACGACTGGGATTAGGGGTATGGGGTCTCTCTGAGGGGCAGAGAATCCCCGTGCCCAGGTTTAGGGGTGCAGGGAGCTCTGTGAGGGGCAAGGGAACATGTGGGACAGAGGGAGGAATCCCCATGCCTGGGATTAGGGATGCAGGTGTGTCTATGAGGGACAGAGCGGGGAATCCCCAGTCCCAGAATTGGGACTGCAGGGATTTCTGTGAGGGGCAGGGAGCCTATGGGGCTCTGGGAATTAGTTGATAAGTTTTGCTGCAGCTGGTGTGCGTGTTTAATCATCTTGCCATATAAATCCGTCACGGATCAAGAAATAATATGTAGATGAAACCCCCGCCCCAGCCAATGGGAGGGGCCCGTCCCCGCCCCAGCCAATAGGAGGGGCCCGTCCCCGCCCCAGCCAATGGGAGGGGCCCGTCCCCGCCCCAGCCAATAGGAGGGGCCCGTCCCCGCCCCAGCCAATGGGAGGGGCCCGTCCCCGCCCCAGCCAATGGGAGGGGCCCGTCCCCGCCCCAGCCAATCGGAGGGGCCCATCCCCGCCCCAGCCAATCGGAGGGGCCCGTCCCCGCCTCAGCCAATCGGAGCCGCGTCCGCGCGGGTCCAACCGCCGTCGCGGGGCTGCGCGAGCCCCAACCGCATCGCGGAGGTTCGGGCGGCAGCAGGTCCGGGGGAGGCAGCGAGCGGCGGGTCCGGGGGAGGCGGGGAGGGGCGGGGAGAGGGGGAGAGAGGGAGGGGAGGGAAGGAGAGAAAGAGGAGAAGGGGCAGGGGAGGAGAATGGGGGCAGAGGGAGCGAGAGTGGGGGGAGAAGGGCTGGAGAGGGAGAGAAGAAGGGGAAAGGAGGTGGGGAGAGAGAAAGAAAGGGAGAGGAGAGGGAGAGCAGGGTGGGAGGGAGAGAGGGTAGAGGGAGAGGAGGGAAGGGAGAGAGAGAGAAAGAGGGGAGAGGGAGGGGTCAGGAGAAGGGGGGCAGAGGAGGCCTGAGTGCTGAGGGCGCTGAGGATCAGCCCAGGGCCCTGGCAGCCAGGCTGCAGCCCAGTCCCGTTGCTGCCCGCGCTGACGCCCTCGCCTGCGTCCCACGTGCAGCTGGTGCTCGAGGCGACCCTTCCGCTCGAGGCGATTCCCGAGGCGATTCCCGAGGCGATTCCCGAGGCGATTCCTGCAGTGATCCTGCGGCGCTGCTGCAGCCGCTCCCGGCGATCCCCGAGGCCCCGCAGAGCTCAGCCCCGGGCTCAGCCCCGTCACCCGCAGCTCCAGCGCCATGTGGTGCGGCGCAGCCGGTGAGCGGGGAGCGGTGGCAGAGGGGGGTGCGGGGAGCCGAGGGGCTCTGGAGGCCGGGGGCACAGACCTCTGCAGCCTCTAACGGGTGCGTTAGACGGGGGGCAGAGCCACGAGCCAGCTGGGCTTTGGCTGGCACGAGCGCTGGGCGTCCCGCTTGTCTGCGAGGGGGATGTGGCGAAGCGCCGGCTTTGCTGCCTCGGGAGGGCTCTGCTCTGGGCTGGTGCGGAGCTGTGAGACAATATTGATGCGTGCGAATGCAGGTAAACAAGGATCCAAAATGCAGAGGAGCCAAACGACCGCTAGGCCGGATCGCTACATTCCCAGCCGTCGCGCTCTGAGGATGGAGGTGGCCAAGTTCCTCCTGAGCAAAGAGAAGGGCCCTGCTGAGGTGTCACCCGCCAAGAAGGTAAGTGTGTTTCTGAGTTCTGGGGACTGTGCTGGTCCCTCCCAATCGCCCTCCTGGCCTTTCCCAGGGAAGCAAACTGTAAGTTTTGTCCCGTGGTTGTGTGAGGCTGACAGCCCCGAGTGCCGCTGCCTCCAGCTCTGCTGTTCAGGAGCCGGGGATGAGATTGAAGCTGTAGGGCCTGGGAATGGAACGGGGACGCGGGACCCTGAGCGAAGCTGTTCTGTAGGGACATTGCCCTGGGCACAGGGAAGAGCCTCTGCCCCTTCAGGGAGCAAAACACGGCTTTGCTCCATTCTAAAGCCTCGTGAGCCCATGGTACAGAGCTCCTAAGCTGTGAGCCCGTGCCCAGGGTCACTGCTGGCAGGAGCTGTTCCAGCACAATGTGTGCGTGGGGAGCCGCTCTGGAACGTGTCTGCTGGCTTCTGAAATCTGTTTAGGAGGCATTTGGTTCCTTGTGGCTGTGGCTTTGTCCGCTGGCCGTGAGGTGCTGACCTGGCTGCTCTTCTGTGCTAAAATGTGAGCAGGAGAGCTTGCTGGTGTCTGAGGAAAAACCACTTAGAGCTGTGTCACAGGTTAGCCCCAGCCCGGCTGATTTCAGCAGCTAAAATCGTGCAGTTGTGCTCCCAAATCCCTCCACTCCCCACCCCTGGGAAAAGGGGAAAGGGAAATGAGAGGAAAGAGACTTGCGAGTTGGAAACTAAAACTGCATGTTTCATGAAATGATAATAATAATAATAATAATAATAATAATAATAATAATAATAATAGTTATTAAACTAATTAGGAAGTGGTGATATATATATATACACACACAAATATCTGAGATCGCACCCCTCCCCACCCCTGGGTGACTCAACGTCCCCACAGATCCTGCAGAGCAGAATCGAGGGAATGGCTCCACAGCCAGGAGGGAGCTGAGCTCAGGAACTGGAGTCGGGAAGACGCGGGTCCAGGGTCGGGGGCAAACAGAGACAAGGTCCTCACCGGCCGTCACAGTCGAGGGGGCCGACCCTTGTGGTCTTTTGGTTTCAAACCGAGGGTGACGTAGATGGGATTGGATCCTCTGTTGGTCGCCTTGGGGTCACCTGTACTGTTCAACTTGCCTTGACAGGAGCACCAGAAAGCCTGGGCAGTGAGGCTGAACGGCTTTGATGTGGAAGAGACAAAGATCCTGAGCCTCAGTGGAAAGGCTCAGAGCACTGCAGCAGGTGAGGGCCAGGGGCTGGGTGAGTGGACTCAGCTGGAGAGCCCTGGGCAGGGGAACAGCGGCACAGAGACATCACCGCATTTGGAGGCATCGACTGGCTTCTCGGAGCTGCTGTGCGCACCGAGGTCTCCCAGATCCTTAGGTTTCCAGCGGCTGAGGGGCTGTGTGGCAGCTCCAGAGAACTGATTTACAAAAGCTGCCGGGTGCTTCCTGGTACTGCACGTGGCAAACCTTCCCGATGGCTGCACAAGCTTCCAACTCCCTGCTGTTCCCTTTGTACCTTAACTGTCTCTAAAGGGAACGGGACACAGAAAGCCACAGGCTTGTTGGTTACACTCGTTCCTTTGAGTTCCAGATCTGGAGCTGCCCCTGGTTCAGCAGTTCACCCCGCCAGTGCTGTTAGCGCCCTGCACTCTTCAGAGCGCAGCTGTGCTCTCAGGGCTGCATTTTCCCTGGGAGGGATTTCTCCTCGGGTGAGCAGGGCTTAGCTGGGAGGAAACGGGAACTCAGGTTAACAGAAGTGTTTCTCTGCACACAGGCTTTCAGAACAATGTCAAAGCGCTCTACGGGCACGAGGTGATGCCTGGGTCTGGCAGGAGGAAGGGCAGATACATTCCCTCCGAGGCAGAGCGGATCCTGGATGCCCCAGACATCCGTGATGACTATTGTAAGTGGGCTGTGATGTCGAGTGCTGAGCATTGAGATCGTTGTGTAGCGTAGTGCGGTTCCTAGGCCAGCGTGGTCCGAGGAACTGGAGCTCTGCCTGGGCTGTTTCAGTCTCTTCCGCCGTCGGGCTGGTATGGACCACTTCTGGGGTGAAGCCTTGTAGGAACAGTGGTGCCGAGTGCTGGGCAGGTGACTTGGATCGGGGCTGGGGGACCCCCAGCTGGGCACGGTGACACCCAGAAGGCTACCCCTTCCCTGCCCGTGTGTCCGTGCTGTGCACATTCACACCTGGTGAGGGTGGAAGGTGCAGCATCAGCACCAGTGAAGGGCAGGGCTCTCCAGGGCAGCGCAGTGTGGCCTGCATTGCATTGCTCTTCCAAACTGTAGATCTGAATCTCCTGGACTGGGGCCCTCAAAACCTCCTGGCGCTGGCTTTGGACACCACTGTCTACCTGTGGCACCACGTCTCTGGGGAGATCATCAACCTCATGGAGACGGAGCACATAGCTGACTATGTTTCCTCTGTGTCGTGGGGTAACGGAGGCAACTGCCTGGCTGTTGGCTTGAGCAATGGTGAGGTCCAGGTGAGTGCAGGAGTCAAGCTGGAGCTGTTTAGGGGTTGCTGGAGCTGTTTAGGGATTGCTGGAGCTGTGGGGCCTTGGGACAAAGGCATGGCTACTGAGGCAGAGCTTGGGTTTGTGGTTTCTGACCCCTCATGTTCTCCTTCCGTTCTGTGGGCACGAGATACAAATTGCTCCCTGCTCCCAGAGTGAGCAGGCTGAGTGCCAGAGCCTGCATGGTGAGGTTTTTAGAGCAAAGCAATGGGGCTGGCATCTCCTGGTACTCTGGAGAACTTGTTGCTCTGCTCCTGTAGCTGTGGGACGTCGAGCATCAGAAACGTCTGCGCACTCTGAGCAGCCAGGTGTCCCGTGTCGGGTGTCTCAGCTGGAACAGCTACATCCTGTCCAGGTAAAGCGGTGGGTGGGGTTGGAAGGGCGGAGTGGAGCTGGTGCAGATTCTTGTGGATGTGCTTGGCTCACCCTGAGAGCCTGGATCTGCTGGTAGCAGTGGTGTGAAGCCCTGCGGCAGGTCCAGCAGTCCTGCCCCAGTGCCAGGATGGCTTTTGCCAGCCCTATGTGCAGCCTGACCCTGTGAGCCTTCTCTCTGCAGCGGGGCTCACAGCGGCTGCATCCAGCACCACGACGTCAGAGTCGCTCAGCAGAACGTGGCCACGCTTGCCGGTCACACGCAGGAGGTGTGTGGCCTCAAGTGGTGTCCAAACGGCCGCTTCCTCGCCAGTGGTGGTGACGACCACCTGGTGAACGTCTGGCCGAGCAGCCAGGGGGGCCGAGGAGGATTTGCTCCAGTGCAGACCTTCCGTCAGCACCAGGGTGCTGTCAAGGTGAGCGCGGGGCAGCTGTGGGCACACGCTTGTGTGCGAGGCAGCCGTGCAGCAGTGCCTGCGTGCAGGGTGCTTGTCGCAGGCCTTAGGATGAACCCTCTTCTGGCAGGCTTTGGCGTGGTGTCCGTGGCAGCCCAGCGTTCTGGCCACTGGAGGCGGAGCTGGCGACAAACGCATCCGCCTCTGGAACGTGTCTTCTGGCACCTGCCTCAGCAATATTGATGCCCGTTCCCAGGTGAGACGTGAACGTCGGCTTGGATGTAAACAGCTTCTGGTGGGACGCCTGAGCGGAGTTGCTGGCTCCTGAGGCCCAGAGGCAGGGACGAGGAGGGGGCCGAGCTCCTCTCTGGGTGCTGAGCATGGGCACGAGCAGCTCGTCTTCCCTGCATTCCTGCCTCCTCCCAGGTCTGTTCCATCCTGTGGTCAACAACCTACAAGGAGCTCATTTCGGGCCATGGCGCTGGAGGGAAGCAGCTGGTGATCTGGAAGTATCCAGCCATGTCCAAGGTCACTGAGCTGCAAGGTAGGCAGGGCCCTTTGCCTGGGGAAGGGAGGGCTGCTGGCGGCTGAAGGAGATGTGACCCTTGGGTTGAGCGGAGCGGTGGCCCGAGCTGGAGCCCGGCTGGTGCAGGCTGGTGAGCAGAGGCGTGTGCTGCTCGAGGGAGGCCCTCCTGGGGGCTGCTGAAGGAACGCTGGTGGTGCCGATGCCCGCCTGGGCTGTGAGTTCCTGCTGCTGCAGCACGGTGCGGGGCCAGCTCTGCCAGCTGGTGGGGTTCCCGGGGCCCGCGCAGTAAATGTGAGCGTGGTGGCAGAAGCAGAGGGAGCAGGGCGTGCGCCGAGTGGCCCGTCCCTGAGCGCACACCTCCTCTTCAGGTCACACCGCGAGAGTCTTGAGCCTGGCTCTGAGCCCTGATGGCGAAACAGTGGCCTCGGCTGCTGGTGATGAAACGCTGCGACTCTGGCGCTGCTTTGCGATGGATCCCATCAGGAAGAAGGAGAAGGAGAAGGCAGACAGAGTCCAAAGCAGCTTCTTTCGCCAGGCCATACGATAAGGGCATGGGGGTGGGGGGGGGAGCGGGGAGACCTGATTTACCCTGTACATAGTTTAAATGGTTTACCCTGTACATAGCTAAAATGTTATTAAATGTTAATTAACGTTTTAAAATTAACAAAGTGCTTTCCTTTGTCTTTTTTATGGAGTGTGCTGGAAGAGAAGGCCGTGGCTGATAGGAGCAAGCCCAGCGTGGATACGGAGGACGAGTCCCGCAGTGTCACAGCAGGACGGTCTCCAAGCCTGGGTCCCCTGCCTTCCTGCGCGCCGAGGAGGTTGCAGCGCCCTGCGCCCTGCGTGCTGCTCACAGAGACAGCCCTGGGGTGACAGCTGGGACGTCAGCGACTCGGGAGCGATCACAGGGAAGCGTCTGCAGAACCGCCGAGCCCAGAGCCGTGTGGGAGCTGAGAGACCTCCTGGGAATGGCTGGTGGTGTCGCCTGGGGATACCTCCTGATGGGCTTGTGGTAAAGCCTCTCTAGAAGGCCCTTAAGGCCTCTGGGGAAGGGCTGTTCGTGTGGGGACTCGAGGAGAGCGTTCAAAGCCAAGAGCTGTTTGTGCAGGAGGGACGGCATCCTGGAATCAGGAGCTCAAAACAGCTACAGGAGGAGATGTAGCTGCCTTTCTAGGGGTAAAGGTGACAGGAATTATGGAATCAGGACAGCTTTCAGAAGGTGAATATATGGATGGCTTCTAAATATGCTTTGGGGATGGTCCGTGCCCACTGGGCAGTGTGGAAAGCAAGAGGAGTGTGAACTGCACGAGGATCCCCTGTCAAGCACCAAGAAGAAATCCTGCAGTTGCGGGAAGACATCGGAAATGGAGAGAAGCGGAGTTAATGCATCGCAGGGTCCTCAGGTGGGAAAGTCCCCGATGAAGGTATGTAGTGGACTGGCAGAGCGAGCAGCTGGAGGGCAGCAGAAAAAGGAATCTTGGTATTAACCCCTTCTGTGGAGAGAGAACTGAATATCCATTGTGGGGGGGTGATACGAATGTGTTTGAAGAATAATCCCGTCCCTCTCAAGTGCCGTTTCTAGTGATGCTGATCTGGAACTGGCAAAATCAGTGAGGGCAACAGGGATCACCATCCACGACAGGGGGTGGATGGTGACCCCTACAAAAGAGGCTGTAGTTTCTCCACAGGTAGTGCTAAAATTAATTGAGAAAAGGCATCAAGAGGCTCACTGGGGAGCAGAGGCTGTAATCGATGATTTAAGGGGACAAGGATGACTAGCCTTGCTAAATCCATTGTGGGGAGACATGAAATCTGTTTGAAAAATAATCCCGTCCCTCTCAAGCGCCCTCCTCTAGGAGCTGCTCGCAGAGGAAATGCCCCTGGTGATCCCTGGCAGAGAGATTTCTCTGAACTGCCCAGACGGGACCTGTGGGGACCAGGAGCCACATTTTGAGGCTGGCCAGAGGCACTGCCCTGCAGCACCATCAAAGCAAGAGAGGTGACTAAAACCTCATTGTAGGGAATTTTACCAGGGTTTGGAATTGCCATAGGTCTGTTGTCAGCTCGAGGTCCTTGCTTTCTAGCGGGGATTGTACAAGAGCTGAGCCAAGTCCTAGGAATAAAATGGGCCCTGCAGGCCCCTGGAGCCCCCAGAGTAGTGGGAAGGTGGAAAGGACGAATCAAAGTCAGGAGACTTCTTTGTGGTGGCCTCAGGCTCTTGTACTGGCTGTGCTGAGAACAAGGCTACAGCCTAGAGCTGAGACTAAGAGCAGTCTGTATGAATAAGTGTTTGGGAGGCCTTATTGAGTGACCAATTTTCCCTAAGACAGTGCTAGAAGGAGAAACAGAGCTAAAACCTTCTCTGCTGTTGTTGGATAAGAGTGAATGACCCGGGTTGGTGTGTAACGTGTCCTGAGCCTCTTGCTTTAGATTCTCCAGGACGCCTCTTGCAGCCCGGAGACTATGTCGACATCAAGATGTGGGAGAGCAGAAGTTCCAGGAAGCTGGAAGGGACCCTTTCAGGTGCTGATAACAACACGCAGCTCCAGGTCGAAGGAATCAACAGGTGGATACATTCCATGCAAGTCAAGTCAGCGCCTAGTTGGGAGTGGAGAAGTGCCCTTGAGCCCAGGAACCCTCTCCAGAGAAAACTGCAGAGAACAACCAGGGACTGACATTTGAAAAGCAAGGAGGTGGGGTTTTGCCCGTGTCTGCGTTTGGTGTATGGATGCACGTGACTTTCAGTGGTTGTTTCCACAATGGGGTAAAGGCCAGAACGTGAGGGAACTTTTAGCCAGAGAGGTGGTAAATAAGTCCTCCTTCTGCATGGGGTCAGGAAATCGGGTAGGAAGAAATGTACAGCTCATGGATAACAGGAGTTCCCACTCCCCTCAGCTCACTTACTCTGAAAAATCTCTGCTTTTCTGGGGCTCCTAGAGTGTGCTCTGAAAGGCTTTGCCCTGCCGAGGGTCCTTGGCGCAACATTCCTTTGCACAGATGCCTAGAGCTCCTTCAGCACCGGGCAACTGATGTTTCTTCAAGGGATGCAGGAAGCTTCTCTGTAGGGATGGAAAATCCCTGTGCTTCTGTTGTGGGTTACCTTAGCGAGTGAAAAATGAACTGGGATTTGTCCTCATTTCTCCCCACAGAGGGAGCAGTGGCTGTGGCAGAGATGTTCTGTGCTGGCCAGAAGGAATCGATTGGTGGCAGTGATCAGCCACTGACAGGCTGTTTAACTGATGAGGGAATATTTGAACAGCTCTTTTTGTCTGCTAGGCAGTCCCTTAGTAATAATTTTCTGTTAGGTCTTCCCAGACCGAGAGCTGTAATTGGATTCAAGTGTACTGTCTTCTCCTTCCAGAGATCAAAGGCACTGCTGTCCCCTCTCTGGATTTAGGAGACCTGAGAAACCTCTTTGGATCAGAGGAACCTGGAGACAGCATGTGCTATTCTGGGTTGAACCAGTCTGAATGAAGATCTGCTTCAAAGCTCGTCCTGAAGGAAGCAGCTACGGTTTGTTTGTGTCAGTTCTGACCCCAGCCCCCAAGAAACATGACGGGATGAGAAGCACCCGTGATGGATGCGCCTGCAGCCCAGAAACCAGCGGTGTCCTGGGCTGTGTCTGAAGCAGTGGGAGCGGCGAGGGAGGGGATTCCGGCCCTCTGCTCCGCTCTGGTGAGACCCCATCTGGAGCCCTGTGTTCAGCTCTGGAATCCCCAACATACCAATGACACAGACCTGTTAGAGCGAGTCCAGACGAGGGTTCTGAAAAATCATAGAGAATTCCCCTCCAGACTGGAGCGGTGCTTATGGCTTCCTGGAGGTCCATGGTGCATCATTCCCTTACACAGATGCCTAAAGCTTCCTTGGACACAGAGCAACTGATGTTGCTTCAAGGGATGTAGGAAGCTTCTCTGGTTTTAAGAATTGAAAATCCTTGTGCTTCTGTTGTTGGTGACCTTAGTGAATGGAAAATTATCTCCTGGGATTTACGCTCTTCTGTCCCCACAGAGGGAGCAGTGGCTGTGGCAGAGATGTTGTGCAGTGGGACCGGCGAGGGAGGTGACTGCGGCCCTCTGCTGCGCTTTGGTGAGACCCCACCTGGAGCCCCGTGTTCAGCTCTGGGATCCCCAACATGCCAATGACACAGGCCTGTTAGAGCGAGTCTGGACGAGGGCTACAAAATGATCCGAGGGCTGGAGCAGCTCTGCTGTGAGGACGGGCTGAGAGAGTTGGGGTTGTTCAGCCTGGGGGAGAGAAGGCTCTGGGGAGACACTAGAGCAGCTTCCAGTAGTGAAAGGGGCTCTGGGAAAGCTGAGGAGGGACTTTTTACAAGGGCGTGGAGTGACAGTATAACCGGGAATGGCTGTAAATTGGAGGGGGGAAGATTTAGATCAGGCAGTAGGAAGAAATTCTTGGTGATTTGGGGGTGAGGCCCTGGCCCAGGTTGCCCAGGGAAGTGATGGGTGTCCCATCCCTGGAGGTGTTCAAGGCCAGGTTGGAAAGGGTTTCGAGCAACGTGATCCAGTGGGAGGTGTCCCCGGCCTTGTCAGGGAGTGGAACTGGATGGGCTTTTAGGTCCCTTCCCACCCAAACCGTTGTGTGATTTGAATACATTTGAAATATATTCCTACTCGAGACCCCTTGGGTGGTTGGAGTCCAAATCTAGGCGTGTGCAAGAGAAAGTCAGAGACCAGTCAGCTTTGCCCGGGTTCTTAGGAGGGACAAAGGCAGCGCTACCAACCTAATCCTCACCGTGTCTCACAGGAACTGCAGCTGAAGCTTTAGCTTAAGGACCCTGTCGTTTCTTCAACCCGGGAAGAGCCTGAAGCTGAAGACGCCAACAGCTGCAGGAAGCGCGTAGCAGAGGAAGAAACGTTAGAAGGAAAGGAGGAAATTGCTGTTGTGCAGGTGACTGTCGTAGCTGCAGGGCGCTGCTTTCCAGCAGGGCCTTTTTATTTCTCGCTGGGTGCATGCAATGGGAAACGGCATGAAGATCAGCATCTCGGCCTTTCGTGAAACACAGAGTTTTAAACTAAATTGCGTTTGCATGGTTTACATAGATGTGCTAGGAAGTCATTTAGGGATCTTCAAGCAATGCCCTTGTCTGACACCCTGGATGTGATTCATCGCGTCACTCAAAGCGACCAAACACTTCAGCTTTCGAAATCTTTCTTTTAGGGGTCCTGCCAGCAGCTGCTTAGATTTCGGGTGTCAGCATTATCTTTGCTTCTGTGTTTGAGAGAAAGAGGCAACTGATGTTGCTTCAAGGGATGTAGGAAGCTTCTCTGTTTTCAAGGATTGAGAATCCTTGTGCTTCTGATGTTGGTGACCTTAGTGAGTGGAAAACTAACTCCTGGTATTTAACCTCTTCTGTCCCCACAGAGGGAGCAGTGGCTGTGGCAGAGATGTTGTGCAGTGGGACCGGCAAGGGAGGTGACTGCGGCCCTCTGCTGCGCTTTGGTGAGACCCCACCTGGAGCCCTGTGTTCAGCTCTGGAATCCCCAACATGCCAATGACAGACCTGTTAGAGCAAATCAGTCTGCTCTCCCAGACTGAGCGGGAGGCAATATTTGAGGGCACCTCGTTTCCCAGCTGTTCCGGCAGGGCTCTCTCCTCCTGGGCACATCCTAGGGATTTGTCCAGTGTGTTTGGCAGAGGCCAGGCAGGGAGCCTTTTACCTTGGTTCCAGCTCAGGGCAGAAAGAATTGCTGCACGTGGTCTGGTTTTGAGGGAAAGTAATTTTGTCTGGTTTTGAGATGTGACACAGGGTCAATATCCTGGAGGTCTCTGTAACTGACTTCTTGTAAGCGAGCGTTCCCTGTTGCACTCAAGAAGATCTGTTTAGGGTCACTGATTTCAGGGTAGGAAAGAAATAATGTTCAAAGTCCCTTCGCTCTCAGAGGCTACAGACCTTTTGTGTTTACAGCCCAGGGCACTCCTGTTCTCTCCAGGAATTGTGTGAACACTGCTGACCCAGTGGTCTTGCCCGGAGGGTGTGACAGTGATTCCTTAGGCTGCACGTTTGCTGTGGGTGAAAGCATTCCCTCGTGTCCTTTCTCAGCTGGATCCACAGTGTGGAGAAGGAGAAAGAACGGGAATTAAAACTTCTTTCCTTAGTCCTTCAGTGTGTCCTGTGTCTTCGACATCAAAGCAGAAGGGGAGATTAATTTGCTTATGGATGTGATACCTTGGGCATGTTTTAATTCCATGGAATTTTTAATGGATTTGGTTTGTTGTTTCATTTTTCTTTCAGAAACATGTTTCCAAGGAAGTGTCTCAGAAGTCAAGGCTTGGCCAGTTCAAGGGATCCAGATAAAGCAAACAATAAAGAACAGCAATGCCTAAGTACTTTCTTGGTGTCCTCTCCTAGTAGCATTGCACTCCTCATCCCCTGCTGTTACTCCTTACCTCCTACCCCTACACCTCCGTGCCGTCTCAGCATTTACACTGCTCTTCTAGCTGGCTCCACCGCTTCCAGCTCTGTCTTTGCTTGTCCTCAACCTCCTCCCACAGCCCTAATATCTTTACAGCTTTGCCTTCCTTGTAAGAGCTCTGCTAGCCCGGCTCTCCCCTGCCCGCAGCTCTGCCGCCTGCGTGCCTCCTCCCTTCTCCTCAGCCCCTCAAGGGGTTTTTCCTGAGGGCCCATGTGGCCTGGTTGCCTATCTGATCACGGGGACCTCCTCCTCCCTCTGGCTTCAGATGCTCCAGTTCCCAGCGGGCTGGTTGGGAAGAAATTGTACAGAAGGGTTAGGGCAAATTTTTGTTCCCCTTTGAGTCCTTTTCTTTGGAAGGCTTCGTCCTTCTTTCCGAAGGTGTGAAGCAGCCTGAAGCTGGGCGTGATCCTGAAGGCCTTTCTCAAGCTGCTGTCACTGGAGAGCTGCCTGCAGCCAAGGTCACAAAATTAGAGCTCGGCTGATGCCAGTTAACCCTCTTGGGGAGCTGGGATGGCATTTAAGAGCTGCTCCATCTCCCTATGGTTTCCATGTCTGGCTCCCCACCCGCAGGAACCTCTACAGCCTCCACCAGGAGGTGGCCACCAGGTCCCCACCCCAGGCAGTCTGTGTGTGACTCTGCACATTCCTCCACTCCCAGCTCACAAGAGGAGGCTGGGAATCTGTTAGGATCGGTGTCCGCTCAGACAGCCCTGGCCAGCTCCCCCAGAGTAAAGACTGGTTTGGAAACATTTATATATCACAAATCCTGAAGGTCACTTTAAATTAGGTTTTCCTTCTGCAAGGTTTTTAAATGTAATATCTCAGCCTTTTGCCTGAGGTTGGGAAACAGCCCTGCTCCAGCTGCGTGAGAAATAAGCAGAACCAGCCCTAGAGCAGTAACTGCACAGCTCGCGTTCACCAGTGGAAGATGCAAGAGCTGTTCTTCCCAGAGCTTGTTTTCCATGAGCAGATCACTGCTGAGATCCCTTCCACAAGCCAGAGCCCCAGCCATCCCATCGCCCTCTCCTGAGAGGCTGTACTGGGGGAGACTGGTATGTGAGGTTGCCCCCGGAGCTCAGATGCTCGTGTGAGCAGAGGGAAGTTAGGGAGGTGTTTTTTTCCCACTTCCCGCAGTGGAAGCGAGATAGCACAGCCTCCCTTCCCTCTAAAGAGCTGATGGACCTTGCAGGGAAGTGCCAAGCCATGAAGGCTGCCCTTTCCTCCTCATCCCTTTCCTCTCAGCTCTAGGGCTAAAATCCATGGTTACCTCTGTGCATTTGTGCGAGACTGAAATCTCATACCCAGGGCTGCACACGGGACACAGCTCGTTCCCCTGTCCCAGGAGAACCTGCCTGTATGCTGAGCCCCTTCCCGTTTCCAGGCTCACCAGCCCCTGTCCTCCTGGCTGTTCGGTTTGGGGACAGGGACGTTTTAAGTCTGTCCTTGCTGCGGAGGTGATGGATTGATGGGCCAGGCTCTAGGGTGTCAAGGTGCATCTGGCCCTGTGAAGGGGAAGGGATGACACTCATGTTCCCTCACCCACTGCTCCTTACACTCTGTATTTTTCCCTTTCCAAAAAACCAGAGGCTTCTTCCATGCACAACCCGCTTTCTGCCACACGCCTGGGCTGCCTCCCCTCCTGCCTCCAGACCAGGACCCGCCAGTGGCTGCCAGTAGCCCAGCTCCACTCAGATTGACCAGAGGCGGCATGGGACCCATTTCTGGGGCAGCTCTTAGAGCGTGGGTGAGTCCTTCTTGTCTTTTGGGTTCTCTGGGAGCTTTGTGGTGTCTGCAGGGAGGCTGCTTACTGCTGCAGGACTGCGGGGAGCCGCCAAGCCCAGGTTCATGGCAGGCAAAGGCAAAGGCAAGATGACAGCAGCGGGTTTCTCTGCAGTGAGGGAGTGCAGCACGTGAAGATAATGGAGCTGAGCAGCAGCCGGGGCACTGGACAGGATCTCAGCTGCCATCCGCAGGGACTCGGAAGCAGCCTTTTCCCCCTCAGCAGCGATCACCTACCGAGCAGGGGAATAAAGAAGTTTTCTGTGAGGCTGGGAGTAAGGGGGCATGGCCTGTTCATTAGAGGGAGACTGCCCCTGTGAAATTCTCAGGGCCAGCGTCAATATTCCTGAAGATCGCAGCATGTCCTGTTGATGCCCCTAAAAGCTTGGGAGCTCAGGTCTAACCTGGTTTCACATGGCCCAACGAGGCTCACAATTGGGCATTCCCTTGCTGCCAAAGTGGGGAGAGGGCAGCCCCCAGGCTGGGCTCATGGGAGGGCAAAGGCACCAACCTCCTCCAGGCTTCTGAGCAGCTCAGTGCAAGGGATGAGCAAGGGGCAGGGTGCATGGCAGCGGTGACAGCCCTGCCCTGGGCTCCTAGGAAACAGGGAAACCCTGAGGAGGAAGAGATCCCCGTGGGGATCCCCGTGGGGCTGCCGATAACCCCACAGCTCTCTGTGTGTCGTTCTGTGCTGCCTGTGGGCCAGGGACCGGGGCTGGCCCAGGCTCTCGCTAGACACAGCTCTTGAACAGCAGTGAGAGGAGACCTGCCAGAGCCGAACTCTCATGTGCCCAGGGATCTCAAACCAGGGATGGGGAAGGAAGTGGGGCTGCTTTGGAAGGAGATGAAGTATTCAGTGTTTTCTCTGGGCCTCCGCTTCCACAGCCAGGGACTGCCGGACTTCAGCAGGCAGCTGCACGCTGTTGCTGGGGCGGGGAAGGGACAGGGATGAGCTGGGCTCTATGCTCTCCTGGAAGCACCTGGAATCATAGAATCATAGAATCACCGGGTTGGAAGAGACCCACAGGATCATCGAGTCCAACCATTCCTATCAAACACTAAACCATGTCCCTCAGCACCTCGTCCACCCGTCCCTTAAACACCTCCAGGGAAGGTGACTCAACCCCCTCCCTGGGCAGCCGACCTGAGGCTTGGAATGGGCTCGTCAGTCAGTCTCTGCAGAGAAGTTCACTCCTCTTCTTTGCTCCGTGGGTTTCCCCTCTTTGTGGTTCTCACTTTAGCTTTCTACTCCCAGTGCCGTTCTCTTACAGTGACCAGGCTTGCACGATCACTCAGCAGCAGAGAGGCCTCTGTGCTGCTAAGGCCCAAAGGCTAAGCTTACTCTTTGTGAGGGAGCAGAGAGTCCAAAGGGAGACAGCTCTCCAAACAGGACAGGAATTCCCTTCTGTTCATAGATGTCCTCATTCACCACTTGGCTCTCTCTTCCACGGGTCTCTGCACGATAAGCCTTTCTGCGTGGCTTGTGAGTGATAAGCCCACTCCAACCAGCGCGGAGCCCCTGGGGCTTTGGTCTGGAGTGGGACACAGAGGCTTCAGTGCCTGCTGCAACCCTCGGGCTCCCAGGACTGGGTGCAAACACTGCCGGCAGCCGCAGAGAAATAGGGATGAGATCCCAGCTAAGGATCAAGCACAGTCAGCGCAGGAGCAAGCATAGTCTGCGCATGTGGAAATTTTACATGAGGCAGAGGCTGAAAGGGGTAGAGAAAAGAGGAAGGCGAGGGGTGAGGCTCTGCCCAGTGCAGAAGAGCCACGAGGAGAGAGCCAGAGGCAAAGCGGGAAGAGGAGCCGGCAGCTGGGAGCAGGGCCAGGGGTGTCCCTTCTACCAGCATTTCCTACCTACATTTCTGTTCTCTCCATGTTGATCCCCCAGCAGCCCGTGACCCTGCGTCCAAAGCCACTGGTGAAGAGGAAGATTTTAGAGCATGAGAACACCAGCCCTGGCCTAGGAGCCTTACAGGGACAAAGACAGTGCAAGGACATTAATTCAAGGCAGTTCACTGCAGGACTGTAAGGCAGATTTATTAGGTTTTGTGTGCTGTTGTGTGAGGCCCCTCAGAAAGAAAAGCACTTTACTTCTGATTTTTGTTTACCCCAGCGGTTTAGCACGATTTAACTGGTCCATACTGGTTCAAGTGTGGAGCCAGTTCAGTTCCATAGGAAACATTCCATGCCTGACTAGTATCATCATATCCGTGTGCCACGGCTGCTGGAGATCCCGTGTGTGCTGAGTTTGTGGCAGCTCAGGTGCAAATGGCCTCTCTGGGGTAAGTACTAAAGCTGGGGTATCACACAGCTGATCTAAGGTTTCCTTCGTGCCCCTCTAACCACACCATCTCCGCCTTGCTGTGGCCTGTGGGTCCCACACTGTATAACCTTCTCCTAAAGCGATCTGAGTCCAAAAGCAAACAGAAGAAAAATCTCCTATTTTTCTGTGCAGACACATGTTGTTCTTTACCCTTCTGCAAATCAGTACCTGCACTTTTGAGGCACGGATTACCCGAGCTGCTTTTCGGAGCCTCAGTTTGCCCTTTGCGCTGCTGCCCCCCTGCCCCGTAGAAGCACCTTTATCTCCTGGCTGATGCTTTTCCTCTCCAGGAGAAGCTCCGAGAAGGCTTGATGTGCCAGGAGGTGCTTTGTGGTGGTCTGCACCAGCAGCTGGACGGCACTGGAGATGCTGGTCCGAGTGGTGAGGAGAAGCGAGGCATTCACCAACCGGTAGTAGCAGACAGCATCTATCTCCAATGTAACCATGTCTTTGGTCACCACCTAAGCAGAAGATATTAGGGGACAGGGAGCTGGTTCTGACAACTCTGAGGTAGCACAGAAAAGGACACAATGGAGAGAACGAAGAAGACTAGCTGGATTGTTAAGTCTTTGTAGTTTCCACCTCTGCTACTGACTGACCTTGGGCAAACTCTAGGACCTCTGGATGCCAGTTCCCAGAGCAGCATCTCTGTGCCTGTCTCTTCAGTCCCACAGCTGAGCTAAGGACCCTGACCAAGCCATCATCCTGCACCGGGTTTCCTCACCCATTGTTGCCTGGTCCATTCCTGTTCTGAGAGCATAAGGGGTGTCCTGAGGTGAGTGCTTGGACATTGCATCTCCAGAAGGATTTGCTCTGCATCCTGGGGCTGAGCCGGGACAAGCTCCCAGACAAGGACAGTCCTGCTGGCAAATGCAGCAGCACAGACAACACATCCCAAAAGGAGAGAGGGGCTGTGGCTAAGGAGATGCTTGTTCAAGGGTTAGAAGAGAAGGCTCAGACCTTTCTTCCTCCCAGCTTTATCCAGGAGCAGAGTAGCGCCCCTACCTTGCTGTAAGATCTTAGTCTGAGCTCCTGTCCCCACTGCATGCACTCCTCATTGTGCTGGGTAAGAACACCACTACCTTTGGCCCAGCCTCTCCCTAGCGGCGTATGTTGCCACTAACATGGGTCAAACTGAGTGCGATTAAAAGCAGTACTTTTAAAAAAGAAGAAAATTCACTGTGGTGAATTTTTTACGTTCCAGTTTCTGAGGTGTTAGGGTTACTCTGAGATGTTTTTCAACCATTTCTGTGCAGAGATGAAGCCTGGAAGGATAAGGTGTAATGTTAAAGGGATCCAGAAGTTAATACAGAGACAGGGTGTGAGCCATACCTGATGGAAGGGGATCTTTAGAGTTTTGAGGCACAGGTCAACTTTGTGATACGTGTCCAGACAGGGAAGGATAAAGAAAAGGCCTGTGGGAAGAAGAGAAAGGCAGCTGGTGATCATCAGAACCACAGGAATTGCCTCTCCTGCTCTGGAAAACGGGGGAGGGTTTCGCATGCAAAACTGCAAAGGAACATACGTGGGCTTTAATTATGAGGCTTCTTCTGTGATGGGAAAAGGCATTAGAAGCCACTGGCCCTAAGAGGGAGCAAAGCCCTCCCATCTCCTGTGTAGCTGTGCCTGCTTGGAGGGCACCAGCATATGAGCTTTGGTTCAGCACGAGGAAGGGGAGTGACACAGCTGGGGGGTCTCAGTAACCACCTTACCAGGCCCTCTGGCTTTTCCAGGAAGGAGGCGCCCAAGTCGGAAAACGATGGCTCTCTCATACTCCCGCACTACCTGCAGGGGAAACAAAAGCCGAGTGCCCTACAAAGGGAGGGTTTCAGTAGGTGTGAGCTGCTGGAGTTACCTGTCCCTGTGCCCCTTTACCCCCGCAGAGGACCTGGCCCAGAACTGCTGGCTGGCCTTGCGTGTGAGCAGTGAAGGAGCAGCCACGAGACACCCAGGATTTGGGAGAGCAGCCCATGTAAGAGGTGCCTGGGGTTTCCCAGGATGAGGCCAGCGTTCAGCTTCCTCCTAGCCTGGCCAAACTCAAACATCCTGAGCTAAAATTTTGCAAGGGAACCTTGTGTGCATGTGCTCACCCCTGTGAGATCTGTCAGCGATAACACTGACGCACCTGTTGAGAGCAAGATGCACGTGAAATTTCCCGAGAAGTGGGAATCAAAATATGCTGACCTGTAGCTATGCTAGAAATCTGAGAAAAGGGGAGAAAGAGGGGAAATCCGCTGGTACCTGAGAGATCAAACTCTCTTAACATTTTAAATTCAAAACCTATTTACCTGCTGCTGCAATGCCACTGTCTCTGGGCTGGGTGTACTGAAGGTGATGTTTGAAAGTGAACAGACCTGCAAGCTGTTCAGCAAAAGAGAAACCTAAGCCCTTGCCTGCTGAAAATTCAGCAGGAGTATTGGAGAGGTAGCGGAGGATCCCTGTGCAGCTCTTTGTTGCAGCAATGCGTGATGAAGGAGAAGTCAAAATTAGTGACGGGTTGAAGAAGTGTAAATAGAACCTTAGACCCAGAAAAAGCTTTATGCTCATGTCCAAAACATGCCAAACCTGTGAGTTACATCCATATCAGACACCGACTACTAAGCCTGGAAAGGCCTCATGACCATTCTCACCTTCACGCAGAACCAGACAGAAATGAGGGAGGTCATTATGATGAACAGGAAAGACAAGATGGTCAGAAGCCACTCACAGATGCCAAGACCTGGAGACTTTACTCCTAGGGAGAAACACCAAAGGACTCTGTTAGCAGAGGCCAGTTCCCAAAATACCAACAGCCTGACAAGAGCCTGGACTCTCATCAGCTTCCGTGTTGTCCTTTGCCTAAACCTGGTGTATGTGAACCATTTGCTCTCTCTGGAGCTGGGTCGGGTGAGCAGGAGCTGCCAGGATGCACTGACAGATTTTGTCCCTGCTTTACTGCCAGAAATGGAGCCGTGCTTCCCCATGGTGCCTCAGCTAGAGAGCAGCCTTTAGATTGAAGACCTGCAGCCACCAAGCAGCATCCAAGGGTTTGGAATGGGCAATTTGTTGGCTGACCTGGGAGCCCAGAAGTTCATCAGGAGAGGTAAACTAAAGGCAAAGAGAAAGACTGAGAATAATAAGTAGATTTCAACATGCACAATCTGAAGCGCCCTTCCCTATCAGAGGATCTCAGGTCCTTCGGAACAGTATTTTAGTCACATCCTAGCTCCCTGATGTGGTGGGACCAAGCCACTGGTGCTGCTGAAATCTCCCTGCACCCTCCAGCAGTCACACCAAGGCGTGGGGGCTGACTGGGATGCTCAGATCAATATTACCTTCCACATCTCCCCAGGGTCGTCTTGATCTGGCTGACCATTGTTGTGAGGGAAAGTCTGCAGGTATGGCCTGGAAATAGATTACTTCTGGGGTACCTAGACCAGAGAGGGTGGACCAGCAGTGAAGTTTGCGTCCCTGCATGTCTCCCATTTGGATCTTCTCTAGCCCTTCCCTTCTTGCCCCTTTGCCTTTTGGGGCTCTCTGCAGAGCCAGCAGAGAGGAGTCTGGAGGGAGGTTCAGATCCCAAGAACCTGTGTGATCACTCTAGCTCTACAGCACCAGGAGGCTGTGAGGCTAGCTGGGGTCTCCTGTGTCTCACCCCAAGGAAAACTGTGTTTGTGCAAGGTGGGTGCGATGGCACTCACCATGCGGAGTTATACTGTGGCCATACAGGGTCAAAGAGCCCACAGCTTTCCAGCCCTTCCCCTTCCGTAATCCATACCTTCCTCTTGCTGCTCACTGTCCAGCAATGCCATTGCCTCCATTTCTTCATCAGATATCACATCATCCACATCCACCACCGTGGATGCGTGCGCTCTGCCATCAGTCCCTAGGGTGCTCTTGATCTCCTTTGCTTTCTCGGGCTTTCTGTCTCTCCGTCCTCTGCTGACTTCTCTGCTGCTCACCCTCTTCTCTCGTTTGCTCTCTGGAGCTGGCAACTCTCTGTTTCTCCTATGAGACTCCCGGGAAGAGCTCCGAGGCCTCTTATCCATCCTCATCTGTGCCAAGAAGCGTGCAGCTGCCTGTGGGATTAGGATGAATTTGTGCTTGAATCTATTGCTGCAGGCAGGAAAACAAGGCAGGGGAGGAGAGATGGGGACGTGTCAGATCAAGGAGGCTTGTTGAAGTTTATCACAGGCTTATCAGACAGAACGGACAGCAGTGAAATGAGCAAGCTGTTTCCCAGCTGCTCTGCTCTCCAAGCACACTGCTGTGGAGATGGGAAGGAAAGGTTAGAAATGGGCAGGGTGGACCCCAGGAGGACGTTCTGTTTGCATCTTCCTGCCTTTGGAAATAAAATACAATCAAAAGCCCTCAAATAATTTTTAACAGGTGGTTTCTGCAAAGCTGTTGAAAATCAGCCTAAAAGTAATTGTCAGACATGTGACTCCAAAGACCTCAAATGGTGAGACTGGCCCAGAACAAAAACCACCAGGGTGAAAAACCTTAACTCAGGAGTGTTTGGAGGAGGTGCTGCAGAGAACGGCTGGGTGAGTAGCATCCCACACCATCTGCTCTCTAGAAACCCTTTGTCTGGCACAGCAGTGGGATGGAAACCAGGGTCACTGCACTGCCTAGCAGGGAGGGGAATCAGCTGGTCCCAGTTTAGCCAGGAACTTTGCAGAAGGGGTGCGAAGCGTGGATGCCACTGCAGGGATAGAGCTGTTGAATCAAAATTGTGGAAAGAGCTAATGCCCCTTAATTTTCCACAGCAAAAATGTGGCAGAGCAAACACAGGAGCTTTTTCTTTTCAAGTCGCATAGCCTGTGGTGAGGCCTGTGGAAACCTCTGGGAGAAACGCTTGGAAAGTCACTGACCGTATTAAAAAAATAGCACTTGGCTAGAAATGGTAAAAGAGCAAGACAAAGCCTGAACACAAAGCAGTGACAGCCCTGTCACCAGGGCAGTGCTGAGCTCAGGGGTGCCTGGTTTCTAGTGTGGAGGAGCAGCTGGATGCAACCAGGAAGCCAGCTGGGGAGGTGCTATTCTTGTTTTTTCATGGATTCCTGTTTTATTGGAAACCTGTGGCTCTCCCAGAGACAGGGTATTGCAGGCAGGGAGGACAGGAGCACGAGCTCCCTGCATTCTCTGCTCCGTCACGCTGGGTGCCTCGTCAGCAGGTCCCCAGGGAAGCAACGGATGGAGCAGGCTAATGGCAGAGGACAAAAGTTGAGTGGAAATGAGGTATAATTAATAAATTCATAGTGTCTGTACGTGCTTTGGAAGTGCTCCAGAGACCATTTTAACTTTGAGTTTGTCACTTGGCCAGCGTGGGGCAGGGGGACATGGTCTCCAGCTGCTGAGAGGGCAGGGCAGCAGCAGTAAATGGCAGCTCAGGTCTGGTTTTGGCACAGCCTCTAGTTTTATAGAATCACAGAACGGTTGGAAGCCCATCGGGTTCCAGTCCCCTGCGGGGGCACCTCCCGCTGGATCAGGTTGCTGCAAATCCCATCCAACCTGGCCTTTAACTCCTCGAGGGATGGGGCAGCCACAACCTCTCTGGGCAACCTGGGCCAGTGCCTCCGCACCCTCACAGCAAAACCTTTCTTCCCAAAATCTCATCCCAATCTCCTTTCTTTCAGCTTAAAGCCATTCCCCCTCACCCTGTCCCTACACCCCCTGATCAAGAGCCCCTCTCCAGCTTTCCTGGAGCCCCTTCCCATGCTGGAAGCTGCTCTAAGGTCTCCCAGAGCCTTCTCGTCTCCAGGCTGAAGAACCTCAACCCTCTCAGCCTGTCCTCACTCGGGAGCTGCTCCAGCCCTCGGATCATCCCCATGGCCTCCTCTGGACTTGCTCTGACGTATCCATGTCCTTATGCCAGGGAAGCAGCAGCTAATAAAGGATTGGTTGACATAATCACACTGGCTTTTTCAGAAGGTAAATTCTAAGTCCAGGATTTGTGCTGGGAATCGAGAGCGTTCAAGGGATGAGCTCCAAGAACCTCTCCTCGCAGTCACAGGTGAAAAGAAAATCTGACATTTAAAATGCGATAGAGTGTAAAGAATGTGGAATGCAGATAGAGCACATGGAAGGGGTGTTCTGTTCAGCGAGAGCGCCGTCAGTTTGTGCTTGTGCAGACAATGGTTGGAGAAAAATGAGGATACGGGAGAGGTGATCCCCTTGCACTGGGATTAGGGATGCAGGGAGCTCTGTGAGGGGCAGGACGGAGCAAGGAGTCCCCATGCCTGGGATTAGGGATGCAGGGAGCTCTGCAGGGGACAAGGGGGCACGCGGAGCACAGCGGGCAAGCAGAGCTGGTGCTTTTTGGCCCTCGGGCTCTGCCTTTTCCCCCTCAGAGGGGGAGCACAGGTGGCACTTACCCGCAGGAGCTGCTCCAACAGGGAAAATTCCCGCCTCCTCCTCCCTCCCCGCCATTTTCCCGCCAGCGGGCGGCGGCTCCGCCCTCACAGAGGAGAAAGAGAAGGAGAAGGCGAAGGTAATTAGGGGTGCAGGGGGTTCTGTGATGGGCACAGGAGGCCTTGGGGGTACAGGGAAGCCTCTTCATACTCTGTGAGGGGCACGGGAGAATCCCCATTCCTGGAATTAGGGATGCGGGGAGTTCTGTGAGGGGCAAGGGAGCCCGTAGGACAGAGCAAGGAGACCCCACGCCTGGGATTAAGGGCAAGGGGGGTCTCTCTGAGGGGCAGAAAATCCCCATGCCCGGGTTTAGGGGTGCAGGGAGCTCTGTGAGGGGCAAGATCTCGCCCCATGAGGACAAATAAGCAGCAACGTGTTCCTGGTTATTTTGAAATCGCAATAGATTATCAAGGGGACTTTTTATTTTTCTAGTCTGTTGTCTGGAAAACTTATCGGTCTGTTTTCTTTTCCATGGTCCCCTTGAAATTGGGGGGCAGTTGTGGGGCTGAGAGGGGCAATTGGAGGGGGCCTCAGGGGCAACTGGGGGAAATTGGGGTTCTTGGGGTCATTAGTGTTCCTGGGGGGCAATTAGGGGCGATGAGGGAGTGAACGGGGGGGTGGGGGCAAGGGCATTTAAGGGGGCTGGCATACAACTGGGGAGGAATTAAAGTTCCTGGGGGGGATTTGAGGGACAACTGGGGTTCCTGAGGGGCAATTGGTGGGTTAGGGGGGCATTTGGGGGGGCTAGGAGGCAATTAGTGGAGGAATTGGGGTTCCTGGGTGGGATCTGGGGGGAATTGGGATTCTTGAGGGGCAACTGGGGTTCCTGGGGGGGACTTGGGGGGGGGGTAGGGGGAGCAACTGGGGTTCTTGAGAGGCAGTTGGGGGGCAATTGCAGACGACTGGTGGGGCAAGGGTGTTTGAGAGATTTCCTCTCTTTGTTCAAATGAGTATTCCAAGAATACTGATTAACTTGAGTTATACGGGATTGAAAAAACCCAATATCTACTGGGCCGTCGGACACACAGCACGGGAAATTCTGTCAGCATAGCATTTTCTTTCCTATACAAACCCAAAAAATGTATGAGCCTATCTCTGCCTCACACCAAAATTCATAGAATATAAAATTGCATTATAATCTAATGATCTGTTTTTATCTCCAAGTAATAATTAGATATAGAAAAGTGAAGAATGTTATGTTATTAGTCAGACTGTGTGCATTGACTTCAAGTTCTGAATATTTACCTTTTTTATATTGAGAAATCTAATAGGTGCATATCAAAACTTTTTTTCTTTGTTTCAAGTTTGTCATTACTTTTGTTATAAATTGCAAATTGTTAATTTGAAAATGGTATTTAAATATAAATGACGCATTGAAATCACCTATAATGGAGGCTGTTATTTGCCTCAGTGAAAAGGGATAACTAAAAACAAAAAAGGAAAAAAATTTGAATAAATTGTCATTTTTTACATAGTTTTGTCTGTTTAATTTTAAAATGTAATGATTTTCATTTAAGTGACCAGTTAAAACTACTGATCACCCAAACTGAATGAGGAAGCCATTTAGTATTTGCTAACTTTCTGCTCAAAGGAAATATATATATATAAAATCTGAAATAACACAGGAAATCACATATTTCTGTCCTGTCACTGAAGTCAGAAAGTAATCTCTGTTGCATGACATTAAACATATTAGTATCAATAAATTATTTTTAAATTGCAGAGATTAAAATTCTCTATCTTGATTAGAAGTTAAATATTTTTGTTACATTCTTGCTTTCAGAGCAACTTCTTTTTAGAAGTGGACAAACTAGCTCAACTACTGAACAAAATTTGCCACTTCAAAGTTTTGGAATGTGTGCATTACTACAACAAAATTGAGATCTTAAAATATTATATTTTTTAGGATACTCCATACATAAAAACATCATGATGAGCCCATGTAAACAATTTTCTTGACATCTTTTTCACTGACTGCTTTGGGGGGTGGGCAATATGAAACAATTTTCTAAATGCTGAACTATACAAGCAAATATTCCTGTGGGATTTTTTATCACTGGAAATGTTTTTTAGAAGTTCTTTTTCTATGAATTACAGAATCAACTAAATTTTTGTGTGTGTGTGTGTGTGGAATGCTTGTATGGTTGCTACGGAATCCCTCTGATACAAATCACAGAAAATAAGATCCAAATGTCACCATGCACCTCAACAGGGATAGAACCCAGTGTCTCTGAAAATTCTCCATAAACTCCCTGCTAAAATTTCCTATTTTCTCTCTTCTGGTTGCTAAAGGATTACCTTTAAAAGTATATTTGCCTTTATCAGGCTTCTTTCTTGTTAATATCTAACTGCTTTCTAAGGCAGCGATGAAAGTTGAATGTATGAAGGAAGAAGAGCCGAGCCCATAGCAACAAAAGCTCTTGCTTTAGTGAATTACTTACAGCAGTAAATTTCTACCTTCCTTTTCAGGTCCAAGGTTTCCACTCTTTACAGTGGAATGTCAAAGAGCAAGCGTAGATTCAGGAAAGGTATTTTAGTTTCTAATTCTGTTTTAAATAGGTTTGTTAAATCTGAGCATTTGCTCCCACTTAGGCATCTATTTATCACTCCAGCCTTCTGGCCCCATGCACAAAACATCTAAGTTAGCAGATGATTGTAGAGTTAAGAGCTCCTAATCGCTACAAGGCAAACTAATCTACCATTCAAAGGGCAGATTCACCTTGTAGGGACTGCGACTCACTCCTCCTTTGTTAGGACAGAAGCGCACTTTTATATCCAGTTGCATTTTGTGATGAAATGTTAGACTGTATGTTCCTGGCTTAATTGATAAATTGAGAGGCACAAATCTTCCTACAAAATGGGCAAAACATTTTTAGTCTTCTTGCATTGTTCTTATGGATTCCTTCTGCTAGTTAGCTTTGCTTCAACGAGTTGAAGAAAGCCACTGTAAGAATCTCAATTTTGAATAGTATTCTATTATTTTCAATTTACTTTTCACTAAAAATTGTGAATGTATTTTTGAGTTAAAGCATCGACATTCAACTATTTTGTTTGCATGTGAATGCTGAACTACGGAAAGATCTGTTTAATTTTCACTCGTTGAAAGACAGTCCTTATTTCCCAGGTCCATAGCCACGTTCAGCATAATATTAGAAAATTTCAAGCCTTTCTGGATTGGGGCTTCTAGGCAAGACACATGCAAGGATTACACTCAGTTTCTTCTTTTTTCCTGGCATGTTCAACTATGTTGAATAAACTAGTCTAAAAACACAAAATAAAACTCACATTCTTTCAGTAATCTTGTGTTAGTGTATTTGCCTTTTGAGGCTCAAAAAGTTGTGACCCACATTTTTTTGGAATATGACAGATTTTCCTGAGGTTGAAATGAAGATTTTGCAGTGACCTGCAAAGTATTAGAGCTCTCAAAATTGCAACTTAAGACATTAAATCAGCAGAACAAATCCCTAAGAGAAAAGCACATTTCTTTGTTTCATGCCAACAGAGAACACAACTGTACAGAGAGACAGTGGTTAAAGTTTCCTCTGTGTGTCGTTCTCAAGAGCGTGAAAATCATTTTCTAGGGAGAGCTAAATAAAAAGAGAACATTTACCTATTTTAATTTTAAAGGTATAACTATGTAAATTATTTGTAAATATTTAATATCTGCTTTAAGGAATGTTGCACAATCAAATATTTTTCTTCTGTGATGTTTACAGAATAAGAGGATTTTGAACGAATGCTGCGAGAAACACTCATTCGCCGCTAAAATATTAAAAAGGACAAAGTCTTTGAAGCAAAGATAATATTTTTATTTTACAATTCAACGCTGAATTGGATGCCCTTCTAAAAAAGGCATAACGCAAAGGCTGGTTACAGGAGTTTTATACTGGTTGGACATACATAGAATCATAGAATCGCCAGGTTGGAAGAGACCCACCCGATCATCGAGTCCAACCATTCCTATCAAACACTAGACCGTGTCGCTCGGCACCTCATCCATCCGTCCCTTAAACCTCTCCAGGGAATGGGACTCAACCCCCTCCCTGGGCAGCCTCTGCCAGTGACCAATGACCCTTTCTGTGAAAAATTCTTTCCTGATGTCCAGCCTGAACCTCCCCTGGCAGAGCTTGAGGCCATTCCCTCTCGTCCTGTCCCCTGCCCCTTGGGAGAAGAGCCCGGCTCCCTTCTCTCTACAACCTCCTTTCAGGCAGTTATAGAGAGCAATGAGGTCTCCCCTCAGCCTCCTCTTCTCCAGGCTAAACCCCCCCCAGCTCTCTCAGCCGCTCCTCATCAGGCCTGTTCTCCAGCCCCTTCCCCAGCTTCGTTGCCCTTCTCTGGACTCGCTCCAGAGCCTCAACATATTCATACAAATTCCAGGAAACACCGGTTACGTGTTCAGGGAATATTGGTTAAACATACACAGAACTCATCCCTCACTCTCAAATGCACGTCACGGTTCCTTTGTGTCTTTAGAATCCTCTCTTGTCTCCTTCCTCATTGTCTCCTCTGGGTGAGCTCAGGGCTGCCCTTTGTTCCTGCTGGGGGACTGTCCTTGTTTCAATCAGGGAACAGTTTAAACTCCTCTTACAATCACACCCTTTGTACTGCCAGCTGGCCAAGATTTGCCTTCAGTCTCCATACTGGTTTCAGACAAAGAACAGTGTCAGTCCTCAAAGAATAGTTATTTAGGCTGGAGATTGTCTGCATATTATCTCTTGACATGAAACGGATTTTTATCACAAAATAATTAAGCATACAAACCAGCTGCAGCAAAGCTTATCAATTAATTCTCACAGTTCAAACTACTGTTCATTTACGGCATTATGACCCCGATGTCTGTAATTTTGTTATTTATTGTTAAGTAATGTTATCAATCATGTGTTTACTGCATATTCTCATTCACAATTATGTGCAGAAATACATACAGGCAGGAAAAACAGTTTAGCAACATTGCTTTTCCTTCTATTTATAATATAAATAATACATAAGCTCAAAAAAACCTTGAAAACTTTAACAAACACCTTGATCTAATGAGATTAAAATAATATAACTTTAGCTATAATGCCACCATGCTTTTATGTGTGTGTGTGTGTATATATATCTCATGTCATGTATATTTACCATCTAATTGATGCCAAAGTGTGAGCAGGAAGACTGAAAGCGTATAATGCTTTGTGGTTTTACAGTTAAATGCTTTATTTATTAAAATTAAAAAAGACAAACCATAAAAACCTGGACAGCAACAAAGAAATGGAGCGCAGAGGTACACTGTATTTATAAGATCAGTGAACAATTCAGCATGCAAATCTTAAACTTAACAAATTTGCCATGTGAATTTGAGCGGCTGTGTTTAGCAAATTCTAGACTCAATAAAATGCTTTTTAGGGTTGGGTTTTTTTCCTTTCAGAATACTCAGTTCCACATAAATGAGTCATGATGGGACAATCTGAATCTCCGAAAGAGGCAAATACACGTTTTTTTCCCCCCGCACGTCACAGAAGAAATTAAATAGACAAACTTTCTTTATTTGAAAAAGGACACTTAATAATTTTGGTTGATAACAATGGAATTAAATATAATCCTTTCTAAACACATAGTGCAAGAAAATTTGATGCAAGATACTTGTTTTTTGATTATTTCACACAAAAAAATAATCTTACTTAAGTAATGCTGCAAGAGCAATTAATGCTTGCAGTGCTCTGGAACCAAGTTTTACCTGGTTTTGTGTCCTATTAACTAACAGGAGAGGCTGTAGATGAAAAATAAGCTCTTTTTC